>JAYESA010000007.1:46220407-46820407 GCA_036927795.1 Iris macrosiphon
ATATATATATATATATATATATATATATTGAAACCAACTATGACACTCTACACTCCTTGAAAAAATTTTGTCTTCGGAATTCAAATTATACTAATAGAAGTATATCAAAAGTACTTCGGCTTTAAAACAAATCTTGAGTGCCAAATAGATAGGGATAATGTTTTCGTATATCTTCATCCTGTTTCCAGGTAGATTCACTTGGAGAATCTTTACTCCATGTGACTCGTACCAGAGATATGCTTTTGTTCTTGACTATCTTTTCTCTTCTATCCAGGATTTCTACTTGTTGTTGTTCTATTCATAGTATCGGGTCCACAGTTATCTCCGAATAGTCCAGTATATGATTTAGAACTGGTACACATCTTCGAAGTTGTGATATATGAAATACATCATAAATTTCTTCTAGTGTTGGAGGTAATGCCAACATGTTGATACCTCTCCAATTCTTTTAATTATATCAAAGGGTCCAATGTACTTTAGACTTAATTTTTCTCGAGTTTCAAATCTGATTGTTCCTCGAGATGGCAATTTTTTAAGAATACATGATCGCCCACATCTTTTGCCTAACTTGAGCTGCCTGCAGATGACTCCTTATAGCTTTAATCTTGTCTACAGTTTGTACCACCATTTTTGGACCCAATAATTGACGTTCACCTACGTCACTCCAACATATAGGAGACTGACACCTCCTTCCATTCAAAGCTTCAAAGAGTGCCATTTTGAGGCTGGCATCATAATTTTTATTATAGGATAATTCAAATAGATGAAGATGATCATCCCATGATCCTCCAAAAATAAGAATAGATGCTCTCAATATATCTTCCTGATTTTGAATAGTTCTCTCTGATTGGCTATATATTTGAGGGTGATATGTTGAGCTAAACTTTAAATGTGTTCCTAGACTTTCTTGTAAGCTCCCCAAAATTTTAAACTAAATTGGGAATCTTTGTCTGAAACTATGCTTGCAGGTACTCCATGTTGACTAACAATTTGTCTCATATACATTTCAACTAATATTTTGGTTGATTTACCCACTCAATATAGTAGAAATCGAGCAAATTTTGTAAGTATATCCACAATAACCCAAATAACATTGTTAGTCTTTTGAGTCCTTGGAAGTCCCGATACGAAGTCCATAATAATATGACCCTATTTCCATTCTGGTATTGGTAACAGCTGAAGAAGTCATGCAGTCCTCTGATACTCTGCCTTCACTTGCTAGAATACAAAATATTTGATACAAATTTTTGCAATTTCTCTTTGCATTCAATGCCAACAAAAAAATTATTTGAGATCTTTAATACATTTTCGTACTCCCTGATGAATTGAATATTGAGAGTTATGTGTCTCTGATATAAATTATGTTCTTAGATCTCCTTTTGGTACACATAATCTATATTCAAACCATAATTTTTCAACTAGGTATTCACTTATCCCAGCCTGAAGTCATGTTTCAATCTTTTTCCATAATTCTTGTAATTTAACATCTTCTTGTTGATGTACTTTGATCCTCTCTACTAAAGATGACTGAACTTTGCAAATTAGCCCATGATCCTTCTGTTTTTGGATATATAATTTTAAATCCAATTTTTTTAAGTCATCAAGAATTTCTTTTGGTGTATTCATAAAGAATACTGTAGGTCTTCTACTTAAGACATCTGGTACTTAATTTGCTTTGCCAGTATAATATTTCATTTCCATATTAAATTCTTTAAGTAGCTCTAACTAACTCTTTTTCTTATTCAACTCTTTTTGAGTGAATATATATATTTTAAACTTTTGTGGTCAGTATAAATTTTAACTCTTTCACCATATAGATAATGCCTCCATAATTTAAGTGCAAACACTACTACTACAAGCTCTAGATCATATGTTGGATAATTTCTTTCATGCTACTTCAACTGAAGAGTGGCATATGCTATAACTCTTCCATGTTGCTTTAGTACATAATCCAAGCCTTTGCTAGAAGCATCACTATAAATTTTATAACCTCCAGAGCGATTTGGTAATGCTAGAACATGTAATGTAATAATTTTTTTCTTTTAATTTTTTAAATGTTGCCTATTATTTGTCTGTCCAGATAATTTTCTCATCCTTCCATGTCAAACGGATTATAGGTTCAGAAATACTAAAAAAAAAATTAAAAATCTTTTTTAATAACCTGCTAACCTTAGAAAGCTTCGAATTTCTACAACATATTTAGTTACAGGCCATGATTTTACTACTTATAATTTTCTTCGATCAACTGTAATTCCTTTGCCAATAATGATATGATCAAGAAAAGATATACGATCTAGCCAAAATTTACAGTTGCTAAACTTCCCATATAATTATTCTTGTCTCAAAGTTTGAAGTACTATTCGTAGATGTTCTTCTTTATTCTTCGAATATATCAAAATATCATCGATGAATACTATAACACATTTGTCCAAGTATATGATTGAATACATGATTCATAAGATCCATCAATATTGATTTATATTTTTGGATTACAGATATCACTTACAGGAATGCTTCCAACTATTTGAATAACAGGAATAAATGCTCTATACGTGTTAATCTCACGTAATACGAGAATATAGTCAACATGGTATTCCAGAATCAAGGAAACAGGATTTAATAATTTAATCGCGTACATATTTAAATATCCATGTTCTTATGAGTTTAAGACTTAGATAGTTGACCTCCAAGTATTCCTCGAATATAGTGAGTCAATCTCAAATCGATATACAATTATCTAGGTTTAGGTTTCGGTACGATACCACGGCATTTAAGCTTCTAAATTAGGCTACCTTCCGTAATGCTTAGACTTTCGGACAGAGTCTCATTTGTATTTTGAGCTCCAACCACAGTAATATAATCGACCAGGATCAACTCTCCATAGAATTGACATGGGTCAAAGCCCCTTCGGTGGAACAACTCTACACTGGACACACATAGTTAATTGGATAGACAGTAAATGCATAGAAGCACAAAACTAAATTGCACAAAAATACCAACCTATTTATCCAACGTTGTACAGATTATAACTCCTGTATTTTGAATCTAAATACCATCAATTATATACGGTTGGAAATTTTGTCGAATCATATTCGATTTCTGTTTAGACATAATCGAATTTTGACAAGATTTAATAGGTCAAAACGGGTCTACAAAATAAGGTATAAAATGTCCCAGATTTTGATTCCAGAACTTTAAGTCGACAGTGCACGGCCAATTGTCACTACCACATTCTAAAAATTGGAATATTTTTGACTTTTTATATATTATTAATATAATGTGTATTTAATTTAAATAAATTGCATGATATGTGTATTTATATATATATATTATTGTATAGTGTTTATTAATGTTTGAGCTAGTAGACTTGACCTAGATGCCCACTAGATGAACCCCTGACCGAATTATAGGGTTATGAATTTAATTTGTATTATTTAGAATTAAATTATTTGAGGTTGTTATTAATTACCGTAATTTTATTTTATTATTGTGCCTTACCGTTGCTTCGATATTTAGAGCGCTACCCTAGCTTTTGCCTTCCAACAAATTTCACAACCTTGCCCTAGACGTGCCCGCCTTTTATTCTGACCTTTGTGTAACTCATAATTATGCTCTCTTATGCTTCATTTTAGTCGGACAATATTCGTCGCAGAAATTATTATTTTAATTCCAATAAATCCAACTTTGTATCGTTGTGCGTTCAAATCAAAATTGGAGACACAATCTCGACCTATTTTGTGCAACCCAAATTAGGGTAATATTCTATTCTGAGTCTACTTTATTCATGATACTTGTGTCCTACCAAATTTTAGCCCCATGTACTTCTAATTTATTTTAGAACACCACTTATATTTTTTTTAATTAAATTGGGGATACCAACTTTGACTTATCCTATTTTAAGCCCAATTTAATCCAAATACCCTATTAATTAAGCCCATACAAAACACACAACACCCCCTCACCCTACAAAATACCAAACACCAAATCGCCCACCAAATTTTTATTATTTTATGTGTCTGTGCAAATACCCAAATTTAAGGGACTTATTTGCAAATATTGCATTAGGTGTCATCACCCCATTGGTTCAAGCCAAATGGAGAAGCCCTCTATTCTTTGACTAGTCAACCACACCCTCTCTCCCTCCTTTGTATGAATAATTCCCTCATGTTAGATCCTAGCCACCCATTCAAAATGGGACTCATCATCACCACACACTCTACATCACCCTCCCTATATAATGTCTCTTCATGCACACATTTCACCAAGCAGGTCCTAATCCCCAAACTTGGGAAACCCCCCTTCTCTCTCCTCCCTCCTCACAAACCCACAACCGTAGGATTTTTTTTCCTTTCTCTTCTTCTTCTTCTTCTTCTTGTTCATCTCCTTCCTTCCACCCCACCCGGCCAAGCTTTCCCCTCCGGCCAAGCTTTCCCCAACCCCGACCACCCGCTCAACACAACCCCGACCGGCCACTCCTTCTTCCCCGACGAGCCTGCACCTCCAGCGAGCCCGCAGCTCCTTCCCCGGCTACTACGACCCATGCACCTCCATCGAGCTCGACGCCACCCCAACTTCAAACCTCGTCGTCATCAACCACCCCACGCCGAGCCTTCCCTGACTGCCTCCCCTTCGACCTCGCCTGAGTTCCTCCACCACCACGTCCCTCCACGACCGGCTTCTACCCCTACACAGCTTTCTCCTCCGACCTTCTTCCTTTCCCCACGACCTTCCTCCTCCAGTCGACCACGACCCGAGCCCTGCCTCGACCGACCACCCTTCATCAACAACCTCTATTACACCACTCGACCTCTCCTTCTTTAACCTCCAACCCCGGCCACCCTAGACCACCAGTACCACTACCCTACACCACCATCACTACCACTCTTTACCAACATCATTATCATCATCGTCGTCACCGTCGTCATCGCCGACCTCGTGCACGTACACAGGTTCGCGTTCTTCCCCTTGAGTACACGTATGCGTATACGTATTTTGAGGGTGTATGTATTAGTATGTATTAGTGTATGTATGTAACATATATATATTTAATATATATGATTGGTATATATACACATATACATATATATAGTATATTTCTCAAATTAGTATATATATACATATATATATGTAGCATATGTATTCAATGGTATATGTTAGTATGTATGTATTGTTATATATATATACATATATACTTGTATATAGTATATGTATTCAATTGGTACATATATATATATATATATATATATAGTATATGTATATTATTCACTTGGTGTATGTATATGTATTCTTTGGTATACATATAATTATTGGTTGTTATATACATATATAATTATATGGTATGTATATACATATTATAAGTAATTAAATGATAATATTAATTATGACTGCAATGTGTACATGCTAGATGACCCGAGTGTAACCACAAATACTTCGTAGTTAGATTGACCTGTGACCACGTAGCCTGTTAGCAGACTGCCATATGTACACTGACGTACTGGCAAGCCCCGTATCATTTTGACTGTCTATTTTGCATGACATTTGCAGACGCGACACCCATGCAGTTACAGACGCACACTTGACCCTAGTTGACCAATGTCATACCTAGCGTAGTCTCTGAGTTAATTGTGTTTTGTGTGTGTTAGTGTAATGTCGGATACAATATTATATTATATGATATGTCTATATGACTGTTGGATCATTCTGACGATACTCTGGAACAGGACATTGGTATTACCAGCTAAGGACCCTAGGCGAGTACATTCTCTGATAATTTCTATTATTTGATAATTTCTATAATTCCAGTATCTAGAAATGTTACATCTGATTCTTGATACTGTGCTACATGGACTAGTATATAGATTGGATCTGCAGTCATGAGATGTTACATTGGTTATCGTATTAATATTGTACACGACATTGATATTAGATATTGTACATGATATATTGGACATTGATCGTGTATCGTGACATTTTATGGTTGTATCCACTGTACTAGTTGGGGACGGGGAAGTAGTTAGTGAGAAATGTGATCAAATCTATATTGTACAAGTATAGAATAATGTTAGTGTTAATCATACACCTCACGTATAATTAGCTAGGCCATATAGCTCTCGTACATGTTCCCAAGCCGATCACATATCGAAGCTACTATTTCACACACTTAGAATAGTTACAGTTCTCTATTTTAGTTCATATACTACATCACTCGTATATGATATTGTACCTCATTCTCTTCATTTCATATATGCACTGACTGTACCATATTGCCTATATTGCCTGTTTCTTTATTTTTGCTATTGTATTTATTCATTGTCTTCTCTCAGTACATAGCATCATCTGTTTATTGTTTTATAGTTCTTATCAATTAACTGGAACTGTTATTTGAGATGTACTTTGCTCCATCCTGACTAAAAATATTTTTTTATACTACACCTTAGAGGACTGGTGTCCGACATTTTATGGACCATAGGGAGAGTAGCTGCAGTTTTGGACTTGGTATCATAGGTGTGATTCCCGGGAGGTCTAGTCGGGATCACTAGTTATTTAGTTAGTTTCTTTTAGCAGTTTATGGTACCGAATTTGTTTTCGGCATACTTGAGACTTGGATGTTATTATTTTTGAGTTAGACTATTTTAGACTTGTGTTATATTTTGATTTATTTAAATCTTCGATATCTTTTCATGCTTTAGCTATATGATTGAGTATTATTCATATTATATTGTGATCGTTGTGACTCCTTATGGAGTTGGATGCTTGTGTGAGAATGATTAGATAGCATTGTGACCTAGACAACGTTCTACCGCCGATGCTGCGGCGTAGACTGGACGTACCCACGTACTCGTGCCCCAAATTCTGGGTACGGATCGTGACACGTTTTTAGTGGTGGCCCATGCAGGCCAGACTTCGTAAGTTATGCGATATCGTGGTAGTGTCACATCTTAGTTGTACTACTGCTGCCTGTGATAGGATCTAGGATATAACATACTAGGATGAGAGTGAATACTCAATCACAACTAGAAAACTCTCCAATCTATTTATCTTTTTATCCTTGTTCCTTCTGAATATTGCTTCTTTAGAACTTTACTGTCATTCCTTGATGATATCGCATTTATTGCCTTAATTGATTCTTTTGGGTCTGTCTTCAGGATGTCGCCGAAGACAAGATCTATGAGAGTGGCAGCATCAACTTCAGAGAGGACTGCCACCTCTCGACCTGATAGACAGACATCTGGAGTTTCTCCTCTCCTACCGGTTCAGAGGATTGCCCCAGCTATGATAGAAAACCTTCCACCTCCACCGACTTCAATTTTCGGAGGTGTGCCCATTGACGGGACACAGATGTTTACTTTGATCTTGGACATGGTAGATGCCTAGAGAGTGACGACAGACGCTCAGCGAGTTCAAGCTGAGGCTCAGAGGGTGCAAGAAGAGGCGCACCAGGCACAAACAGAGCTGATGAGAGAGAGAGCATGGAGAATGCTCATCAGGTGGCTCTCTAGGCTGTGGAGAGAGTAGCACAACACCAGCAGTTTTCTGGTCAGCAGCAACAGCAGAGATCAGGCACTATAGTGGACTTCAAGAGGATGATGCCTCGAGATTTCAAGGGTATCGAAGGAATACTCTACGCTGACGACTGGTTAGAGGATATAGAGAGAAACTTGTGTTTGGCACAGATTCTGAAGATTTTTCATATCGAGGCCACTGACAGTCAGATGTTCGATATCGCACTCACGTGGTATCGTACGGAGCCAAGACTCACTGCACAAGGACTTACTTGGGAGACCTTCAAAGAGCTTTTTAAAGAGAAGTTCTTCCCCGATGTGGCCTTGGGAGCTTTAGAAAGTCAATTTTATGACTTGGTCCAAGGAACCATGTCGTTCGACGTGTACGTCGCAGAATTCTGTCGATTGAGCCAATTTGCATCGTCTATGATTCGGAACCTGGGAGATCGAGCCCGAAAGTTTAGAAAGGGGATGACAAGAGAGATTTGGTTGCGCACTTCTGCTCGTCGTACCGCTACCTTTGAGGATATCTTGATGGATGCCCAGATTGCAGAAGAGGGTCTGGATCTCAGGCCTAAGAGGAGTCGCAATATTTCTGGAGATACGAATGGTAACGCGGGACCGGCCAAGCGTCCCCATATTCAGCAACAACCGAGGACGTTTCAGTATCAATAGCAGTACCAGGCACTAGTTCGTGTTCAGCAGGATTAGCAGCAGCCTCCGAGAGAGACACAACAGACTTGTCATTTCTGTAAGAAGCCAGGTCATCTTTGGGAGAGCTGTAGAACGAGGCTAGGACTTTGTTTGCACTGTGGCTCTGTGGGACATCGAGTGAGGGATTGTCTTCTAGCTCCTTATCTTCCCGGTCAAAGCGCAGCTCCAAATCATAGAGATCCAGTTAGGCCACCTGTGGAACCGCAGATTGCTCAGCACCCGCGAAGGGAGCTACCCCAGCAGGGCGGGGCATTTGCGATGATGGTCGAGGAGACCGATACTACAGGTAATGTGTTAGCATATTCTGTTCTTTCTTTCCTTCTGTTCCTTTCTATTTGATTGATTGATTGATTCCTTTGTACCGTAGCGTGTGCCAGTAATTTTTCTTGCTAGAATATAGTTAGTAAGTACACCCTGACAAAGACTGCAATACCATGACAAAAGTTACCATAACTATATATATTTTCTGTAGATTGTATGTTATATGACTGTAGGTAGGATTTTTTTTTTGGAGTTTGATTTTTTGAGTTTGACCGCAATGTGTACATGCTAGATGACCCGAGTGTAACCACGGATATCCCGTAGTTACATTGACCTGTGACCACGTAGCCTGTTAGCAGACTGCCATATATACACTGACGTACTGGCAAACCCCGTATCATTTTGACTGTCTGTTTTGCATAGCATTTGCAGATACGACACCCGTGCAATTACAGACGCACACTTGACCCTAGTTGTCCAGTGTCATACCTAGCGTAGTCTCTGAGTTCATTGTATTTTATGGGTGCTAGTGTAATGTCTGATGCAATATTGTATTATATGATATATCTATAGGACTATTGGATCATTCAGACGATAATCTGGAACAGGACTTTGGTATTACCAACTAAGGACCCCAGGCGAGTACATTCTCTGATAATTTCCATTATTTAATAATTTTTATAATTCTAGTATCTAGAAATGTTACATCTGATTCTTGACACTGTGCTACACGGACTAGTATATAGATTGGATCTGTATTCATGAGATGTTACATTGGTTATCGTATTGACATTGTACACGATATTGATATTAGACATTGTACATGATATATTGGATATTGATCGTGTATCGTGACGTGTCATGGTTGGATCCACTGTACTAGTTGGGGGCGGGGAAGTAGTTAGTGAGAAATGTAATCAAATCCATATTGTACAAGTATAGAATAATGTTAGTGTTAATCATACACCTCACGTATGATTAGCCAGGCTATATAGCTCCCGTACATGTTCCCAAGCTGATCACATATCGAAGCTACTATTTCAAACACTTAGAATAGTTACAGTTCTCTATTTTAGTTCATATACTACATCACTTATATATGATATTTTACCTCACTCTCTTCATTTCATATATGCACTGACTGTACCATATTTCCTTTTTTTTATTTTTGCCATTGCATTTATTCATTGTCTTCTCTCAGTATATAGCATCATTTGTTTATTGTTTTATAGTCCTTATCAATTAACTGGACTGTTATTTGAGATGTACTTTGCTCCATCCTAACTGGAAATATTTTTCCAGACTATGCCTTAGAGGACTGGTGTCCGACATTTTATGGACCACAGGGAGAGTAGCTGCAGTTTTGGACTTGGTATCATAGGTGTGATTCCCGGGAGGTCTAGCCGGGATCACTAGTTATTTAGTTAGTTTCTTTTAGCAGTTTATGGTACCAGATTTGTTTTTGGCATACTTGAGACTTGGATATTATTATTTTTGAGTTAGGCTATTTTAGACTTGTGTTGCATTTTGATTTGTTTAATTCTTCGATATCTTTTCGTGCTTTATCTATGTGATTGAATATTGTTCATATTATATTATGATCTCTGTGACTCCTTATGGAGTTGGATGCTCGTGTGAGAATGATTAGATATCATTGTGACCTAGACAGCGTTATACCACCGATGCTGTGGCGTAGGCTGGACGTACCCACGTACTCGTGTCCCAAATTCCGGGTGTGGGTCATGACACCAATAACTCCTATTATATACACCCGAATATATCATATCATATACGATTTGAAATCTTATCGAATTTTCAACAATTTTTGTTCAAACATATCCTGGTTTTAAAGAAATTTAATAGGTCAATCTGGCCGACACAAAAATGTGCACATAGGTTCTAGATTTTAATTCCAAGATTTTATACCTCTATTGCACGACCCATAACTCCTATCAAATAAATTTAAACCCTATCGTATCATATACCGTTAGAAATCTTATAGAAATTCCAATGAGTTTTGTTAAGACATAATTAAATTTTGACAGAGTTTAATAGATGACAACTGACTCGGGCAAAACTGTGCTGAAGGAACGAATTCAGCACGTATGAATCAGGTTCTATCTCATTTCCTAACCTCCTACGTGTGTGATACCTTAACAAAAAACTCTTAGAATCATGTTCTAAACCAGATATATTAATCTCAAAATTAATCTAGAATATAAACTTTATTTTGAATTCATAAAATCACAAAAAATAATATAGAAAAATACATAAAAATGTGATTTTTGCAGAGAAAGGAAGGACTTGCCTTGATTCTATAGGGTTTGTAATTTATGGAGGGGTGGAAAGAGGTGTTTATAATGGTTAGGAGATGGTAGGATGAAGATTGAAAGTAAGGTGGTTAAATGCTATATGTAAGAAATGAAAACCTTAGCATTTATATATAACTACTACTTTAAACAATCAAGCCATTCAACCTTATCCATTCTAGATATTTTAGTATGTAAGAAGCCAAAGCAAATAGGATGGAAGCACCCCATATGCCTGACCACATGCCCCCAAGGGTTAAGTGAGTAAGGGTATTTCGATAATTATTTTTTTCTAATTGATTAGGGTTCTAATTAAACCAATACATCTCCTAATCCAAATCAATTCTTAACACAAAATAAATCCCTAATCCATATTGACAAGATACAAAACTAATACTTCAAATAAAATTATAAAAGATTTTCGTCAAATAAATAATATTATTATATTGTAAATTTTGGGAATTCAAGAAATTATTATTAAAATAGTGTAATTTTTCTCAAAAATATATTTTCTCGTAAAACGTGTATTTCCAAATAAATAAATAAAAATTAAAACCAACTATGACACATGCTAGGCTAGCCTTCTTGTATACCTAATACTTAATGTAGAGGCGAACTGGGAACTATACTTATGAGATTAATTATAAATCGTTCTAATAGTTATCTGTTGCAGGGATAACCTTTCTGCGAAGGGTAAGAATCAATGAATAAGTGATGATCATTATATTATGTTTCCTATTACATGTTCCCCCTAAGAATAATCACTATTTATATAAAATCATGTCATCCTGTCCACCTGTAATGCTGTTGAATATTCATAGAAAAGAAGTTGCCACATGAGAAATGATAGTAGCATGCTCATAGAATGAATTGAATAAATAAATGCTGCTACTGTTCTTAAGAGAATGAATATTGCTCACGAATACACTGTGCACATCAATATAGAAATAAAATAAATATCATGCATTGAACCGTCCCTGCTGTATGCTTGGAATTGAATATATAATCTAATTTCAAAGATATTTTCAAAGAAGTGTAAACTAACTCTTATTATGTACATCAATAAATAAACCAAGGTAAAAGTAGCATGATCACGAATAACGCAATATTTTATCACATAATTATTTAGTTATCTATTCAGTATGTCACGACCATCACCCGGTGTAAGGGTACGAGAATATGGGTACGCCCAGTCTATGCTACAACATCAACGGTATAACGTTGTCTAGGTTAACAATAATATCTAAATATCTCATAATATATTTATGTACCTGTCAAGATATCTCAAATCCAAAAGGAGGACAAAATAATAATTAATACTCAATCACAATAAAACTAAAGGAAGATGTAGCACGTTATGGAATAGAAGAAAAAAATGAATCACTGTCACAAATACAACTCAAAATCAAGTCTAATAAACTAGCACAATGGTCTCAAATATAATACATGCCAAAAATGTCTGAACTAAGACATAACCAATCCAAAAGTCTAAATATCTGCAACTAGCTGATCATCTCCCGGTACCAGCTCCTCCTGAGCCACCGTCTCTAATTCTACGTCCTGAGGTCCATAGTATGCAGGATACCAGTCATCTAAATCATCTAAAAAAAGTATCTAGTCAGGATTGGAGTGAAGCACACCTCTAACAGCAATTCTAAATAAATAATAAAGACTATGTAACAGTAAATAGAGAGAATATACAAGATATATAGTGCATATGCAAAAAATATACAAAATATAAAAATATTATAAATAGTACAAGAGATATGAGCATCATATACAAGATTCAGGAAATATAACTAACTAAGTGAGTGATTACTAGATTCAATACTTGATTGGCTTAAAAACTTGTATAGTAATCATGGCTTGGCTAATCATACGTGAGGTGTATGATTAATATTAACAGGGTACTTGTACAGGAATACTTGTACTGGGTGAGTATGATCACATATCTAACTAACACTTCCCAACCCCTGACTGGTATAGTGGATCCAACGATGGCACATTACGACACAGAATTCTCCGAGAAGGTAGCTAATCTCCCTAGGAATCAGTGTCCATACAAATATGAAAGCAACAGGGCATGTACAGGATACGCCAGGAATTACCGAGAATAACATCTCATGGCGGGATAAAAAAACCAATCTGTGTAACTATGTGTCAAGAGGTCAAGGTTATCTACACTAGATATAAAAAATATAGAAGATATCATAAACGAAAAAATGTCAGAGAATTTACTAGCCCGTGGTCCTGAGTTGACAATACCAATCTGTGTCTGTACTGGTGTCACACTGACATATATATGAAATATCATGTTATTTGGTATAATAAAGTGATAAATATGTTAAATGCGCTAAAATATGAATTTCTAGGTCAAGGCTTCGTTATACTAGTCAAACTAAGTCAAACTAGGCCAATATCATAATTTTTGGTTCAAACCTAGCTTCTAGAGTGATAACAAGGCTATACTCTGTTGATACTAGGCTATGGTTGGATTTCTAGGTTGATATCTTGAGGATACTGGTCATATTAGCTAGTACTAGGTAGTAGGATACCTATCTACACCAATATCAATACATACCTTATACTAGCTAATAATACTAGGTAATATGTTACCATATACACCTATATCAATATGTATAACTAACATACATATACTAATTAATATTGTGTCAAAAGTCTTATATATAAGTTATACAAACTCTATACAATATTACTTTAGCTATTAACTAATACTAAAATCTATATCTTAACACTAATCACTAATACACTCCACTACCCTCTTAATAGACCTGTACATGCCCTCCCTCTCAGACATGGGCAGTTGCTCTCCTCTACTACTTGTTCACCAAGGTATGACTTCTTGTACATGTGCACTGCACCATGGCCAATCTGCACTGAGTGTAGATGTTAGATAGGCCTGTTATCCTAATTAGCAGCAAGGCAACACCCTAACTTACTTTACCTGACTTGTATTGCCATTAGTTGGCCAGCTCAATAGTCCAGACATCCCCACAATCCCCAACATCACTGATACATCTAAGTATCAAACTCGACCCCCTTAACTGATGAATAACACCAATTCATGTGATGCACATCCACTCACTACAATGCAGTACCACTACTCTAGTGTGCAATAACACAGGCCTATCCCAATGTTTACCCAATATCTGTCACGACCCGCACCCAGTGCAGGGGCACGAGTATGTGGGTACGTGTCACGCCCCAGTTCCATGGATAAGGAACCGAGACACGTGGCAATGGCCAGTAGCGTACTTCGGCGGGCATTCCAATCTAATGGGCCCGTCGGAGTATACTTAAGCTGTAAAGTACAATGAATAAACCATCACATAACACATATATACTCAATCTAAATCTCATCCACAGGAAGCAATATAAGAGCACAATAGAAGTAAATACAACGACTAATGTGCAGGAAGGAAATATCCAGATAAGTATCAAATACAAATACTAGAATAGTCACACGGGAACAAACCCGCTAGTACAAATATACTGGAATGAACGTAAGCAATAAGATAACTTGGGACGGCAGGAAGTAACTAGGTAATGATACCGTCCCAAGGAAAGAGTCACTACCAGCGATCAGGCGAAGTCCTCAGGAATGACCTCGTCCTCGGCAGTGAGTACAGCTGCTGGATAGATGCCCGATCCGTACTCCTCCGGGTAATCCTCGTCGTCTATACCTGGAAGGGAACCAGGTCCTCAGAGGGACGTAACAAGGTACAGAAATACAACATGCCATAGTAAATAGATAGTACAAGTACAACGACAGGGTAATTTATCATAACCAAACAAGTGAGACACAATTTAAAGATAATGTTCGATGCGTGGACTTTCTAAAATAAAACCGTAGCTCCGGACAAGGAAACACACGGCACGTACCTCAGCTCCGGGCAAAGAGTCACACGGGTGATACCACTACACTAGATACAGGAATCACTACAAAATACTACATAAATATAAGCGCGTGCAGAGTAGCCCAAACGTCTAGTAACTGTCTTCCCCTTCCCAAGCGGTCAACGATTATGCGCTGAACCTGTACCTCTAACTACAGTCTCGATACACAGAATTAACTCAACAGACGTGACCCTAAGGTCGTCCCAGTCTCTGGTCATGATGTCAGTATCAGGATACAGGAATCTGGCATGATCACAGTGTGTAAGTGTGTCCTGGGATATCGATGTACTCAGGTACGTGCATCGAGGTGCTATGAAGCATCTAGCAATTATTCTAAGACGTTACGTCGAATGTCAGCACCTGGCCATAATCCGGACGCGAAGTATCGAACGTCAACAAAATTATGCGCACAAAGTACATAAAGAACAACAAATATCTGTAAACTGAAATACAGGGTGGCAAGGTAAACTTGCTTGTGTGCGACTGCTGATGACGGGGATCTGGTACCGCGTCCAAGTCCTCAGGTCCCGCAGTACCTAGAGATGAGATACAAACCAGAATCAATAATCTATTCTACGTCAAGTAGGGATGCGACACGCATCTACAACTAAACTCAAACTCAGCTACGACTCACAGGGACAAGACACTATGGGGCTTGACTATAGTTGACTATCGGTACTATACATCAATCAACTAGTCATTTGTACACTCTCATCAAACCATCCTCAAACATACAATTAGTTGTTATTAACCTTTCGTTTCATAACATTGTTACCAAATCACGAAAGTTCTGCTCTAATTTAACCCATCATAAATTTCCAGTCCCTACATTACCGATCAATGGTTTTTATACTACACACTAGTTCACAATCCAACACGTGCTCCTCAGTGTTCATCAATGTTCAAAATATCATCATCTCATTTCTTAATAAATTAATCTTCATTAATTGATTTAGTATCCTTTCCACCACGTGTAGTATTCATAATATCTCGTCAAAATCAAATTCCAAACCTCCATGCAAATTATTTGAAATTCATTTTTAATTTATGTAAACATAATCTCTAACCTACGTTATCCCTAAATCAACCATACATACATATATGCTGAAAACCCTACACTACACTATTACCATTATAAACCCTCACAACACATCAAATCCTATTTCTCCTGTTATTATCCCATTCTCATCCACAACACTACATCTTGTGCCAACATTATTAAACATAACTCTAGCTATGCACACAAACCATATATATCCACATTATATATACCACCCTAACAACATTTCACACAACTATACATATAAATAAATCTTATTTAAAAAGATATTAAATTCTGGAATTTAATGACAAGGGAGGGGAGAGTCGACCTCGCCGATGACGTCGGAGCACGGCCGGTGGAGGGTGGCCGCGGGGTGGTGATGGAAACTAAAAGTGGTGGTGAAGGAGTCGGACAGGGAGGAGGCCGGAGTGGCACTGTCGAAGGGAGTCGCACAGTCGGCGTCGGGAAGAACACAGCGGCGGTCGGGCTACTGTTCAGTCCGTACGGGAAGAGCACAGCGGCGGTCGGGCTGCTCAGTGGCCGGTCGGTCTGCTGTTCAGTCCGGTCGGAAAGAACACAGCGGCGATCGGGACAGGCCGGAGCGGGGCGGCTGCACTGTGGGATGGTCGACGGGGCTGTAGCCGGAGCGGGCGCTCCGCCGGAGTTGGGCCGGAGTCGGCCGGTGGGTCTTCTCATAGGGAGGGAAATAACAAAAGAAGAAGAAGAGTGAAGGAAGAAGTTTGTTGGGGTTCTCTTTGCATGAAGAATAAATGGAGGAGGGAGGAGAGAGAGAGAGAGGGGGGGTTTTCTAGGTTCCTTGGGATTAGGGCCTACTTGGGGAGTTGTGAGGGTGAGGTGATATTTTATAGGGGAGTGGTGAATTGATGGAGGGTGGAGATGCACCTATTCAAAATGGAGGGATATGATCACTCATGAGAAGAATTATTTCTTCATGAGGAAATGAAGAGGGGGAGTTTTAATTCGGTCCAAATTTTTGTGACCTCTCCATGTGGTTTTGGCCAATGGGGTGAGGGCACCTAAAATCACTAAATTGCAACTTAGCCCCTTAAATTCAGGAAATTGCATGAACACATAAAATGACGCAAAAATTGTGGAGAAAATTGTGGTTGATGATTTGCATGGCGAGGGGGTATTGGGGGTTTGGCACGGGTTTAATTTAATGGCCATCAGGATTAATTAAGGATTAAAATAGGATTAAGAAAAATTGGTATCCTCGATTTAAATAGAATTAAAGTGTTCCGCGCTTTTAAATTAAATGGGGGCACTTGGGGTCAAAATCCGGAAATGACGCAAAGGTCAAAAATGGTGGGGGCTTCGAGTCAGTCTTGGACCCTTTTGTTGGTCCGACTCAACTGGTTAAGTTGGTATCTCAAAATTTAGGGTAACGACACAGGTGTCCGACACAAAATTAAATATGGATTACGGTTTCAAAAAATGTGCAATTAATTTAGAGCACAACAAAATCTGATTTTAAGTGAAAGAAAAGTCCAGTGCCTAATTTGGCGGGTCAAGTCAGAAGTACAATAATCCGATGAAATTTATGGGTTGATATTGGGCTCCGAATAATTAAGCAATGATAGGGCGCGCCAAGGGTTTTAATTAAATAAATTAAAATACCAGACAAACTTAACTCCACTCTAAACCTCAACATTTGCTGCTAAATCCAAAATTTTCCAAATCGAAACCTGACTATCTATAGAATAAATCGAGGGGGTTTATATTCTTCCTAACTTAGAAAAATTTCGTCCCCGAAATTAAAAGTAAAGCACGATAATAGCTAAAAGAATTTTAAAAACAACTAGTAATCAAATTCCGTACGTAAATTCGTACATTTCTTCTCAAATAAGTACGGAAACCCCTGTCGAATAGAATCCTCGCGCTCCCAAGTAGACTCGCTTGGTGAATGGTGCTTCCATGCCACTCTGACAAGTCGAATCGTCTGCCCTCTCAAAGTCTTCTCGCTGCGATCGAGGATCTCAACTGGCTGCTCTATGTAAGATAGGTTGGGTCCTACTGTAATCTTCGAATGATCAAGCACGTGACTAGGGTCTGCAACCTATCTCCTCAGCTGCGATACGTAAAATATGTCATGCACTCCTTCTAATGATGGAGGCAATGAAAGACGGTAAGCCACTTCGCCAACTCATTCCAAGATGTCAAAAGGCCCGATGTACCTCGTACTCAGCTTGCCTCTGCCTCCGAATCTGATGGTACCACGAGTGGACGATATCCTCAAAAATACATGGTCACCTTCCTTGAACTCCAATGGTCTGCGGTGCGCATCTGCCCAATATTTTTGTCTGTCCTGTGCTGCACGCAGGTGGCTCTGAATCTGCTTGACCTTCTCCAATATCTGTGTCACAAATTTTGGACCAAGTATCTGACGCTCTCCCACGTTACTCCAACAAACTGGCGACCTACATTTTCTGTCATACAGTGCCTCATAAGGTGCTATCTGTATGCTGGCCTGGTAACTGTTATTGTAGAAGAATTTCACCAAGTGTAGGTGGTCCTCCCAAGACCTCCAAAATCAATCATGCACGCTCTCAACATATCCTCTAATATTTGTATCGTGCGCTCTGACTGACCATCAGTCTGTGGATGATATGTAGTGCTGAACTTGAGACGAGTTCCTAGGCTCTCCTGCATACTCTGCCAAAAATACGATGTGAATCTGGAATCACGATCCGATACGATGCTGACAGACACTCCATGTAATCGTACTATCTGCCTCATATACAGGTCAGCTAAAACCTCCATGGATTATCCAACTCTGAAGGGCAAGAAATATGCAAACTTGGTGAGTCTGTCTATGACAACCCAAACTGTATCCTTCCCGCTAGGTCTTTGCGGGGATCCTGTGACGAAGTCAATGGTAATGTATTTCCACTTCCACTCTGGAATGGGAAGTGGCTGCAATAATCCTGCAGTCCTCTGATGTTCAGCCTTGACTTGCTGACAAACTAAACACTTCGCCACGAATCTTGCAATTTCTCTCTTCATCCCATGCTACCAGAAATGCTGCCTCAAGTCTCGGTACATCTTCGTACCCCCGGGATGAATGGAATAAATCGAGCTATGTGCCTCGGTCATCAACTCTTGGCGTAGCTCGCCACTCGGAACATATAGGCGATCTCCGCACCTCAGCATTCCGTCTTCATGAATCCTGAGTCCTGTCTGCATGTCGGCCTCTGTCCTTTCTCGTAGACGTCGAAATCTCGCATATGTAGGCAATGCTGCCTTGATCCTCTCAATCAAAGTAGACTGAACCTCAAGACTGGCCATCTGTCCATCCATGCCTGGCAATACGATCTCTATCCCAAGCTCCTGGAGATCCTCTAGCAATTGTCGCTGCGTCGTCAAAAAGTATGCCATGGGCTTCCTGCTTAAGGCATCTGCTACGACATTCGCCTTGCCAGGGTGGTACTGCAACTCAATATCATAATCTGTCATCAACTCTAGCCAGCATCTCTGCCTCATGTTGAGCTCCTTCTGCGTGTAGACATACTTCAGGCTTTTATGATCTGTGTAAATCTTAACACGCTCACCATAAAGGTAATGTCTCCATAGCTTTAGTGCAAATATCACTACAGCTAGCTCCAAATCGTGCGTCAGATAGTTCTTCTCATAAACTCTTAGCTGTCTCGATGCGTAGGCTATCACCTTGTCGTGTTGCATCAGTACACATCCTAATCCGCTCCCTGACGCATCACTGTACACTACAAATTCTCCTGATCCTGAAGGTAGTGTCAAAATCGGTGCCGATGTCAGACGCTTCTTCAGCTTACCGAAAGCTGCCTGACACTCGTCGGTCTAGATAAACTCCTCGCCTTTATGCGTCAATCGCGTCGTAGGCGCAGCTATCCTCGAGAAGTTTTCCACGAACCTCTGATAATATCCGGCAAGTCCGAGGAAACTCCTAACCTCCGTAACTGATGTAGGGGTAGGCCAGGTCTCAACTGCAACTATCTTTTCTGGGTCAACTGATAGTCCATCTCCGGTGATTATGTGTCCCAGAAACGGTACTCTATCCAAGCAGAACTCACATTTGCTGAGTTTGGCGTACAGCCTCTCACGTCTCAGCATCTCCAACACGACCCTGAGATGCCTCTCATGCTCCTCCTGGCTCTTAGAATATATCAAGATATCGTCTATAAATACCACCACGAACTTATCCAAGTATTGGTGGAAGACATTATTCATCAAACACATAAATACTGCTGGCGCGTTGGTTAAACCAAACGGCATGACTAAAAACTCATAGTGGCCATATTTCGTCCGAAAGGCCGTCTTCTAGATGTCCTCTTTCCGTACCTTGATCTGATGATAACCGGATCTGAGATCGATCTTCGAGAATACACATGCACCACTAAGTTGATCAAACAAATCATCGATGCGCGGCAGTAGATACTTGTTCTTTATCGTTACAATATTTAGCGCCCTGTAATCGATACACAAGCGTACCGTCCCATCCTTCTTCGGTACAAATAAAATGGGTGCCCCCCATGGAGATACACTAGCCCGTATAAAACCCTTATCTAAGAGATCATCTACTTGGACTTTCAGCTCAACCAACTCCTTCGGTGCTAGTCTGTAAATGGGGGAAGTAACTGGCTCAGCTCCTGGAGTCAACTCTATAGTGAACTCAATCTCTCTGTCAGGTGGCAGTCCTGGGAGATCCTCTGGAAACACATCCTCAAACTCTGCTATAAGGTAAGGGTACATCGGTTCACCTTCTGCAATGTGTGTCGCTAGGGTAGGTTGGACACCATGCTCTTGGGCTCCCCGAAGAAACTCAAACTCTGGGTGATCTGGGGGTCTAAAGATGACACAACCATAATGGCAATCTAGCGTTGCGTGGTATTGGCTCAACCAATCCATGCCTAGGACAATGTCATAGTCCGACATGGAGAAAACCAAAAATTGGGCATGCATCTCTCCCCTGGAGATAACTACTGAACATGATCTACAAGTGTCGCTAACAGGTACTATTCTACCTCCCATAAGAATCCTCTTGACCTTCGGAAGGGGTGCGGTGGCTATTCTATGGGTAGCCATGAAACTAGCAGCTATAAAAGAGTGTGTGGCACCAGAATCAAATAGGACCAATGCTGGTAATGAAGCTACTAAGATAGTACCTGCGATCACTTCTCCAGCTGTCTCTGCCTCCTCTATAGTCATAGCGTAGGCCTATCCCTGTCTTAGTGCCGGTGCCCTATGCTGAAGCCGATCCTGGTGGAACCGACCTGCCTGTGGGGCCACGGGTGGCCTCCTCTGGTTTCCCCCTGGTGATGGTGGTCGCTGTGCTCCAGCTCCTGCGTAAGGCGGCCTCGGTCCAGGAGGCTGCTGATAAGGCCTCGGTGCTGGCAGGGCTGGCCGATGTACCATCTGTGCTGGAGCCCTCTGATCTGGGCAATCTCGGACTGCATGCTGGTCCGATCCATATCTCAAGCAAGCGCCCAGTCTCCGTCGACAGTCCCTCAATAGATGTCCCTTCTTGCCGCAGTAATGGCATGTGGGAATGACAGCTCCTTGTTGTGGTGCTTCCCTCTGCTGCTGCTGATGTACCAGAGGACGCTTCGCAGGTCCTTCCTGCGAGGCTCGGACCACTGATGACGACGCATAGGAGCGCTTCTGGCTGGCCTCCATCTTGTTGATGCGGTCCTGGCGTCGTGCTGCAAGTAGTACCTCAGAGTAAGAGGTGGGGGCTGTGGACCCGATAAGCCTCTGGGTCTCAAAACTCAAGCCCTCATAAAACTTCTCGTCCTTCGCTTCCTCTGTGGGGATCAGGTTTGGTGCAAATTTGCTCAGGCGGAGGAACTCAGAATTGTATTCCTCTACAGTCATACTCCCCTGCCTGAGGTTCTAAAATCTGTCCCGATGTTCTGCTCGGGCGGTAGAAGGTATGTACATCTCCTGGAAGAGCCTAGAGAACTCTTCCCATGTGGCACGATCTGGTCCCAAATGCTGCTCCTCGGAAAGCCACCAGTGATGCGCGTTGCCGGTGAGCTACATCCTGACGGCTGTCATCCATCGGTGTCGGGGAGGTCAGTAGCCTCTAGCTGGTGCTGAATGCTGGTGAGCCAAGCGTGGACCTTTGTCGGCTCCTCTGTGCCCATAAAAGGCTGTGGCATCAAACGACGGAAGTCTATGACAGATCTTCGCATCAGGGTGGTGACGCCTGCCCCAAGGCTGTCACGATGCTCTCTCTTAGAGTCTCAGCCTGGCGCTGCTGGGCCTACTGCTGAGCCTGCTACTGGACCTGCTGCTGGGCCTGAATCATCGCATACATCATCTGGAACATCTGGATTCCATCCATCGGTTGCCCTGTGGGGAATGGCATAAAGGGCATCTGGGGCGCGAATGGTTGAGGAGGTGGTAGCTGCTCCTCCTCCTGACTCGGGATCCTCCGATCCTCAGGTCCTGCCTGATGTGGAGTCTGGTGTCTGTCTGAAGGCACCTCGGGATGTCCTGATGACTGCCCCATGGGAGCTGGAGTCAGTAGAAGGACCTGCTCTAGTTCCGGTTCTCCGGATGATTCTGCATCTCGGGGAACGTCGCCAGGCTGCACGACGCGTCCACTACGGAGATTTATAACTCTGAAAAGAAGTCATGACTGCGATCAGCGTTTGAGGAAAATAAACAAGATGCAATTTGGTAAACGATATCGAGATAGAGGTATCATGTAAAGATTTTAAACTTTGCAGATGAGATTTCTAACTCTATTCCTAATTTGCAGGCTCGTTTGGCACAGTCAGGTGACCAAGACGATTTAAATCGGACCTGTATGGGCCACCACAAAAACCTTGTCACACCCCGGTTTCATGGATAAGGAACCGAGACATGTGGCAATGGCCAGCAGCGTACTTCGGCGGGCATTCCAATCTAATGGGCTCGTCGGAGTACACTTAAGCTGTAAAGTACAATGAATAACCCATAACATAACACATATATACTCAATCTAAATCTCATCCACAGGCAGCAATATAAGAGCACAATAGAAGTAAATACAATGACTAATGTGCAGGAAGGAAATATCTAGATAAGTTTCATATACAAATACTAGAGTAGTCACACGGGAACAAACCTGCTAGTACAAATATACTGGAATGAATATAAGCAATAAGATAACTTGGGACGACAGCAAGTAACTAGGTAATGATACCGTCCCAAGGAAAGAGTCACTACCAGCGATCAGGCAAAGTCCTCAGGAATGACCTCGTCCTCGGCAGTGAGTACAGCTGCTGGATAGATGTTCGGTCCGTACTCCTCCGGGTAATCCTCGTCGCCTATACCTGGAAGGGAACCAGGTCCTCAGAGGGACGTAACAAGGTACAGAAATATAATATGCCATGGTAAACAGATAGTACAAGTGCAACGATAGGGTAATCTATCATAACCAAATAAGTGAGACACAATTTAAAGACAATGTTCGACACGTGGGCTTTCTTAAATAAAACCGTAGCTCCGGACACGAAAACACACGGCACGTACCACAGCTCCAGGCAAAGAGTCACACGGGTGATACCACTACACTAGATACATGAATCACTACAAAATACTACATAAATATAAGCGCGTGCAGAGTAGCCCAAACGTCTAGTAACTGTCTTCCCCTTCCTAAGCGGTCAACGATTGTGCGCTGAACCTGTACCTCTAACTACAGTCTCGACACACAGAATTAACTCAACAGACGCGACCCTAAGGTCGTCCCAGTCTCTGGTCATGATATCAGTATCAGGTTACAGAAATCTGGCACGATCACAGTATGTAAGTGTGTCATGGGATGTCGATGTACTCAGGTACGTGAATCGAGGTACTATAAAGCATCTAGCAATTATTCTAAGATGTTACGTCGAATGTCAGCACCCAGTTGTGATCCGGACGTGAAGTATCGAACATCAACAAAATTATGCGCACAAAATACATAAAGAACAACAAATATCTGTAAACTGAAATACAGGGTGGCAAGGTACACTTGCTTGTGTGCGGCTGCTGATGACGGGGATCTGGTACCGCATCCAAGTCCTCAGGTACCGCAGTACCTAGAGATGAGATACAAACCAAAATCAATAATCTATTCTACGTCAAGCAGGGATACGACACGCATCTACAACTAAACTCAAACTTAGCTACGACTCACAGGGACAAGTCACTATGGGGGTTGACCACAGTTGACTATCGGTACTATACATCAATCAACTAGTCATTTGTACACTCTAATCAAACCATCCTCAAACATACAATTAGTTGTTATTAACCTTTCATTTCATAACATTGTTACCAAATCACGAAAGTTCTGCTCTAATTTAACCCATCATAAATTTCCAATCCCTACATTACCGATTAATGGTTTTTATACTACACACTAGTTCACAATCCAACACGTGCTCCTCAGTGTTCATCAATGTTCAAAATATCATCATCTTATTTCTTAATAAATTAATCTTCATTAATTGATTTAGTATCCTTTCCACCACGTGTAGTATTCATAATATCTCGTCAAAATTGAATTCCAAACCTCCATGCAAATCATTTAAAATTCATTTTTAATTTATGTAAATATAATCTCTAACCTACGTTATCCCTAAATCAACCATACATACATATATGCTCAAAACCCTACACTACACTATTACTATTATAAACCCTCACAACACATCAAATCCTATTTCTTCTGTTATTATCCCATTCTCATCCACAATACTACATCTTGTGCCAACATTATTAAACATAACTCTAGCTATGCACACAAACCATATATATCCACATTATATATACCACCCTAACAAAATTTTACACAACTATACATATAAATAAATCTTATTTAAAAAGATATTAAATTCTGGAATTTAATGACAATGGAGGGGAGAGTCGACCTCGCCGATGACGTCGGAGTACGGCCGGTGGAGGGTGGCCACGGGGTGGTGATGGAAACTAAAGGTGGTGGTGAAGGAGTCGGACAGGGAGGAGGCTGGAGTGGCACTGTCGAAGGGAGTCGCACAGTCGGCGTCGGGAAGAACACAGCAGCGGTCGAGCTGCTGTTCAGTCCGTACGGGAAGAGCACAGTGGCGGTCGGGCTGCTCAGTGGCCGGTCGGGCTACTGTTCAGTCCGATCGGGAAGAACACAACGGTGGTCGGGACAGGCCGGAGCGGGGCGGCTGCACTGTGGGATGGTCGGCGGGGCTGTAGCAGGAGCGGGCGCTCCGCCGGAGTCGGGCAGGAGTCGGCCGGTGGGTCTTCTCACAGGGAGGGAAATAACAAAAGAAGAAGAAGAGTGAAGGAAGAAGTTTGTTGGGGTTATCTTTGCATGAAAAATAAATAGAGGAGGGAGGAGAGAGAGAGAGAGTGAGGGGGGGTTTACTAGGTTCCTTGGGATTAGGGCCTACTTGGGGAGTTGTGAGGGTGAGGTGATGTTTTATAGGGGAGTGGTGAATGGATGGAGGGTGGAGATGCTCCTATTCAAAATGGAGGGATAGGATCACTCATGAGAAGAATCATTTCTTCATGAGGAAATGAAGAGGGGAAGTTTTAATTTGGTCCAAATTTTTGTGACCTCTCCATGTGGTTTGGCCAATGGGGTGAGGGCACCTAAATAGGATTAAGAAAAATTGGTATCCTCGATTTAAATAAAATTAAAGTGTCCCGCGCTTTTAAATTAAATGGGGGCACTTGGGGTCAAAATCCGAAAATGACGCAAAGGTCAAAAAAGGTGGGGGCTTGGAGTCAGTCTTGGACCCTTTTGTTGGTCCGGCTCAACTGGTTAAGTTGGTATCTCAAAATTTAGGGTAACGACACTGGTGTCCGACACATAATTAAATATGGATTACGGTTTCGAAAAATTATGCAATTAATTTAGAGGACAACGAAATCTGATTTTAAGTGCCGAAAAAGTCCAGTGCCTAATTTGGTGGGTCAAGTCAGAAGTACAATAATTCGATAAAATTTATGGGCTGATATTGGGCTCCGAATAATTAAGCAATGATAGGGCGCGCCAAGGGTTTTAATTAAATAAATTAAAATACCAGACAAACTTAACTACACTCTAAATTTCAACATCTGCTGCTAAATTCAAAATTTTCCAAATCTATACCTGACTATCTATAGAATAAATCCAAAATTTTCCAAGTCAGAAGTACAATAAACCTTACGTCCAGCCTACGCTGCAGCATCGGTGGTAGAACGGTATTTAGGTCAACAATACTATATAAATATCTCACACAATATATATAAGGTACCCGTTATGCTATCTCAACTCCAAAGGAAGGACAATATGATATAATAATGGGAATTAATACTCAATCACAATATAAAAACTAGAGAAAGATGTGCTACGATATGGAATATAAGAAAGGAAATATAAAGTCACAATACAAATATCAAGTCTAAGGCCAGAATCAAATCATAATACAATAGTCATAAATAATAGTACATGCCAAAGTCTAAAATGAGTCACAACAATATAAATGGAAAGGCTAAGTCTCCCCGGCAACTAGTACTACATCCTCAGGCGGCTCACCACCTTGTGGCCCGTAAAAGGTGATACACATCTCCTCTAACCAAGCATCTAAAAAATATATCCAGTCAAGATAGAGCGAGTACAACCCAATAGCAGTCCCAAGTTAATTGATAAAAACTATAAACAAAAATAAAGAATGTAATACAAGATGAGAAGCAATGAAACAATATCATACTATAGTAGGAAAGAGACAGATAATCTAGAGCAATATGGTATACACTGATCACAATAAAATAGAACAAAGGAAATAAACTAGAATATAGTAAAGAATTATAACTATACTAAGTGTTTGAAATACTAGTTTAGATATGTGATCGGCTTGGGTTGAACATTTTCTACTTAAATGTTGGATAAATATTGTCTAAATTAAACATTGAACATTGAACATTGTCTAGACTTTGATCACATATCTAGCTAACACTTCCCATTTTCCCGACTAGTACAATAGATCCAACCATGACACGTTACGAAGCAAAATACTCAAGGCATTATAAAATATTAAATATTAAACTTTGAACATTAAATATTGTCTAATATTAAACAATGAATGATAACCATATGAGATCACGAGGAATAATAAAATAATAAATAACATCCTATGAATGAAGATCCATGTGTATACTAGTCCGTGTACCAATGTGTCAGAAATCAAGTAATACTTGCATTATAGTAATTATCATATAATGGAAACTATCAGAGAATGTAGTCGCTTGGAATCTGGTGTAGAATGTCAAATATAATCCGTACCAGTGCCTCAAGGACCTAAATATGAATTATCAAATTCAAACAGTATTTTTGAATTATAAACATGCTATATTAGCTTGATACTAGGCCTCTAAGTCATTTCTAGGTCAAACTTGGTTGTACTAGGTTAGTATCTTGATACACTAGGTTTTCAATGTCGTACCAAGGTATTCTAGTTTATACTAGTATTATACTAGCTAATATTAGGTTATACTAGGTCACAATACCCTATTAGTTAAACTATTACCTTATCCTAACTCGGATATCTCACATATACTAACCCTTTCTACTGCTATGCAAACTTGACTCCGCAATTTGCACACTGATACCAACATCTCCTCCTTACCGATACTCCTTGCTACACCTACTACCCTCAATCACTGATACACCTATACACCACTCCTCCTATACTTCTGTCTCCAACTTCCTCTCCCACTGATACAAAGTGTGTCTAATCCCATCATTACTCTCAAGCACATACCCATATATCACTGTCACTTCAGTGCTAAATTGCAACCCCTCTCTTCCTACACTCACTGTACAGACCCTAAAATAGTGCACAAGTGTGTACTGTAAACATCCATCAGTGCACAGGTACTGACACCCTCCTAATACTGCTACTGAGTTTAAACCCCACCCCCACTCACAAAAAAAACTGAATACACTAATCCACCAACACTTCACTCTTTACTCCAGGGAGTACCCCCCACCTCAAGATCCTTGATACTTCCCTTAATTATATAATCCAAGTATCTTGATATACAAAGCACATTTCTATGATTTACCCAAAGTCAAACCCACACCCCACAAACCACCATTAACTCTTCAAATATCATTCCTTATTTTCCACAGCACCTTGTTGGTTCTGGGATTCCAGGCATCACGTCAACAACACTTGAGGCACACAACTGAACTTCCACACTCATCCAACCCCTGTAGTTCACTACATACACCTTCATATCTCACTCATGCACACTCTTACAGACACTCACAGATACCAACATCTGCATATAGGTACACTACCTACATTAGACACTAACCCATTGGATACGCTTACCTCTCATCCACTTGTTGGCCCAATGTTTATGTTAAGTTTTTTGAATATGGCTAATCGATTAAGTTTAGCATTATGGTAATCGATCAATCACTATAGTATCTTCTACTTAAACTCAGCATTGTCCAAATATGTAATATTTATTTCTGTATATTTTCTTGTTTGTCTAACATGTACTTACAAAAAGCAATAAGCAAAATCAGCAATGGACATATGTTATATGACGATGAGCCAAAGATGACGTTATACCAGAAGATTTTGTCCAACCGTCTATGACTTATCTAGAGCCTCACACCTGGGGGTTCCGCTGTCTGGTTATCTTTGGATAACTGTTGTCAAAGGAAAAAGTGTCTTCAAGTCAGCAAATGTTTCAGAAGTTTGGCATCATCAGTGCTCTTGGTTTTCATTTGTAATCTTATATTTTATTTAAATCCAAGACTTATGTAAGTCGAGTCGTACTGGCACCTAGAAAGTAACTCAGTCCACTCAAATAGCCTAAAACCCATCTACCCAGAAATCAGGCCAAAGTCTACTTTAAACTATCCACCAAACTAGTCCACATATAAACTTGGATCTACCTAAAATAGGAAAACCGAACTCAGGCCGAATTTGCCCCAAATTCGTACCGAACTCGGTCACCTATTTAGTATAAAATCATCCAGTTGTTATATCCCTGATTTTGTGGCCTTCAACGTTTGAAAATTCAAATATTCCCTACCAAATTTTGGCTGAACTTGTTTGATAATAACCTATAAATAGAGTTGTATTTTTAAATTCTTATTCACTCAACTAGTCTCAATCATTCTATCCTATAGTGAATAAACCATCAGAGCCTAAACTTTCTTATCTCCAAGATCAACTCCTCAACCTTCTAAGTGCCAAGTGCGATCTCAGTTAGAAGTTGTTTGAGTTGTAATAGCTTGGTTCATCAAGCCCCTCTTTAGTGTGAAGTTGTGAGCCTTCGGATCAAAACTCGTGGTGTATGAAGTTGCGGGACTTCGGAATAAATCTTGTAGTTGTAAGAAGTCTGCAAGCCTTCAGATCAAAGCTTGTGATTCGTTATTTGTGATTATAGTGGATAAAACTCTGAGCTTGAGTTCTCGGGACTGGACTAGTCCTCTAAGAGGAAAACCAGTATACATCGCGGTATTTGCATTTTCTCTCTCTTTCTCTTACTTTATTATATTGCATATACACTGGTAGTTATTTACTGTCTTCACTATGCTTATTTTTTAATTGGTTAGATTATTCCACTATAATCTATTCACCCCTTCCCCCCTCTAGAGTTGTCCTACGGTCCTTCACCACTCTCTTAACTGCTGATACACATAGGAGATACAATCTCCCGTAATCTAATTGAGCACAGCAGGTGCTGCTATAATTAGGTGTAGTTGCATCAGTGCACAAGTAGTGCAGACCCCCTTAACTACCTGTTGTTGTAAACTGAAAAACCAACAGCTGCTAAATGCACAGTCCGCCACTACTCAGATACCACACTCCATAATACATTACATATACACTGGAACACAACACATATACAATATACTCCCCAATGTAAACCAAATTCCAGGTCCTGTACTATCTTCTTACTCTGATCTGGTCACTCCAAACCACCCACAGGCACACCCTCAAAACCCAATGTCTGCACTCGAGCCTATTGACATATAGTAGTGCACATTGTGCACTGCCTACACTCTGAAGGCCCCTTATCCCTGATAAATCGGTATCAGTCTCAGTCACCCCTCTCTTAAATACACAACCCAGGTAGCTCTCCCTCTCACCTGTACTTCTATGACCCTTATCATTTACACTCTCAAACACACATTCACCAATATTTTCATGGAACCACTTGCTACACACAACCAACCCTCATATACATTAATATGTATATATATATACACTCATACTGTATATATATACACTCACACTGTGCACACAAAAACACAATGCACTGCCCACATACAACTCACCCGCACAGACACTCATAGAGCATAGAGTTCACAACTGATGCTATTTTCCATGCTATTAAAGGTACACACACACTCAATATATATACATAATAGGAATATAGTTATATATATATATATATATATATATATATATATATATATATATATATATATATATATATAAACACTTATTAATATATATACATATCTATATGATACATTAGAGGCATTTAATCCAACACGTAGAGTATACACCTAGAGTATTCATGATACTCACCATATAGAATGCCAAAACCCCAAATAAACCCCTGTATCACAAAGTATTATGACACGGCCTACTCGTATGCAATTGTGGATATGTAGCTAGCCTCACTACAGTAATAAAACCCTAATTAGATCTACTAAACCTAATGACAAACAATTGGTGCTTCAATCTCGGATTTTCCCTAAATTAGGCACCAAAGTCAATATAAAAGTCACCATAGGGACAATTAGGAGTCAAAACTTCTTCCTATGGGTAGCCCTAATGTATGGGTAGGTTTCTAATGATTAGATGCAATAATTAGAACCATTTTAGAAAGGGAATCTAAGAATTTACTTATTAGGAGATGGATTCCTAATGCGAAGTCAAGTGGACACAATTTGGACACTAACTTCTTATCCAAAGTCTTCCTCTCCAAGTGCTCTTGCCAACCTTAAGCTTCTAGTCTCCTTAGATGGTGAGAATGAGTGAATGAAAGAATTTTGTGGAGGAAATGGTGTAGGGGTGAAGCTATTTGGGGAAGAACACTAATTTGAACGAAAAGAAATGCATAAAATGAGAGGAGAGAATGAGAACCCCTTATTAGGGCCGGCCACCCTTTTTTCTTTCTCCAAGCAATATGAAATGACTACAATACCCTTATTGGGTTGTCATGAAGAAATAATTAGGGAGGAAGCTTCTCTTCCTAATGAAGGTTAAGTCTAATCTCTAATTAAGAAGAATATTTAACTAGTTGGGTCTAAATGGACAAGTCTAACTAATTGGTTAAGTTGTCATGTCAAGTTGGTTAGGTCCACTAGGGTCATGTCTAATCAAATAGTCTAATCTAACAACCAATAATAATATTAGTCACACACACACACACACACACACACACACACACACACATATATATATATATATATATATATATATATATATATAACATGCATTATAATAAATAACAAAATTTATAACACATTATTTATAATTATATAAAATGACAAAATTATCCATATTCTCAAAATGTGGTAGTTACATTATCAACAGTTGTAAAATAGTTGTTGATTGCAGCATGCATAAGCTCAGTCATCACAACAAGTATACAGCTGTGTGGGAATGTTGCTACCCTTGCCAACAGTTACTGTTGGTTCTATACCCACTACAATATTTCCCCAAACCACTCTCAGGTGCCCCAACTGCTAGGATTATTGCTGCTACATCTAGTAGTACATGCCCGAGTGTAACACCCCTCTCTTCTACTGCCTGAACACAGCAGACATAGCTATACCTCCCCTCTACATGATGTGCAATCCATACTCCAGTTGAATGCAACACACTCTTCATCACCCCTCTAACACATACACTCCAAATCCCTACATCAAACACCTTATGCTCATCATACCTAGTATCCACAATACTCAACTCCTAGCCTATGACTTATGAGTCATGATACACCAACGTATATAAAACCAATTCCATGATACTCACCCCCAACTCACAAATACATAATATAATATAAGATATGATATACATAACCTCTACAATAACTAATTATACTGTAATTCAAAGGAAATTATCATCAATTAGCCAAAAAACTCCAAAATGAGTCCCCATATCATAGTGTATCACATGTATCATAATACGACCTACTCGTATCCAATTATGGACATGTACCTAGTCTCATATCATCAATCTAAGTCTAAATAGATCTAATTGTTCTCATGACATACACTTGATGCATCAATCTCAAAATTCCTCTAAAATGGGCGCAAAAACCTATGTAGAAGTCACAATAAAAGTCATATGAACCTAATTCTTGTTCCTATGGGTGGCCCTAAGACATGAAAGATTTTCTAATGGTCAAATGCATGAATTAGAGTCTAACTAAGGTGGGAATTTAGAATTTTACCTATTAGGAGATGAATTTTTAATACAAATTCCAAATAGACACAATTAGGACATAAGCTCATATCCAATGGCTTCTTCTTCAAGTGATCCTTCTCCAAGTGCTTCTTAGGTGATGTAAATGAAAGAGAATGAGAGTGAATTTGGTGAATTTGTTGGAGGGATGAAGTAAATTGGGAAAGAACTAAATTGGGGATCTAAAATAAAATAAATTATTGGAAGGAGAAAGAGAGAGGCCCCTTTAATAGTGGCCGGCCCCCTCTAGCCCCTCTTCTAAGTAACAAGTAATGTCCACTATACCCCTACTAGTTAATTATGAGGTTTAATTATGATGTCTATATTATGAAGCTTCTAATCTAACAAAAAATTAATCTAATCTTCTTAATTAACTAAGGGGATGAGTCTAATGGGCCTAACCCAATGTTGCACTCAATGTGTCATGACAATCTATTTGGGTCCATTAATGCCAAGTCCAATAATTAGGCTAGCCCACTAACTAGTAAATAAATAGCTCAACATAAATAAATAATTAGTCACTAAATATGAAATATGTTAAATGACAAAATACCCTCACTTAGAAATATGATAGGAACATAATTAGTATTGCTTTTTTTCCTCACCATTGCTTTCATCAAAGTGCTGACTCCCCACTGGTTTGTCCACAGGTGCTAGATTGTCCGAAGCAATAAAAGTTCCTCATCCTTAGGAGCCGAAAATTAGACAATGTCTTGAGATGTATTGAGATATTTTGAGATACTTTTCGTATAAAAAATGTAATGTATGGAACGATGTCATTATTTTCTATATAGCACAAAAGAGATGTAGCAAATTGGCAATGTACTGAAAGCCTTGTAATTATTTCAGATATCAATAAAGAGATTGTTTCCTTTTACCATTGTGTTCATTAACTTTTTTGTAATATTGTGTCATTTTTCTAACTTTGAATAACTTATTTTGTTATTGTATAAATCCTGGACTTGTGCAAGCGCAACTTAGGATTGCACGATATCATGCCTAGTGGTGACTTTCAGTCCTCCAGGACCGGGCATGACAGTTTGGCCTCTTGTTGTCATGATCCGCTCTCGCTTTTAGGGTTGCGAGTACATAGCTAAGCCTACCCTACATCACAGTAGTACGCTGTATAGATCACAATGGAAATCATCAATCCAAATACATAATATTTGACCATAAAATCATTATTGCTCTTTCACAACAACTTCACAATTTATAAATCCAATAATACATTGAAACAGTATTCTAGAAAAATCCCTCTAAACATTTAAAGTTCAAATATTTACCTAATCTGTCTATAATCTAGGATCGTCCTTCGAAAGCATCTCTATCTCCAATAAATGGTCCATAACAAGTCACCTAAAATTGTCAATGTTTCAAATCAGAATTGGGGCAAAGCACAATAATAACTCTAAATCTAAACAGTATGATATACATGCATATATGGAAAGAAAAGAGAAGCTATCTACATGTGTGTCATGACAAATAAAGTGAATCATAAATGAGACAATACTAACAATATGCAATATGCTACGATATGGCAATGACTGGAAGAAATAACAGCAACAATCAAGGTCACTTGTATAGTGAGTTTTTGAATACAAGTTTTTTGTATATGGACGTTCGTAGGTTTATACGCCAGTCATTGTGTGTAGTAAAGAACAAATATCCATAACAATCAAATATAAGGAATATACAGTTCATTGACCACATGCTTATTCATTGTATTCCCCCACCCGACTCGCTCAATACATATTCTCAATAAAGCAATAACAATATCATAAAGAATAAATATTATAAGCAAAAAGATATGAACATGTACTTGTACTCTAATAATCCTACTCTTGTGAGCAAATAGCAAATCAATAACTATAATAAGAAATATGAGGAACTAATAATGAAGATATGAAAATACATACAGTAAAAAATAAGGGCATCAATAACTATAACATGGAATATGATAAACTAATAATGAAGAGATGGATATACATACAGTCAAAATAAGTGCATCAAAAGAATTAAAGCTATACTTTCCTTATCCTTCAATGGATTGGTTGGTCAGTTTTGAACTTATGTTATCCCAAATCTAAACAAAAAACCAAGCATTACACAATGGTCATTAATCTAAGTTAATTAAGATTTTTATATATTTATAAGTCGATTTTATCGTCAAGGCCAACTAGGTTGCTTCTATGGTAAGTTACTTAGTTCTAGATGAACTATTAAGCAACTCAGAATGGTCCAAAGGTACAAGTTATAAATTTTAAGTTAATAAAATCTAATTAAAAAATTAAATTCATCTATATCATAAATGCTCGGTATATGCTTTAAAATTCGTATTTGAAAATATATATCGCACAAATTGAGATAAAGTGGTCAACCGTAAGGTTAATGATTCTATCTTCGAGATTCGTACGATCACTTTGTCTATTTCTACGATAAGAGACCGCAGAAATCAATAAATTTTGACTTCATAAAAAAGATTTCAAAATACAAAACTAATATGAATTAATTAATAAATTGATAATAGTGTTATTTAATATATGAAACAATATTATTATGTTGTGAAAATTTGAATCCTAAGGTAAAAAGTCAGTATGGTCACAATGGAATTAACGGATCAAAGATCTAATGGTTGGATCTTTTATAAAATCTAAAATATCAATTCTGGATAGTAGACAAATATTGAAGTCACATATAATATACGGTCAGAATATGGGTGATCCATCCATTATTTATTAAAGTGAAGACATAGGAGAATATCTAAAGACATTGGCAAAATAGGATTACAATGATAAAATAGAGCTTCTGGAAGTTAACCGGACTAATGGACACACAAAGGATATGATGAACTGTGATAATGAGTTTTGATTGTCAAACGTCGTCAAAGTCATACGAAACTTGGCATATTGAAAGTTGGCTATCCCACGAAGGCCGTCGAGAAAACGGATCAGAAAAATAGCTAATGAATTCTTCGTGGCAAGCGTGCATATTTGATGACACAAAATTCTCTTCAAGTCCTGGGAACGGCAATGCTTGCACGATATGCATAGATGTCGTAGGGATTCATGATGTGCTAGAATGGAAGAGGTGGATGTTATGAGAGTATGGGTAAAATTTTCGGTGGATTGGAGAAGGTTTGGGGCTAGGCCATACCTAGGATACATATACTGTGCCACTGGACATAAAAAAAGAATTAGATTTTAGGTCTACTGCTCTCTCTCTCTCTCTCTCTCTCTCTCTCTCTCTCTCTCTCTCTCTAGGGGTACAACTCAGGCGGGTTGAACACTAGCCAGATCTGGTAAACTCGTTAATGGATTGAGTTAGGGTTGAAGATACTCGGTTCGGGCTTGGATTTAGGTTAAAATATTTGAACTCGATCAAAAATTGGGTTGGGCTCGGGTTCATGTGTAGGATTACCCAAAGAATAAATCTCATTTCAGTTTGTATTATGTAATGATTGAGACTTAATTGCTATTTGATTGTGCTTAATATTATTCTTGTTGAAAATTATTTTAAATATCAATTAAGAGCCTGATAAATTCGATGGACCCGACCCAACTTGAGCCAAACCCGATCCTCCGGACATGGTCTTGGACTACATATGTTGAATCTGAGGTTGGGTCGGGCTTAGGTTCGGGCTAGGCTTATAATTCATCGGGTTAGTCTTGGGTTGAGATCAAGTCCGACCTAACCATCCCGAGTTGCGCCTCTCTCTCTCTCTCTCTCTCTCTCTCTCTATTTGATAGAAAGTTATTTCAGGTTTTCAGGTTTCCGGGTTTCGAATTTTTTTAAAACTATTAAGTATTTGCAATCATAAAGGAAAAAGGGGATAGTAGCGGCAATATGGGTGGGTCTTGTTTATTTTATTTTATTAATAAAGCTAATGCTCTTGGTTTTATTAATTTATTATTTTTTATTAAAGAAAGCAGATTGGACTTCTTGTTGATGAATGGAGGGAAACATTTTTTTTTGTATATTGGTATATTACATTATTTCCTTTTTTTCTTTTTTTTCTTAATAAATTTTTTTACTCAATAAATCCTAGTAAATCAAATAAATTCTATAAATTGCCAAAATGCACCCAAACTATACTAGGCTATTAGGAGTTTATAATCAAAGTTTTGGTACAAAATGATAGGTTATTTTTCCTATAAATTTCTTAAAAGATTAAAATTAATTAGTTTTAAATATAAATAACGATAATAAATTATTATTTTGCTTTAATAATTATTCAATTAATTTCATAAATTATGGAGAAAATTTAGAGCTTAGCCTTTGACTAAATAAATCATTTTTTAGAGTTTAGGATCAAGTTATTGGCATGGTTGCTCATTGTAATTTCTACGGTTCATCGATTTTATCACTTTTCTTTGTGGGACAAGTTCTAATGGCTCTTAAATGATCCTACAAGTTCTATGTCAATTACATATCATAAATATGAGTTATTCTATAATTATAGATGTGTGGTTTGAGTTTAGATTTATCATTACTTAGAAATGTCGTCATGGTGTCTCTGAAACACCAAGTTACAATTACCACTTTCCTGATTCATATTTTATGAATGTTTTAATTAGGGTTTTCAATTTTAAATTATTTTTTAATTCTCAACTTCAAAGGACTTACATCCCACCTTAAAAAAAATCTCAAAGTTTAAACAACTTATAATCCTTATCAAATAACCAATCATAAAAACAAGTTCCTCTTAAGGTTAATCTAATCATATATAAGATTATATAAATTCCTTGCTATGATATCCTTTTTATCTTAATCATCACAAATTAATAACTAAACCGATAATTAAAACACCTACAACTATCATATTAACTAAACCAACATTATCTAAAATAATATTGTATTATACATGCATCATAATATTACTATTGTTATGTTTTGTTTATAGTGATTTGAGTTGCGGACATTGTTTTGGTTTGTGTTTTAAGAAATAATGGATTATTTAAGAGGGGTACATATATATAGGAGAAGGCTAGCCTCCTCCTTATTTTCTATCCGATGTGGGACTAAATAAGTCCTCGTAACTCAACATTCCCTATCAAGATGGACGATAGATATCAATTATCCTCATCTTGTTACAAAAGATATCAAACTCTCTAAGACCTAAACTTTTAGTTAAATAATCAACTAACTGCTCCCCTAATTTCACATAGCTTAAAGTTAAAACTTCTCTATTTAGCTGCTCATTGATGAAAAATCGATCAATCTTCACATGTTTGGTACGATCATGCTGAACTAGATTATTTGCAATATTAATTGCTGATTTGTTGTCACACCAAAGTTGTAGAGAGTGTAGCATTCGTTATACAAAATATCGTACACGATTGATAATTAGTATTTTGTGGAAAAAAAATTAATTTTAAATACTAAGTATAATTTTATGATGATAATATTGTAAGACTAGGCTTCGTATAGCTCATCGAGACTCATATTATAATTTAAAATCGTGTTTAGACTATATTAGATTTTTGGGTAATTTTTCTAAAATTTTTAGGTAATTAAAACCTAAGAAACTTATTTTCTAGGCCATTTAGAATTTATTGCTGGACCATGCCAATATATTTTGCTACTAAAAATTAATTTTTGGGTTAGAAGGCCTAAATATATTTTCTGTAAATTTATGAGATTTTTCTGAATTTATTTAGAATTTATTTGAAGTTAATTGGAGTAAAATCAATTAATAAATCAGTTTAGGATTTAATCAAATCTAAAAATAATTTTTTTAAACGAGTAAAACGACCCCTAACTGACTTAGGCACGCGGGCCCAGCTATCAGTCGCTGGAAACCGCATGGGCGAGTCAGTCTTTGGGTCCCCCGTTGATCCGAAGCCAAGCCAGATTACCACTTCGAGCCAAACTCGGCTCTGCTTTAGCCGTGTTCATCTCGATCGCTCGATCGAGAGCGGGATAGACGGGATGGCCGCCACATGGCATGCTACCGAGCCGCGGCTCCTCAGATTCTCTCTCTCTCTCTCTCTCTCTCTCTATATATATATATATATATATATATATATATATATATATATATATATATATAATATTAAGGTTTTTTTATTAGTCGATTATTATGAGAGAGAGAGAGAGAGAGAGAGAGAAGGTTTGAGAAGAGAGTTATCTTTTGGTCCTCGATCGTTTCAATGCTATAACTCCTAGCTTCGGACTCTAAACACACTCCAATTTTTTTGTTAGAACTATATTGAGGTAAGGTTTCTGAATATTTAATTATTTTCCTAAATTCCTGAACCTATTTTTTTGAAAAATTAGTAGAGTGCCAGTTATCCAAAAACTAACGTGTTTTGTGTTTTTGAGATACCGGTGGATCCAAAACTCGGAATCATGAACCATTTAAAGTTTCAGAAATTTTACACAAAAAATATAATATATAAATTTTTTATAATTTAATAGATTAAATTATTTTTGTTTTTAATTCGTTGAACATAGGGGTAATCATTGAACCTCCAAAACTTCAATCTATATGCTATATCGGCGATAACTTTTTACCTATTCATGATTCGATAAAACCGTCAATTTTAGCATTCTTGTAATACTAAATCTATAAGATTTCATACACAAATCAAGGATTGAAGTCGGTTGACTTTTGGGTCCACGGAATGTTTTGATTTGCGTATCATGGATCTCAAATTTATAAAATTGATTTTCTTTGGCCCAAAATTTAGGTTTAACTTTAAAATCAAAAAATAATAGCAGTATAAAATATTTTAGATGATTTTATCCATAATTAAAATATACTAAATTAGGAGAAATCAAGTTAGGAACTTTTCATGACTTTAAGTCTAACTTGTCTTAATTCATGTGACGGAGTTCGTAGGATGATGTGATGGTTGGATAGCTGATAAACCAGAGTTTACCTTATCTTCAACTTGTGATATCAACACTTTCGAAAAGTCAGAAAAGCACTTGTTTATGCTTTCATGTGCATTTACTTTATATTGTTGTAATCCATCTAATTATGTTACCTTTTCGTGTCATAATTGTTCACACACATGAGAGATGTAGTTCTTGTATTCATATTTCTTGTACATCATGTTATTGTCTTGTTGTTCTTGTGAAATATTTTTTGTTTCTCGTATATCATCGTATTGTTCTTGTGAGAGATGGGAAATGGGGGAAGTACAGTCAATAGGCATGTGTATCATCTATATCTCGTGAAGTTCTCTCACTTTTCAAGAGACGCCCTTTCTATTGTTATTTTAAAAGTACTTCCCGATCTGCATTTAAAAGTTTTACTTCTAAAGACACATGAGTACACACACGATTTATCTTGAGTTCTACCAGTTTCTTTTGTTACTTATTACTGGTATTATTATTTTACCCTATCACCTGATTTACTTGCACGCTCTATCTATATTTCTATTGATTATTGGTTTCTCATATTTAGTATTTACTACTTTATATTATACTTGTATTGTGTTGGCTTAGACTTTTTGCTAAAATCATGACTGGATATTTTGACAATTTTAGGCGATGACGTTTGTCCGGAGGTCTACGGTAAGTACGTTGGCGATGCAGATGTCACCAGTGTACCAAATTCATCTTTGGATGCGGAGTAGCATATTTTCTTTCTTATGCTTTTTTGTATTATTCTTAGCTAGTAGGCTTGGTAGACTTTAGTTTCTAATTGCATTTATTTTATTCTATCGGGTTTGTTCCCGAGTACATATTGAGTTGTAGTTGATATTTCTTTTAATAAATTATCAAGAAAATTAAGTTTAATTTCTTGTAATGACTTAGTTATGGATGTTACGTGTATTTTGTTACTTGTTATGGAATATTGCTAATCATAGACAGCGTACTACCACTGATACTGCGGCATAGGCTGGGCTTGGCTACGTACACGTATTGTCACTACCATATTTTCTAGGAAAGGGTATTTTAGTAAATTTATATTTAATTAAATATTATGCATGGTAAATAATTATTTGTTATATTATTTAATTGTTGTTAGGTGTTAGTTATTTATTTTGGACTTGTGTTAGTGGACCTAACTAGTTTAGTTTAGACTCATGGAACAACATGTATTAATTTTTTGTTTTGAGTCCATTTAGAAAGCCCATGAATTAAGAGATGGATTAAATTAATTAAACCATTTGTCACGACCCGCACCCGGAATTGTGGCACGAGTACGTGGGTACGTCCAGCCTACGCCGCAGCATCGGCGGTAGAACACTATCAAGGTCATGATACTATCTAAGCAATCTCACATGAGCATCCAATCTCCATAAGGAGGCACCGGATGACACAATATAATATGAACAATATACTCAATCACATAACTACAGCACGATAAGATATCGAAGAAATAAAATAAAATACAACACAAGTCTAAATGGAAATAATCTAACTCAACAAATATCCAAGTCTCAACAAGTATGCCGAAGACAAATCCGCTACCAATAATCTACTAAAAGAACTAACTAGATAACTAGTGATTCTGGCTAGACCTCCAGGAATAACAATTGAACTACAAAGTCCAAGTCTGCAGCTACTCACCCTGTGGTCCATAAAATGTCGGACAGCAGTCCTCTAAGGCATAGTCTGGAAAAATATTTTCAGTCAGGAAGGAGCAAAGTACATTTCAAATAACAGTTCCATTTAATTGATAAGGACTATAAAACAATAAACAGATGATTCTATATACTGATAGAACATAGTGAATAAATGTAATGGCAAAATAAAGAGACAGGCAATGTAAAGAGACAAGCAATAGGGGCAATATGATACAGTCAGTGCATATGTGAAATAAAGAGAACGAGGTAGAATATCATGTACGGGTGATGTAGTATATGATCTAAAATAAAGAATTGTAACTATTCTAAGTGTTTGAAATAGTAGCTTCGATATGTGACCGGCTTGGGAACATGTACGAGAGCTATATGGCCTGGCTAATCATACGTGAGGAGCATGATTAACACTAACATTTTTTTATACTTGTACAATAGGGATATGATCACATTTCTCACTAACTACTTCCCCGCCCCCAACTAGTACAGTGGATCCAACCATGACACGTCACGATACACGAGCAATATCCAATCTATCATGTACAAGATCTAAATATCAATATCGTGTACAATGTCAATACGATAATCAATGTAACATCTCATGACTGCAGATCCAATCTATATACTAGTCCGTGTAGCACAGTGTCAAGGATCAGATGTAATATTTCTATATACTGAACTTATAGAAATTATCAAACAATTAGAAATTATCAGAGAATGTACTCGCCTTGGGTCCTTAGCTGGTAATACCAATGTCCTGTTCCAGAGTATTGCCTGGATGATCCAACAGTCCTATAGACATATCATAAATATAATATTTGCATCAGACGCTACGCTAACACACAAACATAATACATTAAACTCAGGGCTACGCTAGGTATTACACTGGTCACCTAGGGTCAAGTGCACGTCTAATTGCACGGGCGTCCCGTCTGTAATTTCTGTGAATTCAGCAGTCGGTGATACGGGTCTCGCCAATACGTGAGTGTATATATGGCAGCTTTTTAATAATTAACAGGGTTACAGGTCCATGTAAATACGGGGTATCCGTAATTGCACTCGGGTTGCCTAAACATTCATCAATTATACATATTATTAATAATTAGATTTAATACATATATATGGGTATACCAATAATTATATACAAAATATGTATAATTGTATATACACTAAATATAATTATATGCTGTATATATATATATATATATATATATATATATATATATCAATATGTTAAAAAATATATATGCCCCATTTATATATATACTACAACCACTATTTATGTATCAAAAGAAAATGTATACTGAATATATATATATATATATATATATATATATATATATATATATATATATATATATATATATATATATATATATATATATATACCAAGTAAAAATATACGTATACTATATTTAATACATATACCATATACATATATAAGTACATATATATACCAATACAATTATATATATGCTACATATATATACATACCAAAATACATATATATATATATATGTATATGTATATGTATATATATATATATATATATATATATATATATATATATATATATATATATATATATATATATATATATATATATATATATACCAAAATACATATTTATTACACATATAATATATGAAAATATACCAATACATAAATATATATGAATACATATACACTATATTGAATTAATTCCTCAACCAATGAAGGAGGGAAGAGGGAGAGGGATGCTCACAGTGACGATGGTGGTGGTGATTCTTCGGGTGCAGCGGGGAGTTGGCCGGACTGTTGGCTGGTAGGGTGGTTCTAATGCAGCGGGGTGGTTCTAATGGTCGGTGTCGGAGTAGCGGCGTGGGAAAAGGAGCTCGAGATGATAGTGATGGCTCGTGGTGGGGGAAAATGGGCTTGAACGGAGGAGAAACTGGAGGGAGGCCGGTGTAGTGGTGGTGGGAGGAGACGATCGCAATGGTGGTGATAGTTCTGGTGGTGTTGGTGATGGTAGTTCTGGTGGTGGGACGAGCAGAGGGAGGTTGCAGGCCGGAGAAGAGAGAGTGGTCGGGGAGAGAGCTCGGGATGGGGCAGTGCCGGAGCCGCGGGAAGGGTCGGCGCTGGAAGCGGGGATAGCAGGCGGGGTCGGGACTGCTGACCGCAGCAGTAGCCGGACTGCAGTGGCGGAGCGGCGGGTTGCAGCAGGCCGGGCTGCGGGGTGCAGGCTCGACGCGGGGACAGCAGACCGGTCAGTGGCCTGAGCTGTGGGGTGCGGCGCTGCACTGCCGGCCAGAGAGGAAAGATGCAGTGGAGTCGATCGGGGTCGGAGGTGGAACGGTGTGGCAGTCGGCCGTGCTTGGCCGGGCTGCATGGCCGGGGTTGGCCGGCCGGGTGAAGGTGGGAAGTTGGTTGTATTTTCCTCTTTTAAAAGAAGGAGGAAAAGAAGAAGAAAGGAAGAAGAAGAGAAAAGGAAAAATTTGGGAAAAATTACCTACGGTTGAGGGGCTTGTGAGGAGGGAGGAGAGAGAAGATGGGGACTTCCCTAAGTTTGGGGATTAGGGCTTGCTTGGGAAGAGTGTGTGAAGTGACATTAAATAGGAAAGGGTCTGTGGGAATGAATGGTGTTGATGCTCCCATTTTGAATGGGTGGTCAGGATTTGACATGAAGAATTTACTAATGTAAGGATGAGGGTTGGTTGACTAGTCAAATATTTGGGCTCTCCATTTGGTTTGAACCAATAGGGTGTTGACACCTAATACAATATATGCAAATTAGCCCCCTTAAATTTGGATATTTTCACAAACACATGAAATAATAAAAAATTGGTGGGCGATTTGGTGTTTTGTAGGGTGAGGGGGTGTTGTGTGTTTTGTATGGGCTTAATTAATGGGGTATTTGGATTAAATTGGGTTAAAACGGGATTAGTCAAAGTTGGTATCCACAATTTAATTAGAAACAAATGCAAGCGGTGTTCTAAAATTAATTTGGAGTACATGGGGCCGAAATTAGGTTGGGTCATAATATCATTAGTGAAGAAGACTCAGAATATAATATTATCCTAATTTGGGTTGCACGAAAAATGGGTCGAGATTGCCTCCAATTTCGATTGGAACGCACAACGATACAAAGTTGGAATTTATTCAGAAATTAAATAAACGTCCGCGACAAATATTGTGCAGCTAAAATGAAGCACAAGAGAGCATAATTATGAGTTACGAAAAGGTCAGAATGGAAGGCGGGCACGTCTAGGGCAAGGTTGTGAAATTTATTGGAAGGCAAAATCTAGGGTAGCGCATCAAATATCGAAGCAACGGTAAGGCGCAACAATTAAATAAAATTACGGTAATTAATCACAATCCCAAATAATTAAATTCTAATTAATACAAATTAATACATAATCCGATAATTCAGTCAGGTGTTCATCTAGTGGGCCTCTAGGTCAAGTCTACCAGCTCAAACATTAATGAACACTGTACATATATAATATACTTAAATACACATCTCATACAATTACTTAAATTAAATACACACATCATGCAATCATTTAAAATAACTACCAAAATATTAATAATATACAAAAAGTCAAAAATAGCCCTATTTTTGGAATGTGGTAGTAACAAGTCTACCCCCCTTAAAAGAATTTCGTCCTCGAAATTTAAATCCTCAATAGTAGTGTTTATTCATTATATATTATTTTCCATCAAATCTAGGTTCATCAAACCATTTAATAATAAAGTAAATCCATATTGCTATTCCACAAAATTTTCAAAATTATATAATTATCGTATTCTTAAAAATCTTTGGAGTAAAATCAAATTCTATTTTTTTCCACAATTTCCTCACAAAATTTTAAGTTAATAATTAAATACTCAAAATTTAATATCCTCCTCTAATTTAATTTCAATCAATGCATATATATAAAATTGAAATCTCGTCCCAAAAAGTTTGAATTAAAACACTAATTCACTAATCATCTTACTCCACAAATTTTAAGTCCAATCGGTGCGTATAAAAAATTTCTAAGTCCTTATCCCAAAATTGAATTCAACACTAATCGAATTCAAACACTAATCCATCAATGATCTTATTCCTTGGTTTCCTTTTTTTTCCACAAAACTCAAACAATGCAATACTTATGAAATCTTCAAATGCAACATTTAAAATATAAATTTTTAAATTTATATCTCGCAATCAAATAGATATAATGATAATCTACTAAATTTCCTCAAGTTTTAATGATAAATTATATCATGATCAATAAATCATCAATTCTACCATATTAAATTCTTAACCTTTCATTTAAATTAATGTTTATCCTCAAATTTTAATGATAATTTAATCACATCTCAATCTTAATAAAATTAATGATCCATCAATTCTGCTATATTAAATCCTTAACTCTTTATTTAAATTAATGCTTATCCTCAAAATTTAAGCATCTTGTCTCTCTCGTCAAGTCATAAACTCTTCATAAATCTTCGTTATGGTCAAACCCCAATGATCACAGTCTACAAAAATTCTACCTACAGTCATTCAATATGCAATCTAAGAAAAATATGTATGGTTATGGTATCTTTTGTCTTGGTATTGCAGTCTCTGTCAGGGTGTACTACTAACTACATTCTAACAAGAAAATTATGAATACAAGCTACGGTACTAGGGAATCAATAAATCAATCAAAATAGAAAGAAAAAGAAGGAAGGAAGCACAGAACAGAACATGCTAACACATTACCTGAAGTATCGGTCTCCTCGACCGTCATTGCAAATGTCCTGCCCTGCTGGGGTAGTTTCCTTTGCGGGTGCTGAGCAATATACGGTTCCATAGGTAGCCTAACTGGATCACTATAATTTAGAGCTGCACGCTGGCCGAGAAGATTAGGAAGACAATCCCTTACTCGATGTCCCGCAGCGCCGCAGTGCAAACAAAGTCCTAGCCTCGTTCTACAGCTCTCCCAAAGGTGACCTGGCTTCTTACAGAAATGACTAGTTTGCTGTGTCTCTCTCGGAGGCTGCTGCTGATCCTGCTGAACACGAACTGGTGCCTGGTACTGCTATTGATGCTGAAACGCCCATGGTTGTTGCTGAATATGAACTGGTGCCTGGTACTGCTGTTGATGCTGAAACGCCCATGGCTGTTGCTGAATATGAACTGGTGCCTAGTACTGCTGTTGATGCTATAATGCCCATGGCTGTTGCTGAATATCTGGACGCTTGGCCGGTCCTGCACTACCATTTGTATCTCCAGAAATATTGTGACTCCTCTTAGGACTGAGATCCAAATCCTCTTCTGTAATCTGGACATCCATCAAGATACCCTCAAAGGTAGCGGTACGACGAACAGAAGTGCGCGACCTAATCTCTCTCTTCAGCCTCTTTCTAAATTTTCGGGCTCGATCTCCTGGGTCCCGAATCATAGACGATGCAAAACGGCTCAATCGACAGAATTCTGTAGCGTACTCGTCGACCGACATGTTTTCTTGGACCAAGTCATGAAACTGGCTCTCCAAGGTTCCCAATGCCACGTCGGGGAAGAACTTCTCCTTGAAGAGCTCCTTGAAGGTCTCCCAAGTAAGTCCTTGTGCAGTAAGTCTCGGCTCCGTACGATACCACGTGAGTGCGGTATCGAACACCTGACTGTCGGCCGCCTCTATTCGTAAGCTCTCCGGAATCTGGGCCAATCGTAGGCTCCTCTCTATATCCTCTAGCCAGTCGTCAGCGTAGAGTATCCCTTCATACCCTTGAACTCTCGAGGCATCATCCTCTTGAAGTCCACTATAGTGCCTGATCTCTGCTGTTGCTGCTGGCCAGGAAACTGTTGGTGTTGTGCTACTCTCTCCAAAGCTTAGAGAGCCACATGATGAGCATTCTCTATGCTCTCTCTCATCAGCTCGGTTTGTGCCTGGTGTACTTCTGCTTGCACCCTCTGAGCCTCAGCTTGAACTCGCTGAGCGTCTGCCATCACTCTCTGGGCATCTACCATGCCCTGGATCAAAGTAAACATTTGTGTCCCATCAATGGGCAAACCTCCGAAAATCGGAGTCGGTGGAGGAGGAAGGTTGTCCGTCACAACTGCGGTAATCCTCTGAACAGGTGGGGGAGGAGGATCCCCGAAAAGTGCAGATACTCCCACATGCATCAGAGATGTAGGAGAAACTACGGATGTCTGTCCATCAGGTGGAGAGGTGGCAGACCCCTCTAAAGTTGATGCTCCCACTCTCATAGATCTTGTCTTCGGCGACATCCTGAAGACAGATCCAAAAGAATCAATTAAGGCAATAAATGCGATATCATCAAGGAAGAACAGTAAAGTTCCAAAGAAGCAACATTCGGAAGGAATAAGGATAACAAGATAAATAGATTGGAAAATATTCCTAGTTGTGATTGCATAAGTCAATGATGCATCCAAGGTTTGATACCTCTATCCCTTTAGGTACCACAGTTCTACTACAAGCACACTCATTGCTAGCTTTCTTACCTACTGCAATTGTTGATACTAGTTGTTCTTATCACTCAAGTGTACACTAAGTACAACACACCATACTAAGTACTGCTCCCTCTAATACAACCCTAGATGGACACCCAAGTCAATTTGTAGTGCAATCTCAATCATGCTCAAGCCAACAGATCTTACACATGCACCTCATCCACTCATATACTAATATATATCTCTTCCACTATAAAATTTTATCCTCAAAATAAAATCCTCAAAACTAACTCCTCGAACAATTTAAATTAAAATGCATATACTTTCCTCAAAGTCAAATATTTAAATACTGGAACTAAAATTTAATAACTTCCAAAAATCCTTACAGCTTTGTCTAGGTTCATTGAATTGAATATGAATCCTCAAAATTCTTAATAACATAATATCTCAACTCCTCAAAATTCTTAAAAATTGAAATTTATTTTCAATCTTCAAATTATAATTTAAATCCACATCTTGTAGTCCAATAGTTCTAATGTTAATCTTTCTCACTGTCCTCATCAACATGTGTCATCAGATGATACCATAAATTAGTCCGTAAAATTCATCTTGATATGAAATCAAACTCTATAATGACACCAAGATCTTAATTTAATAACTGATCAACAAGAATCAAATTCAATATCAACAAGTAAGAACGGACAAAAACAGGGAAAATAATTTAAATTAGAAATTATAATAAGATTCTCAAGGGTCATCCCAGGAATCTCTCAAGGAATTGTAATTGAGTATTCGCTCTCGTCCTAGTATCCTATGACCTATATCCTATCGCAGGCACGCAATAGTGTAACAAATATGTCACACTACCACAACACCACACAACTTGCGAAGTTTGACCTACATGGGCCGCCACTAAAAACGTGTCACGACCCGCACCCAGAATTGGGGCACGAGTACGTGGGTACGTCCAGCCTACGCCGCAGCATCGGCGGTAGAACGCTGTCAAGGTCATGATACTATCTAAGCAATCTCACACGAGCATCCAATCTCCATAAGGAGGCACGGATGACACAATATAATATGAACAACATACTCAATCACATAACTACAGCACGATAAGATATCGAAGAAATAAAATAAAATAGAACACAAGGCTAAATGGAAATAATCTAAATCAATAAATATCCAAGTCTCAACAAGTATGCCGAAGACAAATCCGGTACCAATAATCTAGTAAAAGAACTAACTAGATAACTAGTGATTCCGGCTAGACCTCCCAGAATCACAACTGAACTACCAAGTCTAAGTCTGAAGCTACTCACCCTGTGGTCCATAAAATGTCGGACACCAGTCCTCTAAGGCATAGTCTGGAAAAATATTTCCAGTCAGAAAGGAGCAAAGTATATCTCAAATAACAGTTCCATTTAATTGATAAGGACTATAAAACAATAAACAGATGATGCTATATACTGAGAGAAGACAGTGAATAAATGCAATGGCAAAATAAAAAGACAGGCAATGTAAAGAGACAGGCAATAAGGGCAATATGATATAGTCAGTGCATATGTGAAATAAAGAGAACGAGGTACAATATCATATACGGGTGATGTAGTATATGATCTAAAATAGAGAACTGTTACTATTCTAAGTGTTTGAAATAGTAGCTTCGATATGTGATCGGCTTGGGAACCTGTACGAGAGCTATATGGCCTGGCTAATCAAACGTGAGGAGCATGATTAACACTAACATTTTTCTATACTTGCACAATAGGGATATGATCACATTTCTCACTAACTACTTCCTCGTCCCCAACTAGTACAATGGATCCAACCATGACACGTCACGATACACGAGCAATATCCAATCTATCATGTACAAGGTCTAAATATCAATATCGTGTACAATGTCAATACGATAATTAATGTAACATCTCATGATTGCAGATCCAATCTATATACTAGTCAGTGTAGCACAGTGTCAAAGATCAGTTGTAACATTTCTAGATTCTAAACTTATAGAAATTATCAAACAATTAGAAATTATCAGAAAATGTACTCGCCTTGGGTCCTTAGCTGGTAATACCAATGTCCTGTTCCAGAGTATTGCCTGGATGATCCAACAGTCCTATAGACATATCATAAATATAACATTTGCATCAGATGCTACACTAACACACAATCATAATACAATGAACTCAGGACTACGTTAGGTAATACACTGGTCAGCTAGGGTCAAGTGCGCGTCTAATTGCGCGGGCGTCCCGTCTGTAATTTCTGTGAATTCAGGCAGTCGATGATACGGGTCTCGCCAATACGTGAGTGTACATATGGCAGCCTTCTAATAATTAACAGGGTTATAGGTCCATGTAAATACGGGGTATCCGTAATTACACTCGGGTTGCCTAAACATTCATCAATTATACATATTATCAATAATTAGATTTAATACATATATATGGGTATACCAATAATTATATACAAAATATGTATAATCGTATATACACTAAATAGAATTATATGATGTTTATATATATATATATATATATATATATATATATATATATATATATATATATATATATCAATATGTTAAAAAATATATATGCCATATTTATATATATACTACAACCACTATTTATGTATCAAAAGAAAACGTATACTGAATATATATATATATATATATATATATATATACCAAGTAAAAATATACGTATACTATATTTAATACATATACCATATATGTATATAAGTACATATATATACCAATACAATTATATATATGCTACATATATATACATACCAAAATACATACATATATATATATATATATATATATATATATACCAAAATATGTATTTATTACACATATACTATATGAAAATATACCAATACATACATATATATATATGAATACATATACACTATATTGAATCAATTCCTCAACCAATGAAGGAGGGAAGAGGGAGAGGGATGCTCACAGTGACGATGGTGGTTGTGATGGAGGAGGGTAGTCACTGGTCGGCCGGAGGGATGCAGGGAAGAGCCGGGAAAGGAAGAGCAGTGGAGGAATGGGGCTGTCGAACGGAGGTGGTCGGTGTCGATGGGGTGGAGTATGGTGGTGATGCCGGTGGTGGTAGGGTGGTTCTAATGCAGCGGGGTGATTCTAATATTCGGTGTCGGAGTAGTGGCGCCGGAGAAGGAGCTCGGGATGGTGGTGATGGCTCGTGGTGGGGGAAAACGGGCTCGAACGGAGGAGAAACTGGAGGAAGGCCGGTGCAGTGGTGGTGGGAGGAGACGATGGCGACGGTGGTGATAGTTCTGGTGGTGGTGGTGGTAGTTCTGGTGGTGGGATGAGCAGAGGGAGGTTGCAGGCCGGAGAAGAGAGAGTGGTCGGGGAGAGAGCTTGGGATGGGGCAGTGCCGGAGCCGCGGGAAGGCACGGCGCTGGAAGCGGGGACAGCAGGCGGGGTCGGGACTGCTGACCGCAGCAGTAGCCGGACTGCAGTGGCGGAGCGGTGGGTACAGCAGGCCGGGCTGCGGGATGCAGGCTCGACGCGGGGACAACAGACCGGTCAGTGGCCTGAGCTGCGGGGTGCGACGCTGCACTGCCAGTCGGAGAGGAAAGATGCAGTGGAGTCGATCGGGGTCGGAGGTGGAGGGTGTGGCAGTCGGCCGGGCTGCGTGGCCGGGGTTGGCCGGCCGGGTGAAGGTAGGAAGTTGGTTGTATTTTCCTCTTTTAAAAGAAGGAGGAGAAGAAGAAGAAAGGAAGAAGAAGAGAAAAGAAAAAATTTGGGAATAATTACCTACGGTTCAGGGGCTTGTGAGGAGGAAGGAGAGAGAAGATGGGGGCTTCCCTAGGTTTGGGGATTAGGGCTTGCTTGGGAAGAGTGTGTGAAGTGACATTAAATAGGAAAGGGTTTGTGGGAATGAATGGTGTTGATGCTCCCATTTTGAATGGGTGGTCAGGATTTGACATGAGGAATTTACTCATATAAGGATAAGGGTTGGTTAACTAGTCAAATATTTGGGCTCTCCATTTGGTTTGAACCAATGGGATATTGACACCTAATACAATATTTGCAAATTAGCCCCCTTAAATTTGTGTATTTGCATAGACACATGAAATGATAAAAAATTGGTGGGCGATTTGGTGTTTTGTAGGGTGAGGGGATATTGTGTGTTTTGTATGGGCTTAATTAATGGGGTATTTGGATTAAATTGGGTTAAAACGAGATTAGTCAAAGTTGGTATCCCCAATTTAATTAAAAATAAATACAAGCGGTGTTCTAAAATTAATTAGGAGTATATGGGGCCAAAATTAGGCTGGGTCACAAATATCATTAGTGGAGAAGACTTTGAACAGAATATTACCCTAATTTGGGTTGCACGAAAAATGGGTCAAGATTGCCTCCAATTTCGATTGGAATGCACAACGATACAAAGTTAGAATTTATTTAGAAATTAAATAAACGTCCACGATGAATATTGTGCAGCTAAAATGAAGCACAAGAGAGAATAATTATGAGTTACGAAAAGGTCAGAATGGAAGGCGGGCACGTCTAGGACAAGGTTGTGAAATTTGTTGGAAGGCAAAAGCTAGGGTAGCGCTCCAAATATCAAAGCAACGGTAAGGCACAACAATTAAATAAAATTACGGTAATTAATCACAATCCCAAATAATTAAATTCTATTTAATACAAATTAATACATAATCCTATAATTTGGTATGGTGTTCATCTAGTGGGCTTCTAGGTCAAGTCTACCAGCTCAAACATTAATGAACACTGTACATATATAATATACTTAAATACACATCTCATACAATTACTTAATTTAAATACACACATCATGCAATCATTTAAAATAACTACCACAATATTAATAATATACAAAAAGTCAAAAATACTCCTATTTTTGGAATGTGGTAGTGACACCATTAGACTAGAAGCTTCCCTCCTTAATTATTTCTTCATGAGAGGCCCCAAGGGGTATATTGGATAATTCATAGTAGCTTGAGGAAGGGGAAAGGGGGCCGGCCTATATTAGAGGGGGGAAATTATTTCTCTCCCATCTTTTTATTTGAAAACTAGATCTAGAATTTTTCTCAACCAAATTCTTTCATTCTCACTTCATTTTCCTACCAAATTTTATCCCAATTCCTTCCTAAATCACTATTGGAGGCTATTGGAGCAAGGATCTAGAAGGAGGAAGCAAGGATCTACAAAGAAGAGCAATGATCTACAAGTTTGAGGTCAATTTTATCATATTTGGAGGTTACATTAGAAATCCATTTTCAATAGATACAATTCAATTTTTTCCCTTAAATTAGGTTCTAAATACGAGATTTAACTATGAGAAATCAACCCATGTGCATAGGCTACCCATAGGATTTGGTTTTGTGTTCATAGGAGGCCTATTGAGCAAGTTATGGTATTTTTTGTGTCAATTTTGGGAGAATTCCGAGATTGACATTTGTTGTGTGTGTCAATTGGTCCTATAAATCAATTTGGCATATGCTTGTGTGTTTGAGACTAGTGTCGTATCCACAATTTGATACGTGTAGGTCGTATCCCAATAATTTGGTGATATGTGTTGATTTGGGATTTTTCCTCCGATACGGGACTTTGTACATGTCACATTTTGACACGGACACGTAGATTTATATTTGACTCTTCGTATTATTCATAAATAATATATATGAATTATTCGTGTCCTTCGGGGTACGTTTGGATGTGTGGTGGACTCGTGTCGCATGCGTATCCTAGATCTAGTGGGATACATAGTAATACGTTCCATGAGATGTGCAATTTAATGGTAGATCTATTTCTTTGGTGTTCTTCTTCATGGTGAAGTATAATTATATATATGTACATATATATTGTTTATATATTTTTATTACATATATTTATGTATTACATATCATAGATCTATATATATCTATTTTATATATATATATGTGTTGTATATTTATGTAGTTATTATTTATATATGTAAGATCTACTACTTATTGTATATACATATATGGTTTTTGTGTGTATATATATATATATGGTGGTGAATATGTATATATTTATGTAATATTGTGTCTTAGATCTATGTGCCTATGAATATACTATATGTATATATTTGTTGTAGCTATTCTTTTACATGTAGTATATTTATATGTATTATAGTATGTATATATATATATATATATATATATATATATATATATATATATATATATATATGTTAAATAGATATTTATATGTTGTTATATTATGTTTATATAATGTATGTTACATATTAGTGTATGATTTTATATACGTATATTTATATGTGTTGTAGTTATTGTGTATGTATAGATGTTATAGAGTGTATGTATGTATTTTACATAGTTATAGTTATATATATGTATTATAGTTATATGTATATTAGTATCCATTTATGTGTGTTATATATATATATATATATATATATATATATATATATATATATATATATATATATATGCATTGTATATATATATAAGTGGAGAACGGAACAACAGTGACAGATTTCAGCAACAGTAGCATCGTAGCAACAAGCACAGTAGAAGCAGCAGAAGCAACAACAACAGCCGCAACATCGTAAACAGCAGCGCATCAATAGCACAACAACAACAGCGGAAGCAACAGCGACTACCGCAACGTCGCAAAACAGCAGCAGAAGCAAACAGCACAGCAGCAGTGACAGCAGATAGAAACGACGGCAGGAAAGCGTCGCTAAAAACAACAGAGTATCGGCAGTATCAGTAGCTTCTGCGATGGTGGACAAGGACTTCTTGTGACGGTTTAACAGTTTTGATATTATATATATATATATATATATATATATATATACATGGTATTTTATATATATATAAATATATTCCTAAATTGCTAATAGTATTTATAGTATACTATATGTATAATAATTAGTGTAGTATATATATATTACGGGTAGTTAGTATAAACAAGTTTTGGGGTATTACCGTGAGATACCAAGGTAAGTACCAAGGTAATTGGGGATACCCAAGGTATTGGGTTTGGATATCAAGATTATGAGTTAATGTTGTGATACCAAGTTGGTTCAAAACTAAGGTATCTATTTAATATTTGTAATTAGGAATTTATATAATTAATAATTGTTTGACTTATATATGTAATGTTTTACCTATTGATTTACGTATCCGGAGATACGGAATCCTAGTATTTTAAGATATGGGTTTTTGTGACCTAGACTTTAGTATTTGAACCCAATATCTTTGGGTTAGACTTGTGCAACCTAGAAATTGCTAGTTGACCATAGTTTGACTATAGTTTGACCATTGTTGACTTAGAGTTGACCTAGTTTGACTTTTGACTTAGAATGGACTTATTGACCTAGAAGTTGACTAGTTTAACTTATTTTCTTCCGGAACCTTGTATTGATGTTATATTCCATATCTAGGTCTTCGAGGCACCGTATCAGACATCTGTGAGACTATTTTTTGGACTTCAGGCGAGTACATTCTCTGATAGTTTCTCATTTATGATATCCTCTATGTTCATTGTATCTGGTGTAGATATCCATATTCTCTTAACACTATGGTTACACAGATTGGTATATTCAGATCTCGTCATGAGATGTTATTCCTTGTTATATGGTGCAAGTATTGTTTTATTGTTTATCTTGTGCATGTACAAACACTAATTCATGGAAAGACTAGCTATCTCCTTAGGGAATCTCGTGCCATAGCATACCGTGGTTGGATCTATTATACCAGTCGAGGGTGGAGAGTACTTTAGTGTAAATATGTGACCATACCCCTATTGTATCAAGTACTGTTATTCAATAGTGTTAATCATACACTACACGTATGATTAGACAGGCCATATATATTGTATCATGTTCGCAAGTCGATCATATGTTAAAGCTAATACTCACACACTTAGTCATTAGTATTCTTGTTCATTGACATATTGTTCATTATTGTGTTCATTCCAGTATTTCCTTATTGTGTATCTCTCGTATCTATTATGCATCTTGTATATTCACATCTATTTACTGTTATATAGTTTTTATTATTGATTAGAACTTCTGTTAGAGATGTACTCTGCTCCTTTCCTAACTGTATATATTTTTTCCATATGACACTGAGGAGTGGTACCCTACACATTATGGACCTCAGGATATTGTGGGCTTCGAGTCAGAGACCCTGGCTCAGGAGGGACTTATCCCTACTGACACAAATGACCCAGGATTAGTACCTTCTTAGTATTTTTTGCACTAGATTTATCTCCAGCTTATTTGTTAGCATTCTTTCTGACTCATCAATGTATTATTTTAGACTCATGAGTTGTATGTGACTATTTCTATTCTTTTATCTGATTCGTGCTCATTTCCACCTTAGTTCTGTGATTGAGTATATTGTTATTGTTGGTGGCTCATTATATTGTTAGATAGATTACCCAGACAGCGTTCTACCGTCGATTCTGTAGCGTAGGTGGGCGTTATTTCCGACTTGCATCCTTACATTGGGTGCAGGTCGTGACACGTATCCCAAAAGTGGAAGCAGGTCGTGACAAGTTTTTATGGTGGCCCATGCAGGTCAGGCTTCGCATCTAATGTGATGTCATGGTTAGTACTTTAACTTAGTAGTACTAGCTGTGAGCCTGCGAATAGGATTAGACTCAAGAATTAAAGTAGAACTTAGAGAAGATACATTATCCACGGTTATAAGTCTCGCCCTATCAATCTAACACCATCTTTAGTCGTAGGATTTTGTATGTTCATCTTGCTTGATTTCGTCCATAATATTTTTGACATGTTTGCATCTACCGTTCTAACCATGTCCTTTCATTCCTATCAGTTTGCAATGGTTGATACAAGACATAGTGCAATTCGTAGGGGTAAGAGAGTATGACCCATATGCCATCCTAGAGACCGATAGCCCTGCACGAAAGGATACCGAGTTTGTAGAGCCTTTACCTCAACCTCGTTGGAGAGCTAGAACAGAGGAGTCCCCAGCACCAGCCTAAGAAGTAGCTGTGGATGGAGCACATATTCTTACTATACTTGATTTCCACAGTTAGGAGGCGTGATGGACCGATCACTCCTTCATCTTTATTACTTGTTGTTCTTGATTTTCTTGGATGGAATTGCATGGACCAGAGTTTGGGTATGTGGGTTTACTTTTGTTTTCCTAGGGATTAATCTCCCAAAACTTTGTGTTTTACAAAACTAATTAGATCTTAGTGTAGAGCATCATATTTTAGGTAACTTTGCTTTTGGTCGTGCTTGATTTCGAGTCCAGCTAAGTTCAGTGCTGCAACTTGACACAATATCTATATCAAAATGGCTAACTAGAGAAGAAGAACAATGTTCCATGAAAATTATGCAAGAGAACCCCTTTTTAGCGTAGAAATACATATATCACACTTTGGGTGCATTGGTGTGATGTCCCAATAATTTGTACGTACTAATCATACTGCACTTAGTCTCCTGGCAAAAATGCGTCAGTCACACTTGTCACGACCCGCACCCGAATTTTGCGACACGAGTACGTGGGTACGTCCAGCCTACGCCGCAACATCGGCGGTAGAATGCTGTCTAGGTCAATACACTATCTAAACAATCTCACACGAGTATCCAACTCCATAAGGAGTCACAAATATCACAATATAATATGAACAATACTCAATCACATAGCTAAAGCACGATAAGATATCGAAGAAATAAATAATCAAAAATGCAACACAAGTCTAAATAGAAATAAACTAACTCAATAATAATATCCAAGTCTCAACAAAGTATGCCAGAGACAAATCCGGAACCAAAGATCTGCTAAAAGAAACTAACTAAATAACTAGTGATACCGGCTAGACCTTCCGGGAATCACACCTCAACTACAAGATCCAAGGCTGCAGCTACTCTCCCTGTGGTCCATAATATGTCGGACACCAGTCCTCTAAGGCGCAGTCTGAAGAAATATTTCCAGTCAGGATGGAGCAAAGTACAACCCAAATAACAGTTCCAGTTAATTGATAAGGACTATAAAACAATAAATAGATGATGCTATATACTGAGAGAAGACAATAAATAAATACAATGACAATATAAAGAGACAGGAAATATAGACAATATGGTACAGTCAGGGCATATATGAAATAAAGAGAATGAGGTACAATATAATATACGGGTGATGTAGTATATGAATTAAAATAGAGAACTGTAACTATTCTAAGTGTTTGAAATTGTAGTTTCGAAATATGATCAGCTTGGGAACTTGTACGAGAGCTATATGGCATGGCTAATCATAAGTGAGGTGTATGATTAACACTAACATGATTTTATACTTGTACGATAGGTATTTTATCACATCTCTCACTAGCAATTTTTTCGCCCCCAACTAGTACTGTGGATCCAACCATGACACGTCACGATACACGATCAATGTCCAATATATCATGTACAATGTCTAATATCAATATCGTGTACAATATCAATACGATAACCAATATAACATCTCATGACTGCAGATACAATCTATATACTAGTCCGTGTAGCACAGTGCCAAGAATCAGATGTAACATTTCTAAATACTTGAATTATAGAGATTATCAAATAACGAAAATTATCAAAGAATATACTCGCCTTGGGTCCTTAGTTGGCAATACCAAAGTCCTGTTTCCAAAGTATCGTCTGAATGATCCAACAGTCCTATAGACATATCATATAATACAATATTGCATTAGACATTACACTAACACACACAATCAAAGCACAATGAACTCAGAGACTATGCTAGGGGGTATCACGTCCGTAATTGCTGTGCATAACAGACAGTCAAAGATACGGTCTTACCCGTACGTCGGTGTACATATGGCAGTCTGCTATCATGCTACGTGGTCACAGGTCAATGTAACTACGGGGTATCCGTGGTTACACTCGGGTCATCTAGTACATAGACATATTATACATATTATTAACAAATATATACATTAATACTTACAATATACATATACACCAATTAAATACATAATATATATATATATATATATATATATATATATATATATATATATATATATATATATATATACTAATTGAATTTATACTATATATATTTACATATACATACCAATCAATTATATTCATATTAAACGTATGCTAGGGAATACATCTATAATACATATACATATGTATATATATACTAATTTGAGAAATATACTATATATATATATATATATGTGTGTGTGTGTGTGTGTGTGTGTGTGTGTGTGTATCAATTATACATATTAAATATATACTATATTTCGGTTTTCCATATTTAACCGCTTGTATTCTAGAATCATTCTTCGATTCAACAAAGGATTGCTGAAGATCATCAATTCCACCATTTAATGTTTTAATGGATAATTAAATGTGAATTTAATGTTCTTAACTTCCCTGTTCTAGCCAGAAAATTTCTGATTAAATGGTGGAACAGATTGGATGAAAAAAAGAAAGTACAAAATATACAAAAGTCGATCAAAGAAAATGAGATCCTTATTGAAGCTAAGCTTAAAAAGGAAATAATGGATGATAGTCCTTTAAAGAAGCTGAAAGAGTCTCTGAGGAGACAGAATCCTCGAATCACCGAGGAAGAGTTAAAGAAAAAATGCTTGAAATATATGCAGACTCAATTAGAATCAATATTTGAAACAGATACTATGTCTGTTAGTTCTACAAAATCTGAACAAGAAGAAGAAGATTCATAAACCTTCTTCAAAAAAATGCACAGGAGAGTCACTACTCCATCTGATGACGAAAGCAGTAATGCCAGCATGCACTAAGGAGGCACTGTTGCCAAGAATACAGGTGGCAACTACTATTTATTTACTTTTTGAAAAGATAATCTCTTTAATTATTTATGTGGCGTATAATTATTTTGCTATAATTTACGTCACTTCTGACATCATTTGTCTTCTGATAGAAGTGCTCTATTTCAACAGATTTTGTTGTAAGCAGAATTCCTTCATAAACATTTCTATCTTTTCCCTGTACTGGAAACATATTATTTTCCAGATATTTTTATTTTATTTTCCAGGGATCATCTATCATTGGGATGTCAAATTTCTCCAGTTGAAGTATTTCTTCTGTGTGATTGTTCTGAGTGAAAATTGTTCCAATCTCAACTGCTTGCTTGTAAGAAGAAACATTGGTTTCTTCGAAGTCTTGAACTTCTTTATTTGAAGATTTCCCTTTTTCAAGAACAATTTTGTTGGACTTCTGATATCTCAACTCATTGGAGCCCGAGGCCATGGGCCTAGGAACCCATGGTTGTTTCCCTTTACTTCTTTGACTCATGGAGAAATCTGACATCCCAATGATGGATGATCCCTGGAAAATAAAAGAAAAATATCTGGAAAATAATATGTTTCTAGTACAGGGAAAAGATAGAAATGTTTATGAAGGAATTCTGCTTACAACAAAATCTGACCAAACAGAAGACCAAACAGAAGCAAGATCGTAAAGAGGATGGGAAGCTAAACGCTTGAAAGGAATTTTATTGATAGTAGTAAAATATTACAGAGGTAGACTCAAAACACACTGAACAAAAGAGCAGAGTAACAACACACTAGCATAAAACGTACATCACAAAGAGGTCTTGGCCTCTATTTATAATACATAAAAGTCGGTATCGACCGACTTAATTCCTGACAGATACGAGTAGGGCGACCGGCAGCTGTAGGTAAGATTCATCCTTATCTTCACTGAAGTGAGTGCACGTCAACGTCACTTTTACTTTTCCTCTTTACATTTCCTTTGTACACGTATCAACAATTATGTTGAAAAGCAAAGTGGATGGGACCCACCATTGTCGGGAAATAATTAAAGAGATTCTCTTTTCAAAAAGTAAATGAACAGTAGTTGCCACCTGTATTCTTGGCAACAGTGCCTCCTTAGTGAATGCTGGCATCACTACTTTCGTCATCAGATGGAGTAGTGACTCTCCTGTGCATTTTTTTGAAGAAGGTTTCTGAATCTTCTTCTTCATGTTCAGATTTTGTAGAACTAACAGACATAGTATCTGTTTCAAATATTGATTCGAATTGAGTCTGCATATATTTCAAGCATTTTTTCTTTAACTCTTCCTCGGTGATTCGAGGATTCTGTCTCCTCAGAGACTCTTTCAGCTTCTTTAAAGGACTATCATCCATTATTTTCTTTTTAAGCTTAGCTTCAATAAGGATCTCTTTTTCCTTGATCGACTTTTGTACATTTTGTACTTTCTCTTTTTCATCCAATCTGTTCTACCATTTAATCAAAAAAATTTTGGCTAGAACAGGGAAGTTAAGAATATTAAATTCACATTTAATTATCTATTTAAAAATATATGGAATTTCAAAATGGATAAAGAAGTACGTAGTACTCTCCCCCTCCAAAAGTTGATCAGCATTCTGACAGAGAGGATATGGCTGAGTCCATAGTGCAAATAATTCTTGCAAAGATGGTGGAAGGATTTCCAGTGTGGCTCCAAATTGTAACCACCATCGGATAAACCAAGTTGGAATATCCTGTTTAAGGATTTTAGGACAAATTCGAATAAACCAAGAGTGTTTCTGTTTGCTATTGTCAAAATAAAATACTTTGGTAAATGCCTCAATATAATCCCAGTAGGAGTAAGGCATATTGATATTCTTCTCTTTATGAACTAGTAATTTAGTTCGATTTGGATGTAATCCCCATGATTGAGGAGTAATTATGTGGCGTATAATTATTTTGCTATAATTTACGTCACTTTTGACATCATTTGTCTTCTGATAGAAGTGCTCTATTTCAACAGATTTTGTTGTAAGCAGAATTCCTTCATAAACATTTCTATCTTTTCCCTGTACTGGAAACATATTATTTTCCAGATATTTTTCTTTTATTTTCCAGGGATCATCCATCATTGGGATGTCAGATTTCTCCAGTTGAAGTATTTCTTCTGTGTGATTGTTCTGAGTGAAAATTGTTTCAATCTCAACTGCTTACTTGTAAGAAAAAACATTGGTTTCTTCGAAGTCTTGAACTTCTTTATTTGAAGATTTCCCTTTTCCAAGAATAATTTTCTTGGACTTCTGATATCTCGACTCATTGGAGCCCGAGGCCATGGGCCTAGGAACCGATGGTTGTTTCTCTTTACTTCTTTGACTCATTATCCTGCAAAAATTCACGAGTCAAGAAATCAGGAAGTGAATTGTCAGTTCCTTTAATATATTCAATATCAAAATCAAATATTGCTAATTCAGCTTGCCATCGAGCAAATATCTGTTTAGATGCTAAGTTTTTAACATCTTTTTCTAAAACAGTTTGAGCAGAGATACATTCAATTCTTAATAAGAATTTCTTATTAAGTAAATTATCTTGAAATTTATGTATACATTGAATAATAGAAAGAATTTCTTTCTTAATAGTTGAATATTTAGTTTGTGTATCATTCCATTTTTCTTAATGATATCTCACCAATACTTCTTTATTAGTGTTAGGGTTTAATTGTTTCAATATTCCCCCATAACCAATATCACTAGCATCGGTTTCAACTATTTTAAACCATTCAGCATTGGCTAAATGTAAGCAAGGTAAATTTTTAACCTTTTGTTTTATTAATTTTACTGCTTCAGTATGACTATTAGTCCAGGGAGCAGGATTTTTCTTTAATCTTTGATACAAGATTTTTGTATCAGCAGCAATGTTCTTATAAAATTCAGAAACATAATTTAATGCTCCAAGAAATCGCTGTAATTGCTTATTATCAGTTATTTCATCAGAAAATTTAGAAGCAAATTCAATACTTCTATCAATTGGAATAATAGTATTATTCGTAATATTATGTCCCAAAAACCTTATTTCCTGTTGGAAGAGTTCCATTTTTGGGGCAAAAATTACTAAGCCATTTTTTATGACTAAGTGTTTAAACACATTAAGGTGTTTGAAGTGTTCTTCTATTGTATTAGAGAAGATTAATATATCATCAATGTATGATAGTATAAAACTAGAATGTTGAATGAATATTTTATTCATTATATTTTGAAATTCTGAAGGTGCATTCTCCAGACCAAATGGCATAACATTATATTCATAGTGGCCAAAAGGAACAGTAAAAGCAGTCTTATACCGATCCTTTTTATTTATTTGTATTTGTCAGTAACCTGATTTTAGGTCAAATTTTGAGAAAATTTTTGCTTTACATACTCTATTGAGTAAGTCCCATTTATTAGTAATTGGATATCTAATCCATTTCAAAACCTTATTTAAAGGTTTATAATTGATAACAAGTCTTGGTACTCCTCTTTCTTTTTCAGCATTATTATTAACATAAAATGCTGTATAACTCCACGGAGAGTAAGACTTGCGAATTAATTTCTTATCCAATAGTTCTTGGATTTCTTTTTTGCATAACTCAAGATATTCTTGATTCATTTGACAAGGTCTTGCCTTAGTTGAAATATCCTTTTCATTAAAGGATTCTTCATAAGGAAGAGAAATAATATGTTATTTTCTATCCCAGAAAGTATTTGGAATATTACTACAAGTGTGTAGCTTGAAATCTTCCTCAACTTGTTGAATTCTTTTCTGAATTTCCAATTGTTGCAACTGCTGGGTTATAGTAACCTGAGCAAGTTCTTCCTTTAAGAAATTAATTTGATTTTCTTTCAGATTAACTTCATTAAGTATTTTAACAATTGGATTAGTTATAAATTTAAAAGTTATTCTTTTTCCTTTATAACAGGTAGTAATTCCTTCTTTAGTAATCTCAATAATTGGCATGAGTTTCTCTAGGAAAGGAGTTCCTAAAATAACATGCTGAGATATTTTCTTTACAACTATTAGGTGTACAGGAATACAAACATCATCCTTACAGATTTTCACATCGGTAATTTTGTAAGGGGTAGTTAGTGCTTTATTATTAGCAGCACTAAGTGTCTGGGTAGTTCATTCGCAATATTTTATTGGAACGACTCCTTCTTTGACACAATTAAGGTCTGCACCACTATCAATAAGTGCAATCAAATTGGATATATAATACTCATTATTAATGAGCATATTTATTTTAATGTACCATTTATGGGTAATAAATATCTATTTTTTGTAGGAAATTATTTTTCCCTTTCTCTATCTGTCCTGATTGATTCTCCCCCTCTTGTTCTTGCGCGCAGGAGGAACTAACTGAGGATTCACCAATTTTGGTAGTTTTCTGATATAAGTTATCTCGTTCTAGTTTATCCAATCTTTTCTGGATATATTGATCTTAAGATTTTAAATTTTTAATCTCAATTTTCAAAGTTTTTATTTCAGATTGGAGTTCTTGCATAGTAACAGGTTTAACTTGTCTACTTCTATACCGAGATATTACCTCGGCCATATTGTAAGCTTCAGGAGTAGTAGTCTGAATAGGAGTATTATCCTTATTCAATTCCTCTCCAATTACTTCTATAATTTTATTTTTTATTTCTGTACTGATATTATCAGTACATAATGCTTCAATAATTTCCTTTTTCTCATTGAGAGTTAAATATTTATGGATAGCCCATTCATTTCTATTATAGATTTATAATAGTTAATGTCTTTCTGCGTAACACATTCATTACATTGGCAATTCTCACCATATTCATTTTCTGACGAACTATTAATTTCATCATTTGATTCATCATTGGATGAGCTTTCTTCATAGTCAGAATTAATAATTAATTTGTAAAGAGTTTTTCTTAACCCTTCATCTTCAATTTCTTCTAATTTCTATTTTGTATAGCATTTATTAGCATAGTGGCCTAATTTTCCACATTTGTAACATTTAATGATATTTTTCTTAGAAGATTTCTTCTTCTTACTGTCCTTATTAACAGTAGTGTTTTGTTTCTTTGATGGATATTTTTTTCTTTTTTAAGGTCTCTTATATTCCTTATAATCCTTTATTTTCTTTTTTCCCTTATTAGGAAGAGGTTTGAAAGTATCCATCGCAAACTGGTCACAAAATTCTCCCAGTTGTCTTTTCTCAGAGATTCTCTGAGATTTCAATTGATGTCGTAGCTTTAAGTCATTACATAAAGCTAGACCTTCTTCGATACACTTATTGATCAAATTTCCATAAGTGTAATTAGAATAAGGTATAACACCATTATTTTGGTTTCTTAAACCTTGCCTTATTCTTTCAGCAAAGAGATTAGGAAGCCCATCAATAAATTTTGACTTCCAGTGAGCATTATTAGCATCACCAAGCAACGTTACTCTACTTAGGAAAGTATCCTTGTACCATCTAAAGTGAGTAAGTGTTGGACATCTTAAATTTTGAAGAAGAGTTCTAACTCTTTCTCCATGATCAGATATACCTCCTGTGAAGTGTTCCAGGATGGTAATAATTAAAGTATAAACCGCATCAGGTTTAGTTGTCTGAGAACTATTTTCAGTATTAGTTTCAATTTTTACAGCACTTAAGATCTCTTGTCTTTGAGAGTCGGTTAGACAATTATTCTACCAACCCCTTAGAGTGACAGTGAAACCACAAGTTATAAACTGTGCAATTTCCTTATCAGAATTTCCAGTAGCTTTGGCTACATTGGAATACATCATCATTCGATGTAATTGATCATGAATTTGTTTATCTGTAAGACCATCTATGTTCCATTCATAGATCTCTCCCCCACTATAATAATTTTGAATGATACTATCATTCTCTTCAAATAAAACATCAGTGGGAGTAGGTCTTTGATAATAATATTTTATCAAATTCGGTTTTCCACATTTAACCGTTTGTATTCTAGAATCATTCTTCGATTCAATAAAGGATTTCTGAAGATCATCAATTTCTTGTGGACGAATTTCATCCTCAATCAAATACTCAGTATGTTGATCTTCTTCTGACATTTCAGAAGTATTAGAGGATTGACCATTAATTACTTGAATACTTTTATCCAAATCATTAATGGCTTCTTTATTTCGAGTCATAGCAAATTTTTGCTTTGCTTGAGCTATTAGCTCTTTTAATTCTCTTTTTTAGCATTAATTGTCTGAAGATTACTCTTTTTGAACTGAGCTATTAGCTCATGAATATCTTCTTTTGTGACTTCTGGGGTTTTAGACATTTTAAACCCTTTAACCTCAGGAGGAGGTTTTAAAGGGATATTAGAGGTTTCTCTAAAAGAGTTTTTCCCGGAAGAGTCTATTTGTTTTATTTTATCAAGTTTATGTAATAATTTTTCTAAGGCAGTTTCAATCCTGGTCAATTGTTGACCCATGACTTGAATAAACACATTGGTGTAATTATTCTGCCTTAAAACTTTCTGTAGTTCAGTAATGACTGCTTCTTTGCTGTCAATTATTTTGACAAAGGAAACATCATCAATTTTGTCTATCTTATTTTTGGCAGTAAGTTTAATTGGTTCACTTGGTGGGTATATTGATCTAGTTGTACCACTACTAGATCCTATATCGGTATTCCAGATTTTATAATATTCTTCTAACACATTTATTTGTGTTGATTCTGTGTCCACATATTTTTGGACAAACCAATCGATGAATGGTATTATCTTTCTTTTCTTTTCTAGATGATTATAATATTCATCTTTAAATTTATATCTTTGTTTAGTAGAATAGGTTTTTTCAAACCATACTACAAATTTATTGTTTTCATAGTACATTCTATTGAGAATGTCCCAAACTGCTTGAGGAACTTTAAATCCCATTAAATAGAAGTAAATTCCATTTTCGACATTGTCGGATAGCTTAACTTGCTCTTTTCCTAATACAAAGGATGTGCTATTGCATCATCAGTAATTTTTATTTTATTGACTTCTTCTTTATTAGAAGAAGTTGATTCTATTGTAGAAGGTAAAGATTTCCTTCCTGATATTGACAATCGAGATATATCATTAGGAGTAAATCTCACTTCTACTTCTCCATCATTAGTTTGGATTATTTGGTCAATATCTGTGTTTATAATTGGTTGTGGTAACACAGCTTGACTTAAAATCCATTCTTTAGGGAAATTTATTTTATCCCATCGGATAATTCTATTTGTTGCTACTTTAGATGTCAACAAATTTGTTTCTATCAAAGTAGTCTTACCAGGTGTAGTAATATGTCTTGCATTAGGGGCAATAGTATTCATTACCTTGTAATGAATTCTATAGATTATTGCTATAGTCTCAGATCCTGGTAGAAAATTGTAACCATAAGTTTTCAGATTTAGAGTTACAGATTCATATAAATGATTATCTGTCATTGACAGAGTCAAATTTGGGTAAACATTAAAGTAAACTGGACCATGGCAGAGACTAGTCTGTATTACTCCCATTAGAGATTGGCTCCAGTCTAAACATCTTGCATATCTAAGAGATGTCATTATTGATGCATTTAACCCTGGTAATGTTAAGGGTTTAAACGCAACTTGTATTAGTCCAATATGGACATAGTTGTAGGCATCATGAACATGCCCAATATCTCTTCGCTTATTAGCTGAAAGGAATGTTCTGTCTTATTCACAGAAATAGTTCTTTCCATTGTTTTAATGGAGATAGACGATTTGAAGTCAAAAGTACCAATTTGGTAAATTTCTTTTGACTTTACCTTTGGAATTGTCGGAGAGCTTATGGAGAAGTAGAAGTGAGATTTACTCTAAAGAAAATAATATATTTATCTTCTTCTATCATTGATTCATTTTGGAAGTAGAACCTCACAACTCTAATGAATAAAGAGTTAGCAATTGGCTTTAATAAGAAAGCCCTAAATAAGGGTAAATCTGTTAAGAATGCTCAAAATATTTTAATTATCCAATTGGCTTTTCTGAATTTCTGGTTAGAACAGGGAAGTTAAGAACATTAAATCAGGACTTCTTTATTTGAAGATGAAGGGTTAAGAAAAACTCTTTACAAATTAATGATTAATTCTGACTATGAAGAAAGCTCATCCAATGATGAATCAAATGATGAAATTAATAGTTCGTCAGAAAATGAATGTGGTAAGAATTGCCAATGTAACGAATGTGTTACGCAGAAAGACATTAATTATTATAAATCTATAATAGAAATGAATGGGCTATCCATAAATACTTTAACTCTCAATGTTCTATTCTGAATTCCCTGGAGAGAGTTTGAAGTATTCTTCTATTGTATTAGAGAAGATTAATATATCATCAATGTATGATAGTATAAAACTAGAATGTTGAATGAATATTTCATTCATTATATTCTGAAATTCTGAAGGTGCATTCTTCCGACCAAATGGCATAACATTCCATTCATAGTGGCCAAAAGGAACAGTAAAAGCAGTCTTATACCGATCCTTTTCATTTATTTGTATTTGCCAGTAACCAGATTTCAGGTCAAATTTTGAGAAAATTCTTGCTTTACATACTCTATTGAGTAAGTCTCTTTTATTAGGAATTGGATATCTAATCCATTTCAAAACCTTATTTAAAGGTTTATAATTGATAACAAGTCTTGGTACTCCTCTTTCTCTTTCAGCATTATTATTAACATAAAATGCTGTACAACTCCATGGAGAGTAAGACTTGCGAATTAATTTCTTATCCAATAGTTCTTGGATTTCTTGTTTGCGTAACTCAAGATATTCTTGATTCATAACTCAAAATTTACATTAAAACATTTTGAGCATTCTTAACAGATTTACCCTTATTTAGGGCTTTCTTATTAAAGCCAATTGCTAACTCTTTACTCATTAGAGTTGTGAGGTTCTACTTCCTGCACTTATATACACCTATGGCTAGCTATTATAATTAAGTTATCAATCTGTTAATGGAATTATTATGAAGTAACGAATGTGTTACGCAGAAAGACATTAACTATTATAAATCTATAATAGAAATGAATGGGCTATCCATAAATACTTTAACTCTCAATGTTCCATTCTGAATTCCCTGGAGAGTCACTACCCCATCTGATGACAAAAGCAGTGATGCCAGCATGCACTAAGGAGGCACTATTGCCAAGAATACATGTGGCAACTACTGTTCATTTACTTTTTGAAAAGAGAATCTGAAAGAAAATCAAATTAATTTCTTAAAGAAAGAACTTGCTCAGGTTACTATAACCCAGCAGTTGCAATAATTGGAAATTCAGAAAAGAATTCAGCAAGTTGAGGAAGATTTCAAACTACACACTTGTAGTAATATTCCAATTGCCTTCTGGGATAGAAAATAACATATTGTTTCTCTTCCTTATGAAGAATCCTTTAAAAAAAGAATATTCCAACCAAGGCAAGACCTTGTCAAATGAATCAAGAATATCTTGAGTTATGCAAAAAAGAAATCCAAGAACTATTGGATAAGAAATTAATTCGCAAGTCTTACTCTCCATGGAGTTGTACAGCATTTTATGTTAATAATAATGCTGAAAGAGAAAGAGGAGTACCAAGACTTGTTATCAATTATAAACCTTTAAATAAGGTTTTAAAATGGATTAGATATCCAATTCCTAATAAAAGGGACTTACTCAATAGAGTATGTAAAGCAAGAATTTTCTTAAAATTTGACCTGAAATCAGGTTACTGGCAAATACAAATAAATGAAAAGGATCGGTATAAGACTGCTTTTACTCAATAGAGTATGCAAAGATGTCCAACCAATTGTAAACACAGATATTGACCAAATAATCCAAACTAATGATGGAGAAGTAGAGGTACCTCAACCTTGAGCTATCATGGCTCTGATACCAAACAGAAGACCAAACAGAAGCAGGATCGTAAAGAGGGTGGGAAACTAAACGCTTGAAAGGAATTTTATTGATAGTAGTAAAATATTACAGAGGTACACTCAAAACACACTGAACAAAAGAGCAGAGTAACAACACACTAGCATAAAACGTACATCACAAAGAGGTCTTGGCCTCTATTTATAATACATAAGAGTCGGTATCGACCGACTTAATTCCTGACAGATGCGAGTAGGGCGACCGGCAGCTGTAGGTAAGATTCCTCCTTATCTTTGCTGAAATGAGTGCACGTCAACGTCACTTTTACTTTTCCTTTTTACATTTCCTTCATACACGTATCAACAATTATGTTGAAAAGCAAAGTTAGAGTTGTGAGGTTCTACTTCCTGCACTTACATGCACCTATGGCTAGCTATTATACTTAAGTTATCAATTTGTTAATGGAATTATTATGAAAATTCTATTGTTCTAGTTAACTACTTTAAAGTTTCAGACCTATCTGACGATAGTAAAGACCTAGCACGGCTGTCAACGATTTACGCCATCCACTGCCCTCTCGGCATAACAAGGCTACGCGACTTTGATGCCGTTCCACTAGGTAGAAGACACATCGTATTGACAAATCCTAACTCTATCGCAGAAGACCAAACAGAAGAAGGATCGTAAAGAGGATAGGAAGCTAAACGCTTGAAAGAAATTTTATTGATAGTAGTAAAATATTACAGAGATACACTCAAAACACACTGAACAAAAGAGCAGAGTAACAACACACTAGCATAAAACGTACATCACAAAGAGGTCTTGGCCTCTATTTATAATATATAAGAGTCGGTATCGACCGACTTAATTCCTGACAAATACGAGTAGGGCGACCGGCAGCTGTAGGTAAGATTCCCAAATTGGTACTTTTGACTTCAAATCGTCTATCTCCATTAAAACAATGGAAAGAACTATTTCTGTGAATAACACAGAACATTCCTTTCAGCTAATAAACGAAGAGGATATTGGGCATGTTCGTGATGCCTACAACTATGTCCATATTGGACTAATACAAGTTGCGTTTAAACCCTTAACATTACCAGGGTTAAATGCATCAATAATGACATCTCTTAGAGATGCAAGATGTTTAGACTGGAGCCAATCTCTAATGGGAGTAATGCAGACTAGTCTCTGCCATGGTCCAGTTTACTTTAATGTTTACCCAAATTTGACTCTGTCAATGACAGATAATCATTTATATGAATCCGTAACTCTAAATCTGAAAACTTATGGTTACAATTTCCTTCCAGGATCTGAGACTATAGCAATAAACTATAGAATTCATTACAAGGTAATGAATACTATTGCCCCTAATGCAAGACATATTACTACACCTGGTAAGACTACTTTGATAGAAACAAATTTGTTGACATCTAAAGTAGCAACAAATAGAATTATCCGATGGGATGAAATAAATTTTCCTAAAGAATGGATTTTAAGTCAAGCTGTGTTACCACAACCAATTGTAAACACAGATATTGACCAAATAATCCAAACTAATGATGGAGAAGTAGAAGTGAGATTTACTCCTAATGATATATCTCGATTGTCAATATCAGGAAGGAAATCTTTACTAGGGAATACATCTACAATACATATACATATGTATATATATACTAATTTGAGAAATATACTATATATATATATATATATGTATATATATCAATTATACATATTAAATATATACTACATACATACACTAATACATACTAATACATACACCCTTCTATCAGTATACAATATGCGTATACGCGTACATGTACGTGTACGCAACAAGAAGGAGAAACTCGAACTTGTGCACGGGGCGAGACGTCCATGTCGAGGTCGTCGCGAAGGGGTTCTCGGTTTAGTCGAGCGGTCAGCGGGTTCGGGCGATCAGCGGGTTAGCGAGCACAGTCTGGACAGCGGGTTCCTCCGACGGTCGGCTCCGGTCTTCAAGTTGTGGCGAGGATGGGGTGCTCCGGGTTGGCAGGAAGGGGGTGGTTCAGGTGATGGTGGTTATGGTGTAGAGTAGTGGTGGTGGTTGGAACTTCGACGTTGAGCGTGGAGGCAGTGCGGGATATCGCTGGCCGGAGGGTGGGGGTGACTGGAGGCAGCGGGTGGCCGACTGAAGGCCGAGGAGGAGGTGTAGGCGGTAAGGATCGCTGGAGATGGTGGTTGTGATGGCGACGATTGGAGCCACGGTGGAGGTAAGGGCAGTCGGTCGGAGGAACTCGGCTGTGAAGTCGAGCTTGGAGGAGGAGATGCTGGTAGTGACCGCCGGTGGTGAGTCAGGGTGGAGGTCGGTCGGGGGTAGATATGGTGATGATAGTGAGATAGAGAAGGAGAGGGAGTCGCCGTGGGGTGAAGTCAGTGGCAGGCGGTTGAGTGGCCGGAGTAACAGGGCCGGCCGGGTGGGTATTGCATTAAAGAAGAGGTGAGGAGGAAGAAGAATAAGAAGAAAGGAAGAAGGTTGTGGGTTTTTGTCACGCCCCAGTCCCAAAATACGTAGGACTAGGAATACGTAACACGCCAGCCGTATGTATACGAACTCCAATATATGGAAACCATATACACACGTACGCTGTACATGAATATCCAATCCACAGTGGTAAATATATGTCACAACAAGTCACACGCAGTTCTATATCTCATCCACAGCATAAATAATAGAATAATGGAAATCAATAAATGAATATCAAAGAAGCAGTCTCAAATAGTAATCTCAAAGTGTGATAGTCGGGTGGAAACAAATCTACTGCAAATCGACTATAATAAACTACTAAAGAGAGAAGAGAATAAACTCTAATATAAGAATAAATGTCTAGAAAAGAATAGCAACTAGAATCTCTAAACAGCTGCAATGAATCACATATAATCAGAAGGTAAGATCTCCTCAGACTGATAGGTAGCGTCAGGTCCAGGTCCATACTCCTGCGGGTACTCCTGCTCACCTATATCTGGAAGGGACCAGGTCCTCAGAGGGACGTAACAAGATACAAATGGTACATGCCAATAAAGTACTGAAAATAAACATCCATTGGGTCGCCTAACCATCTAAGTGAATGCAGTTAAGAACACCTTTCCCCACAAGTGAGCTATCTGGCTGAAAACCTGGAATTTGGCATGGTTCTCTATTGGAGATCCAGGGGCCTACAAAGGCACGACGACTTTCGAACGCCGGAGGCCCGCCTGATAATAATATAAAATATAGTGGTCATCACCACCCGTATCTCCGGCGGAGAATCCGGGCGCACAATAGATAAAAGTGCAAAGGAGCTCAAATGCGGTACTTGTTGTTCTCTCCACCCAATGCTCTAAGCATGTCATGTCCATGACACGATAAACCTCTAATAACCCCCAGGTCTACTAGCATGCAAAGTTTTTATTGGCAGTTATCCCTATCCGTCGCACGACCTATACGTACCAGTGGCCAGCCGAGTACGCAAGTTCGTGTCCTACATGTGACACACACTCGTGTAAGAATAGTGTCATGGCCAATGAAACATAAATGCCTCATGAAGATGGGGTAGTCTCATAAAGTAGGTCCAATGCATATACATAAATAAAAATATAGTACGACGACACCGTCGTTGCACCCAAGTTTCCTTGGACGCGCAGTTTATATAGCAGTTTAAAATAAATGAACTAAATAAATAAGAAATAAATATGCATGCCTCATATGGAATGTAAATACAGTACAATGGCAAGGTATACTTGCCTGGCAAGAAATCTGTAAAGTGTACGCGCCCAAATGTCAAGGACACTGAACCTGGAACTAAGGACTCCGAACAAACGTCTCTGGATGCTGAAATAAACATCACCAACATTTTCGGAATGAGAAAAATAGCTAAAAAGCACATCCCTTTCGTCCAATTTGGACACAGGGGCAAAACGGTAATTTTGGGTAAAAGTGGGGTCCATGTGTGGCCCACTTTGCACCAAAAAATGTGCCGAGGGTAACAGTCTCTAAATGGGACAAACTATGGGTCAAATAACTCTAAATGTCAATACGAACCCAACGGTATATCCAAATGTGGATTTCGATGAGCCGAACACTATTTTGTCCAAAAAGTCAACTATGGGGCCCGCCAATTGGCGATCTGGTCAACCGTCTCCGAAATGCGTGAAAATTGGGTCACAGGACCAGCGCGTTGCCACGAGTCCAGTTGCGTAAGTTTCGTCGCAATCTGACAAGCGTGCACAAAATACGCGCGAGTTCTACAAAAGTTGCGACACGGGATGTGTCCGCGGATACGGTCTGATTCCGGCGCGCACACGCGTCCGAATCAGTTCCCACAAATTTTCACGTGTCCAGTTATGCTGCGTGCACCATTCAGTACACTTGGCACACGGTGGGGCGGTCCCGTTTGGCGGGGCGTGCTCCATTTTTTAACTTTTGGAAATCTGGAAAAAGTGGGTGCGCGCAGTTTTGTGACGAATATAATTATGTCCACAGCAACTAATAGCCTAGGGTTATTTTATAGAAATTAAACTAGGTCAGGAATTCTACAGGTATAAAAAAGAATCACCGAATTTGGATCTCTGTGGTGGGAGATACGAACTCGGCAATATGGATGGTAATTCTGGAATTCTGCGATCCCAGAATTCTGTCTGCTCGCCCAACTTGGACGCTGCTTTTCACCTAGGGGCACACGTTTTCCGAAGTTGACTATAAAACAAATATTAAAGAGGGTTAAGGGATGATCATACCTATGAAAACAGAACAGCGTTTGGTCGAGCGAGTCGACGGAAAATTATGCCGGAGCGAAGGTGCCTCGAGTGGGAAACGGCAGTTCGTGAGGTCGGCGTCGACGGGATGGTTGGATGGCTTGGCGGGGCTTCTCTGGCTGCGGTGACGGCTCTAGATGGGAAGAGGAGGGTCTGGAGATTTAGGTTAGGGTTTTGAGAGTTAATATATATATATATATATATATATATATATATATATATATATATATATATATATATATATATTATATAAGAAGAGAGAGAGGGAAATAGCGGCCGGGTTGGGAAGTAAATCACAGAAGGAAGGAAGTGGGGCGGGTTGGCTCTCTGGGTGTGAATTGCTAATGTTGCAAGCGGCAACAGCAAGTTAGTTGCTGGGAATGGCAACTTGCTAAGGGAAAGCAAAGCTAAAGAGGAATTGCTTATTACTATTACTATTATTATTATTATTATTATTATTATTATTATTAGTGTTATTAAATTCTTATACTTTCTTTCCTTTTCTTTCTTTTCTTTATAAAATATATATATATACATATATATATATTGGTATATACATATATATATATATATATATATATACTCATAAGAAAATTCATAGATTAGGGTAATGCACAACATTAGGCTAGCAACTGCTCAGGGGGTCTCCTACATGGAATAAATTCTGAAAAATTTCTGATGGTCCCACAAGTCCTCTAAGTGCCCGAACACCTAACATAAAAATTATTAAAAAAATCTATTTCTCCTATTTAGACCTAATTACTATAATTTAATTAATAATTAATAAATAAAGGGGTATATACGATTTCTAGGAAGGGGGTTTTACATTCTACCCAACTTGTAAAAATTTCGTCCTCGAAATTAAAATTAAGCCACGATAGAATGCAAGGATGGTATTAACAATGTAAATTCATACCTTGGTCTGTGAATAGGTTCGAAAAACGATTGTGCATGTCGTCCTCGCGCTACCAAGTTGATTCTCCTGGCGCGCCCTGCCTCCATGCTACGCGAAACAAGGGAATAGACTGGTTCCTCAACACCTTCTCTCGACGATCAAGGATTCCCACGGGTTGCTCTTGGTATGACAAGCTCGGCCCAATGGTGATCTTCGAATGGTCGAGAACATGACTGTAGTCTGCCATATATCGCCTGAGCTGCGACACATGGAATACGTCATGTACTCCCTCCAGTGAAGGTGGTAGCGCAAGTCGATATGCCACCTCTCCAATTCTCTCGAGCACGTCAAATGGTCCAATATACCTTGGACTCAACTTGCCGTGCCCTCCGAATCGGATGGTGCCTCTGGTCGGTGATATCCTCAAGAAAACGTGATCGCCCTCTTTGAACTCCAAGGGACGACGATGAAGGTCTGCCCACTGCTTCTGCCTGTCTTGTGCTGCTCGCAAGTGTCCCTGAATCTTCTTGACTGTCTCTACGGTGTTGACCACCAACTCGGGTCCCAAAATCTGACGTTCTCCCACGTCACTCCAACACACAGGAGACCTATATTTTCTTCCATACAATGCTTCAAACGGAGCCATCTGAATACTCGCTTGATAGCTATTGTTGTAAGAAAACTCTACAAGATGTAGGTGGTCCTCCCATGATCCTCCGAAGTCTAACATGCAAGCCCTCAACATGTCCTCCAAGGTCTGAATAGTACGCTCCGACTGCCCATCTGTCTGCGGGTGGTAAGATGTACTGAACTTCAGACGAGTACCAAGACTCTCTTGTATGGTCCTCCAAAAAAGTGATATGAAGCGCGAATCTCTGTCCGATACAATACTGACTGGTATGCCGTGCAATCTCACGATTTGCCTCATATATAAATCAGCTAAAGCTTCTGTAGACTGACCCACTCTAAAAGGTATAAAATGGGTTGACTTGGTGAGTCTGTCCACTATTACCCATACTGCATCTCTCCCACTTGGACTCTTGGGAAAACCCGTGACGAAGTCCATAGTGATATGCTCCCACTTCCACTCTGAAATCGGAAGTGGTTGCAATAATCCTGCTGTCCTCTGGTACTCCGCCTTCACTTTTTGACATACCAGACATTTAGCTACAAAGCGAGCTATCTCTCTCTTCATCCCATGCCACCAAAAATGCTGTCGTAAGTTACGATACATCTTGGTGCCTCCAGGATGAATAGAATAGATCGAACTATGAGCCTCTGCCATCAGCTCCTGTCGAATCTCTCTATTTGGAACATAAAGACGATCACCACATCGTAATGTCCCATCCTCATGAATGCGCAATCCGGTCTGCTCTCCGGCCTCTGTCCTTTCCTTTAGTCTCCTGAATCTGGCATCTGTAGGCAAAGCTGCATTTATTCTCTCTACCAATGATGATTGTACTTGTAAGTTGGCTAGTGTCCCATCTGCTCCGGGTAATATCACTTCAATGCCAAGCTCTTGCAAGTCCTCCAATAGTTCCCTCTGTGCTGTCAAGAAGTAAGCTGCTGGCTTCCGGCTTAACGCGTCTGCTACCACGTTAGCCTTGCCTGGATGATAATGTAGCTCTATCTCAAAATCTTTTATCAACTCGAGCCATCGACGTTGCCTCATATTTAACTCCTTCTGCGTGAAGACGTACTTGAGGCTCTTGTGGTCTGTATAGATCTCCACTCATTCTCCATATAAGTAATGTCTCCAGAGCTTCAGAGCAAATACAACGGCTGCAAGTTCCAAGTCATGAGTCGGATAATTCTTCTCATGTACTCGTAACTGCCTAGATGCATATGCAATCACCTTGCCATGCTGCATCAATACGCATCCTAAGCCTTTCCCTGATGCGTCACTGTAGATCACATATCCTCCTAATCCTGACGGAATCGTCAATACTGGTGCTGTAGTCAGTCGTTTCTTCAATTCTTCAAAGGCTGCTTGACACTCGTCGGTCCATATAAATTCTTGATCTTTACAAGTCAAACGAGTCATAGGTGCCGCTATCCTTGAGAAGTTTTCCACGAACCGTCGGTAATATCCCGCAAGTCCAAGGAAACTCCTCACCTCTGCTGCTGATTTAGGAACAGGCCATGTCTCAACTGCTGAGATCTTCTCTGGATCAACAGAAATACCATCTCCTGTGACAACATGTCCAAGAAATGAAACTCTGTCCAAGAAGAACTCACATTTGCTGAGTTTAGCATATAACTGCTCTCTCCTCAAAGTCTCTAGAACAATCCGCAGGTGCTCCTCGTGCTCCTCGTGGCTCTTCGAATAGACAAGTATATCATCTATGAAGACAACCACGAACTGGTCCAAGTACTGGTGGAAGACTCGATTCATCAAGTCCATGAAGATCGCTGGAGCATTGGTCAATCCAAATGGCATGACCAAAAACTCGTAGTGCCAATATCTTGTTCTGAATGCGGTCTTCGAAATGTCCTGCTTTCGTACCTTCACTTGGTGATATCCTGATCTCAAATCTATCTTCGAGAATACCTTAGCTCCACTGAGTTGATCAAACAGGTCATCAATGCGTGGCAATGGATATTTGTTCTTCACTGTCACTGCATTCAAGGCTCTGTAGTCAATGCACATACGCACTGACCCATCCTTCTTGGGTACAAACAACACTGGTGCTCCCCAGGGTGATGCACTCGGTCGGATGAAACCTTTCTCCTCTAGCTCTTTTAACTGTGCCTTCAGCTCGTCCATCTCCTTCTTCGCCAGTCTGTAAACATGCGATGCTATAGGTGCTGCTCCGGGTGCTAGTTCAATTGAAAACTCTACGTCTCTGTCTGGGGGTAGTCCTGGCAAATCCTCTGGAAAGACGTCTAGAAATTCTGAAATAATAGGATGATAGATAACATCGTCCATTGTGAGCTGCATACCATCAAGGATTTCTGTGGATCCTCGGGCAAACTCAAGTTCAGGCTGGCCTGGTATCTTAAAAAGAATGCTTCCTCCAAAGCAATCGAAGAAAGCGTGGTTCTTGCTCAGCCAGTCCATTCCAAGCACAATATCAAAAGTTGGCATAGGAAGGACTAAGAGTTGGGCATTCATCTCTCTGCCACGAATCACTATAGGGCCCGATCTACAAACTCGACTAACTGGTACAACTCCTCTTCCGGTAAGAATTCTAACACAACTAGATAATGGTGTAGAAGCAATGTTGTGTTTGGCAATAAAACTAGATGATATGAATGAGTGGGTGGCTCCCGTATAAAATAATGTCACAGCAGGAAAAGTAAAAGCAAGGGTAATACCTGCTATGACATCCACCTCATGATCCATGTCATCTACCTTCAATGCAAAAGCTCGTCCGTTCCTCTGCGGCTGTCCATATCCATTCCTCATATACTGCTCCTCCTGAGTAGGTAGCGGTGGTCCTCTCTGAAATCCTCCTGCTGCTGGGGGTCGAGGTGCTCCCGGTCCATTCATCTGCTGGGTTGGCTTCGGTGCTGGAAGCGCTAATCTCTGAACTGGCGGTGGAAGTGTCGATGTCTGCATTGGGCAGTCTCTCGCCATGTGCTGCCCGGAGCCACATCTCATACACTGACCCAAGCGAGTCCGACAATCTCTCGATACATGTCCGTTCCTCCCACAATAATTGCAGTAGGGCTTCTCTGGAATCTGGTACGGTCCGGCTCTGTGTTGCTGATGCTGCTGTGCCAAGGAACGTCTGATAGGTCCTCCCTGTTGTGTCCTAGCTGGTCCCTGCTGTATCGTTGTTGATCCTTGTTATGTCCGTAGCTGACCTCTATTTCCTCTGCTAATGGTTTCCTGAAATCTGGCCTCTGTCAGTAGTTCAGCGTAAGAGACTCGGGACTGCGAGCTTGTATAATGTTGTAGCTCCTGGTTCAGTCCTCGATGAAATCTCTTAGCCTTAGCCAAGTCATTTGGTATCAATGCAGCGCCATATTTGCTGAGTCGACTAAACTCGACATCATACTCGTCCACGGTTCGGTTCCCCTGCTTTAAGTGAAGAAACTGATCATACAAGGTGTCCCTGACAGTGTCCGGGAAGTACTTTCCCTCAAAGCACTCCAAGAACTGCTCCCAAGTCTGGTAAGTACCCAACTGGCGCTCCATGGATTCCCACCAGTGATGAGCATTACCATGTAGAAGCGTCCGTATACCCATCATCCATAAGTCCGTGGGTAACTGCGATGCCTCTAGTAGCTTCTGCGTGTGAGTGATCCAGTTGGTAGTCTCCTCCGGGCTCTCAGTGCCCTTGTACTGCCTTGTACCCATCTGAACAAAATTCTTTACTGATCCAACCCTAGCTCGAGGTACTGGAGCTAGTGCTTGGGCTGGTACAGTAGCATGTGGAGCCATCCTCTCCAGTGCTGCCAAAAATTCTTGCCTCTGCTCGACTGCCTGCTGCCTCTGCTCGGCTGCCTGCTGCCTCTGTTCCTGTATCACCATCTGAAAGAATTGGAACATCTGCGCTTGGCCATCTTGCGGTACTGGGGCAGGTAGAAGGTTCCCAATAGGTGAAGCGGGAAGATCAGATGGAACTGGGGTGTGAGTTTGTCCATCTGGCCCCGGAAGCCTAGGAATCGTTGGGGTCCCTCCTTGAGTCTGACCATTGACTCCAGAAGTTGCGTCGCCATCGGCGGCAGTACATCCATTCTACAAATCCATCTCTCTGCAGTTGATGTACGAAATGATTAAAAAAAGTACAGGAATCAAACAGGATGCAAGTATTAAATAGGAAGGATGAGTTTCAATCAAGCGTGGATGAGATCCTTATACTCTATTCCTATACGCAGGCTTGTTCGGTACAGTTACGTAACCGAGACAATATATTCTTGACCTGCATGGGCCACCACAAAAATATGTCACGCCCCAGTCCCGAAATACGTAGGACTAGGAATACGTAACACGCCAGCCGTATGTATACGAACTCCAATATATGGAAACCATATACACACGTACGCTGTACATGAATATCCAATCCACAGTGGTAAATATATGTCACAACAAGTCACACGCAGTTCTATATCTCATCCACAGCACAAATAATAGAATAATGAAAATCAATAAATGAATATCAAAGAAGCAGTCTCAAATAGTAATCTCAAAGTGTGATAGTCGGGTGGAAACAAATCCACTGCAAATCGACCATAATAAACTACTAAAGAGAGAAGAGAATAAACTATAATATAAGAATAAATGTCTAGAAAAGAATAGCAACTAGAATCTCTAAACAGCTGCAATGAATCACATATAATCAGAAGGTAAGATCTCCTCAGACTGATAGGTAGCGTCAGGTCCAGGTCCATACTCCTGCGGGTACTCCTGCTCACCTATATCTGGAAGGGACCAGGTCCTTAGAGGAACGTAACAAGATACAAATGGTACATGCCAATAAAGTACTGAAAATAAATATCCATTGGGTCGCCTAACCGTCTAAGTGAATGCAGTTAAGAACACCTTTCCCCACAAGTGAGCTATCTGGCTGAAAACCTGGGATTTGGCATGGTTCTCTATTGGAGATCCAGGGGCCTACAAAGGCACGACGACTTTCGAACGCCGGAGGCCCGCCTGATAATAATATAATATATAGTGGTCATCACCACCCGTATCTCCGGCGGAGAATCCGGGCGCACAATAGATAAAAGTGTAAAGGAGCTCAAATACGGTACTTGTTGTTATCCCCACCCAATGCTCTAAGCATGTCATGTCCATGACACGATAAACCTCTAATAATCGCCAGGTCTACTAGCATGCAAAGTTTCTATTGGCAATTATCCCTATCCGTCGCACGACCTATACGTACCAGTGGCCAGCCGAGTACGCAAGTCCGTGTCCTACATGTGACTCACACTCGTGTAAGAATAGTGTCATGGCCAATGAAACAGAAATTCCTCATGAAGATGGGGTAGTCTCATAAAGTAGGTCCAATGCATATACATAAATAAAAATATAGTACGACGACACCGTCGTTGCACCCAAGTTTCCTTGGACGCGCAGTTTATATAGCAGTTTAAAATAAATGAACTAAATAAACAGGAAATAAACATGCATGCCTCATATGGAATATAAATACAGTACAATGGCAAGGTATACTTGCCTGGCAAGAAATCTGTAAAGTGTACGCGCCCAAATGTCAAGGACACTGAACCTGGAACTAAGGACTCCGAACAAACGTCTCCGGATGCTGAAATAAAAATCACCAACGTTTTCGGAATGAGCAAAATAGCTAAAAAGCACATCCCTTTCGTCCAATTTGGACACAGGGGCAAAACGGTAATTTCAAGTAAAAGTGGGGTCCATGTGTGGCCCACTTTGCACCAAAAAATGTGCCGAGGGTAACAGTCTCTAAATGGGACAAACTATGGGTCAAACAACTCTAAATGTCAATACGAACCCAACGGTATGTCCAAATGTGGATTCCGATGAGCCGAACACTATTTTGTCCAAAAAGTCAATTGTAGGGCCCGCCAATTGGCGATCTGGTCAACCGTCTCCGAAATGCGTGAAAATTGGGTCACAGGACCAGCACGTTACCACGAGTCCAATGGCATAAGTTTTGTCGCAATCTGACAAGCGTGCACAAAATACGTGCGAGTTCTACAAAAGTTGCGACACAGGATGTGTCCGATGATACGGTCTGATTCCGGCGCGCACACGCGTCCGAATCAGTCCTCACGAATTTTCACGTGTCCAGTTATGCTGCGTGCACCATTAAGTACACTTGGCATACGGCGGGGCGGTCCCGTTTGGCGGGGCGCGCTCCGTTTTCCAACTTTTAGAAATCTGGAAAAAGTGGGTGCGCGCAGTTTTGTGACGAATATAATTATGTCCACAGCAACTAATAGCCTAGGGTTATTTTACAGAAATTAAACTAGGTCAGGAATTCTACAGGTATCAAAAATAATTACGGAATTCGGATCTCTGTGGTGGGAGATACGAACTCGGCAATATGGGTGGTAATTCTAGAATTCTGCGATCCCAGAATTCTGTCTGCTCGCCCAACTTGGACGCTATTTTTCACCTAGGGGCACAAGTTTTTCGAGGTTGACTATAAAACAAATATTGGAGAGAGTTAAGGGATGATCATACCTATGAAAACGGAACAGCGTTTGGTCGAGCGAGTCGCGGAAAATTACGCCGGAGCGAAGGTACCTCAAGTGGGAAACTGCAGTTCGCGAGGTCGGCGTCGACGGGATGGTTGGATGGCTTGGCGGGGCTTCTCTGGCTGCGGTGACGGCTCTAGATGGGAAGAGGAGGGTCTGGAGATTTAGGTTAGGGTTTTGAGAGTTAATATATATATATATATATATATTATATAAGAAGAGAGAGAGGGAAATAGCGGCCGGGTTGGGAAGTAAATCACAGAAGGAAGGAAGTGGGGCGGGTTGGCTCTCTGGGTGTGAATTGCTAATGTTGCAAGCGGCAACAGCAAATTAGTTGCTGGGAATGGCAACTTGCTAAGGGAAAGCAAAGCTAAAGAGGAATTGCTTATTACTATTAATATTATTATTATTATTATTATTATTATTATTATTAGTGTTATTAAATTCTTATACTTTCTTTCCTTTTCTTTCTTTTCTTTATAAAATATATATATATATACATATATATATATTGGTATATACATATATATATATATACTCATAAGAAAATTCATAGATTAGGGTAATGCACAACATTAGGCTAGCAACTGCTCAGGGGGTCTCCTACATGGAATAAATTCCGAAAAATTCCTGATGGTCCCACAAGTCCTCTAAGTGCCCGAACACCTAACATAAAAATTATTAAAAAAATCTATTTCTCCTATTTAGACCTAATTACTATAATTTAATTAATAATTAATAAATAAAGGGGTATATACGATTTCTAGGAAGGGAGTTTTATATTCTACCCAACTTGTAAAAATTTTGTCCTCGAAATTAAAATTAAGCCACGATAGAATGCAAGGATGGTATTAATAATGTAAATTCATACCTTGGTCTGTGAATAGGTTCGAAAAACAATTGCGCATATCGTCCTCGCGCTCCCAAGTTGATTCTCCTGGCGCGCCCTGCCTCCATGCTACGCGAACCAAGGGAATAGACTGGTTCCTCAACACCTTCTCTCGACGATCAAGGATTCCCACGGGTTGCTCTTGGTATGACAAGCTCGGCCCAATGGTGATCTCCGAATGGTCGAGAACATGACTGCAGTCTGCCACATATCGCCTGAGCTGCGACACATGGAATACGTCATGTACTCCCTCCAGTGAAGGTGGTAGCGCAAGTCGATATGCCACCTCTCCAATTCTCTCGAGCACGTCAAATGGTCCAATATACCTTGGACTCAACTTATCGTGCCCTCCGAATCGGATGGTGCCTCTGGTCGGTGATATCCTCAAGAAGACATGATCGCCCTCTTTGAACTCCAAGGGACGACGATGAAGGTCTGCCCACTGCTTCTGCCTGTCTTACGCTGCTCGCAAGTGTCCCTGAATCTTCTTGATTGTCTCTAGGGTATTGACCACCAACTCGGGTCCCAAAATCTGACGTTCTCCCACGTCACTCCAACACACAGGAGACCTATATTTTCTTTCATACAATGCTTCAAACGTAGCCATCTGAATACTCGCTTGATAGCTATTGTTGTAAGAAAACTCTACAAGATGTAGGTGGCCCTCCCATGATCCTCCGAAGTCTAACATGCAAGCCCTCAACATGTCCTCCAAGGTCTAACTAGTACACTCCGACTGCCCATCTGTCTGCGGGTGGTAAGATGTACTGAACTTCAGACGAGTACCAAGACTCTCTTGCATGCTCCTTCAAAAAAGCGATGTGAAGCGCGAATCTTTGTCCGATACAATGCTGACTGGTATGCCATGCAATCTCACGATCTGCCTCATATATAAATCAGCTAAAGCTTCTATAGACTGACCCACTCTAAAAGGTATAAAATGGGTTGACTTGGTGAGTCTGTCCACTATTACCCACACTGCATCTCTCCCACTTGGACTCTTGGGAAAACCTGTGACGAAGTTCATAGTGATGTGCTCCCACTTCCACTCTGGAATCGGAAGTGGTTGCAATAATCCTGCTGTCCTCTGGTGCTCTGCCTTAACTTTTTGACATACCAGACATTTAGCTACAAAGCGAGCTATCTCTCTCTTCATCCCATGCCACCAAAAATGCTGTCGTAAGTCACGATACATCTTGGTGCCTCCAGGATGAATAGAATAGATCGAACTATGAGCCTCTGCCATCAGCTCCTGTCGAATATCTCCATTTGGAACATAAAGACGATCACCACATCGTAATGTCCCATCCTCATGAATGCGCAATCCGGTCTGCTCTCCGGCCTCTGTCCTTTCCTTTAGTCTCCTGAATCTGGCATCTGTAGGCAAAGCTGCCTTTATTCTCTCTACCAATGATGATTGTACTTGCAAGTTGGCTAGTGTCCCATCTGCTCCGGGTAATATCACTTCAATGCCAAGCTCTTGCAAGTCCTCCAATAGTTCCCTCTGTGCTGTCAAGAAGTAAGCTGCTGGCTTCCGGCTTAACGCGTCTGCTACCACGTTAGCCTTGCCTGGATGATAATGTAGCTCTATCTCAAAATCTTTTATTAACTCGAGCCATCGACGTTGCCTCATATTTAACTCCTTCTGCGTGAAGACGTACTTGAGGCTCTTGTGGTCTGTATAGATCTCCACTCGTTCTCCAAATAAGTAATGTCTCCAGAGCTTCAGAGCAAATACAACGGCTGCAAGTTCCAAGTCATGAGTCGGATAATTCTTCTCATGTACTCGTAACTGCCTAGATGCATATGCAATCACCTTGCCATGCTGCATCAATACGCATCCTAAGCCTTTCCCTGATGCGTCACTGTAGATCACATATCCTCCTGATCCTGACAGAATCGTCAATACTGGTGCTGTAGTCAGTCATTTCTTCAATTCTTCAAAGGCTGCTTGACACTCGTCGGTCCATATAAATTCTTGATCTTTACAAGTCAAACGAGTCATAGGTGCCGCTATCCTTGAGAAGTTTTCCACGAACCGTCGGTAATATCCCGCAAGTCCAAGGAAACTCCTCACCTCTGCTGCTGATTTAGGAATAGGCCATGTCTCAACTGCTGAGATCTTCTATGGATCAACAGAAATACCATCTCCTGTGACAACATGTCCAAGAAATGAAACTCTGTCCAAGAAGAACTCACATTTGCTGAGTTTAGCATATAACTGCTCTCTCCTCAAAGTCTCTAGAATAATTCGCAGGTGCTCCTCGTGCTCCTCGTGGCTCTTCGAATAGACAAGTATATCATCTATGAAGACAACCACGAACTGGTCCAAGTACTGGTGGAAGACTCGATTCATCAAGTCCATGAAGATCGCTGGAGCATTGGTCAATCCAAATGGCATGACCAAAAACTCGTAGTGCCAATATCTTGTTCTGAATGCGGTCTTTGGAATGTCCTGCTTCCGTACCTTCACTTGGTGATATCCTGATCTCAAATCTATCTTCGAGAATACCTTAGCTCCACTGAGTTGATCAAACAGGTCATCAATGCGTGGCAATGGATATTTGTTCTTCACTGTCACTGCATTCAAGGCTCTGTACTGAATGCACATACGCACTGACCCATCCTTCTTGGGTACAAACAACACTGGTGCTCCCCAGGGTGATGCACTCGGTCGGATGAAACCTTTCTCCTCTAGCTCTTTTAACTGTGCCTTCAGCTCGTCCATCTCCTTCTTCGCCAGTCTGTAAACATGCGATGCTATAGGTGCTGCTCCGGGTGCTAGTTCAATTGAAAACTCTACGTCTCTGTCTGGGGGTAGTCCTGGCAAATCCTCTGGAAAAACGTCTAGAAATTCTGAAATAATAGGATGATAGATAACATCGTCCATTGCGAGCTGCATACCATCAAGGATTTCTGTGGATCCTCGGGCAAACTCAAGTTCAGGCTGGCCTGGTACCTTAAAAAGAATGCTTCCTCCAAAGCAATCGAAGAAAGCGTGGTTCTTGCTCAGCCAGTCCATTCCAAGCACAATATCAAAAGTTGGCATAGGAAGGACTAAGAGTTGGGCATTCATCTCTCTGCCACGAATCCCTATAGGGCCCGATCTACAAACTCGACTAACTGGTACAACTCCTCCTCCGGTAAGAATTCTAACACAACTAGATAATGGTGTAGAAGCAATGTTGTGTTTGGCAATAAAACTAGATGATATGAATGAGTGGGTGGCTCCCGTATAAAATAATGTCACAGCAGGAAAAGTAAAAGCAAGGGTAATACCTGCTATGACATCCACCTCATGATCCATGTCATCTACCTTCAATGCAAAAGCTCGTCCGTTCCTCTGCGGTTGTCCATGTCCATTCCTCATATACTGCTCCTCCTGAGTAGGTAGCGGTGGTCCTCTCTGAAATCCTCCTGCTGCTGGGGGTCGAGGTGCTCCCGGTCCATTCATCTGCTGGGTTGGCTTCGGTGCTGGAAGCGCTAATCTCTGAACTGGCGGTGGAAGTGTCGATGTCTACATTGGGCAGTTTCTCGCCATGTGCTGCCCGGAGCCACATCTCATACACTGACCCAAGCGAGTCCGACAATCTCTCGATACATGTCCGTTTCTCCTACAATAATTGTAGTAGGGCTTCTCTGAAATCTGGTACGGTCCGGCTCTGTGTTGCTGATGCTGCTGTGCCAAGAGACGTCTGATAGGTCCTCCCTGTTGTGTCCTGGCTGGTCCCTGCTGTATCGTTGCTGATCCTTGTTGTGTCCGCAGCTGACCTCTATTTTCTCTGCTAATGGTTTCCTGAAATCTGGCCTCTGTCAGTAGTTCAGCGTAAGAGACTCGGGACTGCGAGCTTGTATAATGTTGTAGCTCCTGGTTCAGTCCTCGATGAAATCTCTTAGCCTTAGCCAAGTCATTTGGTATCAATGCAGCGCCATATTTGCTGAGTCGACTAAACTCGGCATCATACTCGTCCACGGTTCGGTTCCCCTGCTTTAAGTGAAGAAACTGATCATACAAGGTATCCCTGACAGTGTTCGGGAAGTACTTTCCCTCAAAGCACTCCAAGAACTGCTCCCAAGTCTGGTAAGTACCCAACTGGCGCTCCATAGATTCCCACCAGTGATGAGAATTACCATCTAGAAGCGTCCGTACACCCGTCATCCATAGGTCCGTGGGTAACTGCGATGCCTCCAGTAGCTTCTGCGTGTGAGTGATCCAGTTGGTAGTCTCCTCCGGGCTCTCAGTGCCCTTGTACTGCCTTGCACCCATCTGAACAAAATCCTTTACTGATCCAACCCTAGCTCGAGGTACTGGAGCTAGTGCTTGGGCTGGTACAGTAGCATGTGCAGCCATCCTCTCTAGTGCTGCCAAAAATTCTTGCCTCTGCTCGACTGCCTGCTGCCTCTGCTCGGCTGCTTGCTGCCTCTGTTCCTGTATCATCATCTGAAAGAATTAGAACATCTGCGCTTGGCCATCTTGCGGTACTGGGGCAGGTGGAAGGTTCCCAATAGGTAAAGCGGAAAGATCAGATGGAACTGGGGTGTGAGTTTGTCCATCTGGCCCCGGAAGCCTAGGAATCGTTGGGGTCCCTCCTTGAGTCTGACCATTGACTCCAGAAGTTACGTCGCCATCGGCGGCAGTACATCCATTCTGCAAATCCATCTCTCTGCAGTTGATGTACGAAATGATTAGAAAAAGTACAGGAATCAAACAGGATGCAAGTATTAAATAGGAAGGATGAGTTTCAATCAAGCGTGGATGAGATCCTTATACTCTATTCCTATACGCAGGCTTGTTCGGTACAGTTACGTAACCGAGACAATATATTCTTGACCTGCATGGGCCACCACAAAAATATGTCACACCCCAGTCCCAAAATACGTAGGACTAGGAATACGTAACACGCCAGCCGTATGTATACGAACTCCAATATATGGAAACCATATACACACGTACGCTGTACATGAATATCCAATCCACAGTGGTAAATATATGTCATAACAAGTCACACGCAGTTCTATATCTCATCCACAGCACAAATAATAGAATAATGGAAATCAATAAATGAATATCAAAGAAGCAGTCTCAAATAGTAATCTCAAAGTGTGATAGTCGGGTGGAAACAAATCCACTGCAAATCGACTATAATAAACTACTAAAGAGAGAAGAGAATAAACTATAATATAAGAATAAATGTCTAGAAAAGAATAGCAACTAGAATCTCTAAACAGCTGCAATGAATCACATATAATCAGAAGGTAAGATCTCCTCAGACTGATAGGTAGCGTCAGGTCCAGGTCCATACTCCTGCTGGTACTCCTGCTCACCTATATCTGGAAGGGACCAGGTCCTCAGAGGGACGTAACAAGATACAAATGGTACATGCCAATAAAGTACTGAAAATAAATATCCATTGGGTCGCCTAACCGTCTTAGTGAATGCAGTTAAGAACACCTTTCCCCACAAGTGAGCTATCTGGCTGAAAACCTGGGATTTGGCATGGTTCTCTATTGGAGATCCAGGGGCCTACAAAGGCACGACGACTTTCAAACACCGGAGGCCCGCCTGATAATAATATAATATATAGTGGTCATCACCACCCGTATCTCCGGCGGAGAATCTGGACGCACAATAGATAAAAGTGCAAAGGAGCTCAAATACGGTACTTGTTGTTCTCCCCACCCAATGCTCTAAGCATGTCATGTCCATGACACGATAAACCTCTAATAACCGCCAGGTCTACTAGCATGCAAAGTTTCTATTGGCAGTTATCCCTATCCGTCGCACGACCTAAACGTACCAGTGGCCAGCCGAGTACGCAAGTCCGTGTCCTACATGTGACTCACACTCGTGTAAGAATAGTGTCATGGCTAATGAAACATAAATACCTCATGAAGATGGGGTAGTCTCATAAAGTAGGTCCAATGCATATACATAAATAAAAACATAGTACGACGACACCGTCGTTGCACCCAAGTTTCCTTGGACGCGCAGTTTATATAGCAGTTTAAAATAAATGAACTAAATAAACAAAAAATAAACATGCATGCCTCATATGGAATTTAAATACAGTACAATGGCAAGGTATACTTGCCTGGCAAGAAATCTGTAAAGTGTACGCGCCCAAATGTCAAGGACACTGAACCTGGAACTAAGGACTCCGAACAAACGTCTCCGGATGCTGAAATAAATATCACCAACGTTTTTGAAATGAGCAAAATAGCTAAAAAGCACATCCCTTTCGTCCAATTTGGACACAGGGGCAAAACTGTAATTTCGGGTAAAAGTGGGGTCTATGTGTGGCCCACTTTGCACCGAAAAATGTGCCGAGGGTAACAGTCTCTAAATGGGACAAACTATGGGTCAAACAACTCTAAATGTCAATACGAACCAACGGTATGTCCATATGTGGATTTCGATGAGCCGAACACTATTTTGTCTAAAAAGTCAACTGTGGGGCCCGCCAATTGGCGATCTGGTCAACCGTCTCCGAAATGCGTAAAAATTGGGTCACAGGACCAGCACGTTACCACGAGTCCAGTGGCACAAGTTTCGTCGCAATCTGACAATCGTGCACAAAATACGTGCGAGTTCCACAAAAGTTGCGACACGGGATGTGTCCGCGGATACGGTCTGATTCCGGCGTGCACACGCGTCCGAATCAGTCCCCACGAATTTTTCACATGTCCAGTTATGCTGCTTGCACCATTCAGTACACTTGGCACACGGCGGAGCGGTCCCGTTTGGCGGAGCGAGCTCCGTTTTCCAACTTTTGGAAATCTGGAAAAAGTGGATGCGCGCAGTTTTGTGACGAATATAATTATGTCCACAGCAACTAATAGCCTAGGGTTATTTTACAGAAATTAAACTAGGTCAGGAATTCTACAGGTATCAAAAAGAATCACCGAATTCGGATCTCTGTGGTGGGAGATATGAACTCGGCAATATGGGTGGTAATTCTAGAATTCTGCGATCCCAGAATTGTCTGCTCGCCCAACTTGGACGCTATTTTTCACCTAGGGGCACACGTTTTCCGAGGTTGACTATAAAACAAATATTGGAGAGGGTTAAGGGATGATCATACCTATGAAAACGGAACAGCGTTTGGTCGAGCGAGTCGACGGGAAATTACGCCGGAGCGAAGGTGCCTCGAGTGGGAAACTGCAGTTCGCGAGGTCGGCGTCGACGGGATGGTTGGATGGCTTGGCGGGGCTTCTCTGGCTTCGGTGACGGCTCTAGATGGGAAGAGGAGGGTCTGGAGATTTAGGTTAGGGTTTTAAGAGTTAATATATATATATATATATATATATATATATATATATATATATATATATTATATAAGAAGAGAGAGAGGGAAATAGCGGCCGGGTTGGGAAGTAAATCACAGAAGGAAGGAAGTGGGGCGGGTTGGCTCTCTGGGTGTGAATTGCTAATGTTGCAAGCGGCAACAGCAAGTTAGTTGCTGGGAATGGCAACTTGCTAAGGGAAAGCAAAGCTAAAGAGGAATTGCTTATTACTATTAATATTATTATTATTATTATTATTAGTGTTATTAAATTCTTATACTTTCTTTCCTTTTCTTTCTTTTCTTTTTAAAATATATATATATACATATATATATATTGGTATATACATATATATATATATATATATATATATATATATATATATATATATATATATATATATATATATATATATATATATATATACTTATAAGAAAATTCATAGATTAGGGTAATGCACAACATTAGGCTAGCAACTGCTCAGGGGGTCTCCTACATGGAATAAATTCCGAAAAATTCCTAATGGTCCCACAAGTCCTCTAAGTGCCCGAACACCTAACATAAAAATTATTAAAAAATCTATTTCTCCTATTTAGACCTAATTACTATAATTTAATTAATAATTAATAAATAAAGGGGTATATACGATTTCTAGGAAGGGGGTTTTACAGTTTTCGTGTGGAGGGAGTAGAGAGAGAGGGGGTGAGGTTTTTCCAAGGTATTGGGATTAGGGCCTGCTCTTGGGAAGGGTGTGAGGAGACATTAAATAGGGAAGGGTGATGGGGAGTGTGTGGTGATGATGAGTCCCCATTTGAATGGGTGGCTCAGATTCATCATAGAGAAATATACATACAAGGAGGGAGAGAGGAGTGAGGTTGACTAGTCAATGAGTTAGGGTTTCTCTATTTGGTTTGAACCAATGGGGTGATGACACCTAATGCAACATTTGCAATTAAGCCCCTTAAATTTGGGTATTTGTACAAACACATGAAATGATGGAAAATTGGTGGGGGAATTGGTGTTTGGTGTTTTATAGGATGATGGAGTATTGTGTGTTTTGTATGGGCTTAATTAAAGGGGGTATTGGGTTAAATTGGAGTTAAGATTGGATTAGTCAAAGTTGGTATCCCCAATTTAATTAAATAAATGTAAGTGGTGTTCTAAAATAAATTAGAAGTACAGGGGGCTAAAATTTGGTGGGATACAAGTATCATGAATGAAGTAGACTCAGAATAGAATATTACCCTAATTTGGGTTGCACAAAATGGGTCAAGATTGTGTCTCCAATTTCGATTGGAACGCACAACGATGCAAAAGTCAAATTTATTGGAATTAAAAATAACGTCTGCGACGAATATTGTACGACTAAAATAAAGCACAAGAGAGCATAATTATGAGTTACACAAAGATTAGAATGAAAGGCGGGCACGACTAGGACATGGTTGAGAAATTTGTTGGAAGGCAAAAGATAGGGTAGCGCTCCAAATATCGAAGCAATGGTAAGGCACAACAATGAAATAAAATCACAATAGTAAATTATAATCTCAATAATTAAATCCCAAAATAATACAAATTAAATTCATAATTCTATATTTCGGTCAGGGGTTCATCTAGTGGGCTTCTAGGTCAAGTCTACTAGCTCAAACATTAAGAACACTGTATATAATATAATATAAATACACATCTCATGCAATTATTTAAAATAACTTCACACAATATTAATAATATATAAAAATTCAAAAATACCCCTACTTTTAGAATGTGGTAGTGACAAGTCTACCCTCCTTAAAAGAATTTTGTCCTCAAAATTTAAAATCCTCAATAGTAATGTTTACTCATTATATATATTATTTTCCATCAAATTTAGATTCATCAAACCTATAATCATAAAGTAAATCCATATTGTTATTTCACAAAATTTCTCAAAATTTTATGAATATCCTATTCCTGAAAATCCTTAAATTTAAAATCAAATTCAATTCTTATCACAATCTCCTTTGAAATTTTAAGTTAAACTAAATACAAAATTTAATATCCAATTCTCTAATTTAAATTCAATCAATGTATATTATAAAATTGAATCTCATCCCAAAATTTGAATTCAGCACTAATCCATTTGTGTTCTTATTCCTTGATTTCTTTTTCCACACAAAACTCAAACAATGTAATAGTTACGAAGTCTTCAAATACAACATTTAGAATATAAGTCTTAAATTTATATCTTGCAGTCAAATAAAATATAATGATAATCTTCTTAAATTCCTCCAAATTTAATGACAAATTCAATCATATCATAATCTTCCTAAAATCAATAAATTATCAATTTTACCATATTAAATTCTTAACTCTTTATTTAAATTATTATTTATCCTCGAAATTTAGGGCACATTGTCTCTCTCTGTCCGGTCATAACCTACTCATTAATCTTCACTACGGCCAAACCCCCAACAATCAAGGTCCAAAAAAATCCTACCTACAATTATACAACATGCAATCTAAGGAAAATATATATGGTTATGGTCACTTTGTCATTGTATTGCAGTTTCTGTCAGGGTGTACTACTAACTACATTCTAACAAGTAAATTACTGACACAAACTATGGTACAAAGGAATCAATCAATCAATCAAATAGAAAGGAACAGAAAGAAAGAAAGAACAGAACCTGCTAACACATCACCTGCAGTATCGGTCTCCTCGACCGTCATCGCAAATGCCCCGCCCTGCTGGGGTGGCTCCCTTCGCGGGTGCTGGGCAATCTATGGTTCAATAGGTGGCCTAACTGGATCTCTATGATTTAGAGTTGCTCGCTGGCCGAGAAGATAAGGAGCTAGAAGATAATCCCTCATTCGATGTCCCACAGCGCCACAGTGCAAACAAAGTCCTAGCCTCACCCTACAGCTTTTCCAAAGGTGACCTGGCTTCTTACAGAAATGACAAGCCAGGTGGTTTGCCTAGGCGGCTGCTGCTGATCCTACGATCTGGTCTTCGACGGCATCCTGAAGGCAGACCGAAAAGAATAAATTAAGGCAATAGATGCGATATAATCAAGGGAGGACAGTAAAATTCTTAGGAAGCAACATTCAGAAGAAAAATAAGGATAACAAGATAAATAGATTGAAAATATTCCTAGTTGTAATTGAGTATTCGCTCTCATTCCTAGTATCCTATGTACTATATCCTAGATCCTATCGCAGGCACGCAGTAGTACAACTAAGATGTCACACTAGCGATATCGCTCTAATTGCGAAGACTGACCTGCATGGGCCACCACTAAAAAATGTGTCATGACCCGTACCCAGATTTTGGGACACGAGTACGTGGGTACATCCAGCCTACGTCGCAGTATCGACGGTAGAATATTGTCTAGGTCAATACACTATCTAAACAATCTCACACGAGTATCCAACTCCATAATGAGTCACAAATATCACAATATAATATGAAAAATACTCAATCACATAGCTAAAGCATGATAAGATATCGAAGAAATAAATAAATCAAAATGCAACACAAGTCTAAATAGAAATAAACTAACTCAACAATAATATGCAAGTCTCAACAAAGTATGTCGGAGACAAATCCGGTACCAAAGCTCTACTAAAAGAAACTAAGTAAATAACAAGTGATCCCAGCTAGACCTCCCGGGAATCACACTTGAACTATAAGATCCAAGGCTGCAGCTACTCTCCCTGTGGTCTATAATATGTCGGACACCAGTCCTCTAAGGCGCAGTCTAGAAAAATATTTCCAGTCAGAATGGAGCGAAGTACAACCCAAATAACAGTTCTAGTTAATTGATAAGGACTATAAAACAATAAATAGATGATGCTATATACTGAGAGAATACAATAAATAAATGCAATGACAATATAAAGAGACAAGCAATATAGGCAATATGGTACAGCCAATGCATATATGAAATAAAGAGAATGAGGTACAATATCATATACGGGTGATGTAGTATATGAACTAAAATAGAGAACTGTAACTATTCTAAGTGTTTGAAATCGTAGTTTCGAAATATGATCGGCTTCGGAACTTGTACGAGAGCTATATGGCCTGGTTAATCATAAGTGAGGTGTATGATTAACACTACCATGATTTTATACTTGTACGATAGGTATTTGATCACATCTCTCACTAGAAATTTCTTCGCCCATAACTAGTACTGTGGATCCAACAATGACACGTCACGATACATGATCAATGTCCAATATATCATGTACAATGTCTAATATCAATATCGTATACAATATCAATACGATAACCAATGTAACATCTCATGACTGCAGATCCAATCTATATACTAGTCCGTATAGCATAGTGTCAAGAATCAGATATAACATTTCTAAATACTTGAATTATAGAGATTATCAAATAACAAAAATTATCAGAGAATGTACTCGCCTTGGGTCCTTCGTTGGCAATACCAATGTCTTATTTCCAATGTATCGTCTGAATGATCCAACAGTCCTATAGACATATCATATAATACAATATTGTATCAGACATTACACTAACACACACAATCAAAACACAATGAACTCAGAGACTATGCTAGGGGGTGTCACATCCATAATTGCTGTGCATAACAGACAGTCAATAATACGGTCTTACCAGTACGTCGGTGTACATATGGCAGTCTGCTATCATGCTATATTGTCACAGGTCAATGTAACTACGGGGTATCCGTGGTTACACTCGGGTCATCTAGTACATAGATATATTATACATATTATTAACTAACATATACATTAATACTTACAATATACATATACACCAATTAAATACATATATAATATATATATATATATATATATATAAATATATGTATGTATATGTATATGTATATACACTAATTAAATTTATACTATATATATTTACATATACATACCAATCAATTATATTCATATTAAACGTATACTAAGGAATACATCTTAAATACATATACATATGTATATATACTAATTTGAGAAATATACTATATATATATGTGTATATATACCAATTATACATATTAAATATATACTACATACATACACTAATACATACTAATACATACACCCTTCTATCAATATACAATATGCGTATACGCGTACGTGTACGTGTACGCAACAAGAAGGAGAAACTTGAACCTGTGCGCGGGACGAAACGTCTGTGTCGAGGTCGTCGCAAAGGGGTTCTCGGTTCAGTCGAGCGGTCAGCGGGTTCCGGCAATCAGCGGGTTGGCGAGCACAGTTTGGACAGCGGGTTCCTCCGGCGGTCGGCTCCGATCTTCAGGTTGTGGCGAGGACGGGGTACTCCGAGTTGGCAGGAAGGGGGTGGTTCAGGTGATGGTGGTGATGGTGTAGAGTGGTGGTGGTGGTTGGAACTTTGACGTTGAGCGTGGAGGCAGTACGGGATGTCGCTGGCCGGAGGGTGGGGGTGACTGGAGGCATCGGGTTGCCGACTGAAGGCCGAGGGGAAGGTGTAGGCGGTGAGGATCGGTGGAGATGGTGGTTGTGGTGGCGACGACTGGAGCCACGGTGGAGGTGATGGCAGTCGGTCGGAGGAACTCGGTTGTGAAGTTGAGCTTGGAGGAGGAGATACTGGTAGTGACCGCCGGTGGGGAGTCGAGGTGGAGGCCGGTCGGGGGTGGAGATGGTAATAATAGTGTGATGGAGAAGGAGAGGGAGTCACCATAGGGTGAAGTCAGTGGCAGGCGGTTGAGTGGCCGGAGTAACAGGGCCGGCCGGGCGGGTATTGCATTGAAGAAGAGGTGAGGATGAAGACGAAGAAGAAGAAGAAAGGAAGAAGGCTGTGGGTTTTCGTGAGGAGGAAAGAGAGAGAGAGGGGGTAGAGTTTTTCCAAGGTGTTGGGATTAGGGCCTGCTCTTGGGAAGGGTGTGAGAAGACATTAAATAGGGAAGGGTGATGGGGAGTGTGTGGTGATGATGAGTCCCCATTTGAATGGGTGGCTCAGATTTATCATGGAGAAATATACATACAAGGAGGGAGAGAGGAGTAAGGTTGACTAGTCAATGAGTTAGGGTTTCTCCATTTGGTTTGAACCAATGGGGTGATGACACCTAATGCAACATTTGCATTAAGCCCCTTAAATTTGGATATTTGTACAAACACATGAAATGATAGAAAATTGGTGGGAGAATTGGTGTTTGGTGTTTTATAGGGTGATGGAGTATTGTGTGTTTTGTATGGGCTTAATTAAAGGGGGTATTGGGTTAAATTGGGGTTAAGATTGGATTAGTCAAATTTGGTATCCCCAATTTAATTAAATAAATGTAAGTGGTGTTCTAAAATAAATTAGAAGTATGTGGGTCTAAAATTTGGTGGGAAACAAGTGTCATGAATGAAGTAGACTCAGAATAAAATATTATCCTAATTTGTGTTGCACAAAATAGGTCGAGATTGTGTCTCCAATTTCGATTGGAACGCACAACGATGCAAAAGTCAAATTTATTGGAATTAAAAATAATGTCTGCGACGAATATTGTGCGACTAAAATGAAGCACAAGAGAGCATAATTATGAGTTACACAAAGGTCAAAATAAAAGTAGGGCACGACAAGGACATGGTTGAGAAATTTGTTGGAAGGCAAAAGATAGGGTAGCGCTCCAAATATCGAAGCAACGGTAAGGCACAATAATGAAATAAAATCACAATAATAAATTACAACCTCAATAATTAAATCCTGAAATAATATAAATTAAATTCATAATCCTATATTTCGTTCAGGGGTTCATCTAGTGGGCTTCTAGGTCAAGTCTACTAGCTCAAACATTAAGGCACTGTATATAATATAATATAAATACACATCTTATGCAATTATTTAAAATAACTACACACAATATTAATAATATATAAAAAGTCGAAAATACTCCTATTTTTAGAATGTGGTAGTGACAACACTCCTTGAGTCAGTGGCGTACTTTTGGAAGAAAACTCAGTTGGTGCACTTTGGTGCATATTTCATCAAAGTTCTTCCTGGAAAATCAAGGAAAGTGCGCCACAGTCAGCCCGCGCATTTTCTTCATATTGGCAATCTGGTGTACTTTTTTTTATGTTTCGTCAGTCGTCACATTTTACTTATGTTTGGCAGCTCGTGCATTTTCATTCGTTTCCTTAGGGACGAAGATTTGGTTTCTCGATTCCTATGTTATTGGTTTGTGTGCTTCTCGACGGTCGAGCTTCTCGATGGTCGACCTTCTCGGCGGTTGATCTTTGACCTCGGTTTATGTAATTTGTGTTTTAGTTAGCTTGCTCAGGCAATTTCTGGTAGAGCGTGCCCAAGTCTTGCCCGCGCACTTTTTTCAAGTGCGCCGTGTTGGTTGAACTTGAAAAAGTGCTCCACCCTTTGCAACACACGCACTTTTTGCAAAAGTGTGCCACTACCCAGTTTCGTTCGTTCTGTGCCAGCTTCGTTTATGCGACACTGCCTTGTTTGGTTCATTTTTGCGCCAACTTGTTTTGTGCGCCAACCTTGCTTTGTGCGCCTACTATTCCCTACGCACATTGAGCCCTATAGATGTAGCCTTGTATGCACTTGTTATTTTACTTATTAATTAGATTATTTTTTCTTGATAATCTTATTATACGTTGGATAGAATAAGAGGCATAGTTCAACTAGGGCGACGTTCTACAATTCCTGTCCTTATTTGGTTTAAGGGTTGTAGATCCAATCTCGAGGGGTTCTCGCACTACTCTTATTTTCATTCATCGATATAATAAAGTGACAAATTAATGTGACCAATATTAGATTATTATGTCTTGAATAACTTGCTACCTAATAACTTGTTCATGATCTTGATTCTAGAACTTGTTCCTGCCCTAACTATTGTGTTCGTGCTGATACACTTGATCTCACCAGGAGTGCTACTTGATATATATATAGTGATTCATCGTGCCTCATACTCTTCCTACATGATATATGTAATAATTTTTATAGACGGATCTAGTAGTTGGATAGTGATTTAGACGTGGCTAATAGTATTGATTGTTGCACCACACTTTGGTGAATCCAAATTTAATATAATGACAATATTGATTCGTATCAAGAGTGCTCGTACTTAAAATATGACATCTAAGAAGGAATATTCACGAGACCACAACATGAGATTCTAAGTAACCTTGGGTTAATCAGACAACTTAACTAGTAGAGCCTTCAGAGGGAACGGTATCTCGAGATCATGCATGCCGAACCACCCTAAATTAATTGGGAGTAAAGGCTGGACATCACGGATATTGTATATCATCCATACTAGTGGAGTGCAGTATCTGATTTAATTATATGACCGAGCCAGTATCTTTTCTATTGAAAGCCTGAAATTGTTACTAATTATGCTCAGTTCCCCTGCAAAGGACTGGTGCATCATTTTACATACATTCTTGCTCGTATATTATTTGGTTCAGCCAGCCCTGCTCGATTATGGAACGATCTGAAGATACTTATATATTACATTACTAGGATAACCCAAAGATCACATATCAAGCCGTAACACATGATTGGTCATATAATTTGCTTATATAGGTGCATAGCCAGGAAGGTGGGCTATTGTGGCATGATGATTCAACCCATGTCATTGTTTGGTTGTTGGGTTGCATCTTTGTGTTACGATACTCCATGGACCGAAGCTATATTATTTTTTTCGATTGTATCTCAGCTTGTGTACTATACCGTCTGTTGAGTGGAATTAGGGATAGACTATTATGGCATGATGGTTCAACTTATTTACTTGTATGGTTGTTGGGTTGCGCTATTGTGTTACGATAGGCTATAAACTTAAACTACGATACAAAATAATTTAGCTTGACCATAATCAAGGGACGTATTCTATATTGATATGATAGGGCACTTCCTGTCCTTATTTGGTGAAGGGGTATCGTACCATATCATGGATGGGACATATGCCATTAATGATTGGATCATGCATCTCATCCAATGGATCTGGTTTTTTCGTCATTTTGTGCTTTCTTTGTGGTACTTGCTATTTGGGGTCTAACCCTACTGGTTTTGCATGTCCAGTTTTAGAGCCAGCACCTGACGATTAAGCTTACTTCTCACTCACTGATAGTATGCACCAGAAGGATGGTTGTTGAGGATCACGAGTAGGTTTCTTGTTTCACTACTCGTCTTTTATAAACTATACTCTTTTAGGCGTTTAGCGAACATGCACCTATTAGCCGACAAATTTGGATACTAGTTCCCTACATGACTATACTATATTTAGACTGTTGCTGACTCACTGTCATGTATACTTTTAATTGTATATCTGGCATATCAACATGTATTGTTAGATCTTTAGAACATTCTAATACGGTTTTGGATTAGCTTACTGCTTATTCTAAAATATTCTATGTTATTACTACTTAATTGAATGATTAAGATATAAAAGTTCTTGACCCTAGGAGACTCGATTGTAGTATGCATTCCCTTGTCTCTAGACAACCTTAACACATTTATGGTTACTTGTGTATTCCGTAAGGTGAGGTTGGTTGAGTCATTCCCCCGCTATCCAATATTTATGATCTGGGGTGTGACAAAGTTTTAGTGGTGGCCCATGCAGGTCTGGTTTTGTAGACCTATAGGGTGGCTTGATCATAGGATGTCTCAATCAAATATGCTCCTCCTTGAAATCTTGAATTAATCTCCTCGAAACTCAGCTTGACTTCTATACCATTGATTCGTCGATCCTTTCTTGTCATTTTCTTCATTTGTTTTGTGTTATTTTTCTTAGGGCTTCTCTAGTATAAGTGGGTGGAACACCAACAATTTCTGCAGGACAACGATCCGTTGGTTCACAGAAAGAGGCAGTACTTGTACCCGGAGGGATCAAGGTAGGACCAGCAGAGAAGCACAAGGGGAAACATATACCAGAGTTTCTAGTAGCCCCGGTCGAACCAGTAGTGTCAGTAGCACTTGATACACTAACATTACTGGATATTATACAAGAAATAATGGTGATGCAACAACATCAGCAGTTTAAACAACAAGAGCAGAATGTCTTGTTGAATCAAGGATTACAGACGACCTTGGAAAGAAGTATTAGAACAGATTCAGGGACATTGGTAAAATTTTGCCGACTCAACCCTAAGTACTTTGATGGCATAAAGTATGCCATTATCGCAGATGCTTGGCTGCAAAACATTGAAACAATACTGACAGTAGTAAAGGTTCCAGCTGAGGAATAAGTTGATCAGGACCGATTGCAACTCCAAGACCTTGCTAGAGATTGGTTGACAGCATAATAAGTTGGATTAAGACATCCTATTTCATGGGACAACTTCAGGGCTTGTTTCAGGGTTATATATTTAGGAGTGGTAGCCCAGTATGAGCTACAATATAGGTTTATCAACCTCAAACAGTCTGAAAGGATAATGGATGGCTATTCGGTGGAGTTCTGCAGGCTTAGCAGGTTTGCTCCTATGATGGTACCAATAGAACCATAAATGGTGATGAGGTTCCAGTATGGACTTTATCTGGAGATTCAGTAACTGGAAGAGGGGCATAACTACCAGACCTTCGACAAATTATCGATCGCATCTAGGTTACATAAGTTGATAATGCAGAGGTTAGCTTCAAGGATATGAGGCCAGAAGAGGTATCATGCAAAAAATAGAGGAGAAGTACAAGCACAATGAATGTTAGCACCATCTCCTGGCTTTTGCATTCATGATACAATAGTAGATAGGCCAGTAGCATCGATAACAACAATACCAGTTCAACCATATCAGCCGAGGCAGCAGCAGTGACAATGAATGGGAGCCCAAGTCAAATGTACGTATTATGGCAAGGGAGACCATACTAAAGATGTGTGTATGGCAGCATAAGGGTTGTGTCTTCGATATGGCAGTCCATATCATCGGATTGCCAATTGACCTACGATGCAGAGTATTGAAGGATCGGCATAGCTGTTAGCACTGCCAGCACCAGGGACAGCTCAGTATAGGGGACCAGCATTAGCAATCAGGCCATTGGCTCAGCGTCCATTGCCGATGCAAACTCAGATGTATAATCAATAGAGGAATCAACAGTATGGGCAGCAGAGGCTACAAGTGCGTCTTCAAGAAGCACCACAAGGCCAAAGACAAGCTTTTACCCTATCTTTGGAGGAGGCCTTGGCATCAGGTGATATTGTGGCAGGTAACATTCTTGTTACATCTTTTTCTATCGTAGCATTATTTGATTTTGAGAGCATCCCATTAATTTATATGTGCACGATTTGTGACACATATTGGATTGGAGTTTGAAGCATTGCCAGAGAGGCTGAATATACTCACTGGTAATGGTCTCGTAGGATTCAGTAGAGTATGCTTAGCATGTCCAATCGTAGTGTACGTGCATTTATTACCTGCGAAGTTGATCGAGTTCCCTATAGGTAACTTCAACATTATTTTAGGCATGGACAGGTTGAGAGATAGTCATTCGACGATAGTCATTCGACGATAGATTGTCGTAGGGGTAGGGTGTTGTTTAACATCCCGAGCACGAAAGAATTTATCTTTAATAGAATGGTGAAGGATCAGCATGAAGATGGCATTGCAGTAGTACCAGGTGTTAAAGGTCAATTTCCTAGAATAATGGAAGAATTTCTTGATATATTTTTGAAAAAGCTTCCCAGATTATCCCCAATAAGAGAAGTGTAGTTCTGCATAGAGTAGAAACTAGGAGCAGAGCCAGTTTCCAGCAAGATCTATCAGATGTCACCAATGGAACTTAACTAGTTGTACCAACATGTGGAAAATCTGAAGGCAAAGAAGTTTATTCGGGCTAGTGGATCAACATGGAGAGCATCAACGCTTCTAATAAAGAAGAGTGATGGTTCGACACGGTTGTGTGTCAACTATAGGCAGTTGAATGCCTTAACAGTGAAGAACAAGTATCTATTGCCTAGGATTAATAATTTGTTCAACCAATTGAGTGAAGCAAAAGTATTTTCCAAGATATACAATCGATCAGGATATGATCAAGTGAGAGTCCGGGAGCAAGATACACCAAAGACAGCATTTTGATCTCGATATGGGCATTATGAATTCTTAGTTATGCCATTCGGATTGACTAATACATGTCACGATCTGCACCCGGATATTCAGGCACGTGTACGTGGTTACGCCCAGCCTACGCCGCAGCATCAGTGATAGAACGTTGTCTGGATCATTTCTAACTATCTAGCATCTCAATAATATAATATGGTACCTGTAAATCATCTCAACTCCAAACGGAGAAGCAATATGGTATCTCACAAGTATAACTAATCTTAATCACAAAACAAACTAAGGAAGAATAATGCATGAATGAAATAGCGAAGAAAAGAATAAGAATACAATCCACAATCTGAAATAATATACAAGTTGTGAATCTCAACCAAATAGTAGTATAATACAATCCAACACAAATAAACTAGACCTCCTAGGGCTCTGCAACTAAGTCCTCCAGGTCCATAGGAGTATCCTCTATAGTTACACTGTCCTGCGCCCGTAGAATATGGGACACTGCTCTATAAGCCAATCATCTGAAAAAATATATCCAGTCAAGATTGGAGCAAAGTACATACCTCTGAAAGCAGTTTCAATAACATAATCGTGCATATAAACAGATAATAGAAATGAAATACAAGATTACTAACATATGAATGAATAATATATATACAGGTAATGTACGAGAATATAGATCAACAATATGAATATCAGCAATATGATAAAATAACTGCAATCTAAACAAGCTAATGTACCTCAGAATACAAGTTCATTATATGATCGGGTTGGGTGAACATGATCAGGTAAGACGATTATAAGTAAGTTATGTTACCAGAATGTACACGATGTAACAATGGGGCTTTGATCACATAATCAACTCCTACTCTCCCACCACCAACTAATACCGATGGATCCAATCACGACACGCTATGAACACGAAATATAATCACTAAACACGAGCAGTAGGTGTACATGAATAATCATAACCACCGAACACGAGCGGTGGGTGTACACGAATAAGCACACTGAACACGAATAATCAATACCCAATATACACAATGAGATATATGTACACGAGTACCCGCTGAATATGGAAGGGGATAACATCTCCGGACAGGATCCATATAGTACATGTTTGTAAAATTACTGTGTCGGGATCAAGTATACAATTCTAGAACATGCATATATACAATATTATGAATTGAAAACTATCAGAGAAATGTACTCGCCAAAAGTCCTGAGCAAGGTGTGTTTCTCGATGCCAAGCTAGTGTCACACAGACCTATATATGGTATGTTACATCAAAATAAGGTTCAAGAATGAAAATCAATTAAGTTGATGCAATTCTAGGTCAATAAACCATTTCTAGGTCAAACCGATAAAATCTAGGTTGCAAGAGTCTAACACTAAGTCACTAAGTCGATACACTATGAAACTAAGCTATACTAGCTAAGCTATGATACTAAAAGGCACTCAAAAAGTCGTATCCTAAGATACGCAAATTTAATTATATGAAAATAGTATTTTAGATATATATACAAGTCAATAATTATAATACTATAGTAAAACAAATGGAATAGGATACCTTGGCCTTGTACCAATGCGTATCACACCTATCTCGGTAGCCAAACTCAATACCTTCGTATTCTAAGTTAAACCAAAATACTTAACATATAACTAATACAAATAGATATATAAAACCCCAAACTAATATACTAACTATAAACTAACTCTCTCTCTCTCTATATATATATATATATATATATATATATATATATATATATATATAATATAGAAACTAACTATAATACCAACATACATAGGAATGTATAGCTAAATACAGCCAACTATCAACATACACTACTTATTAGCATATATATACTAGACTAACTGTTTACTAAATAAGTATATAACTAGTTATCTAGCTACACTAACTTAATACTAGATTACCAATCAATAACATACTAACCTCACTGAAATACTAACTATAACCAATTACCTTGAAACTGAATTTATACTAAAATATGGATACATTGATCCCTGGTGTTGCTGCATAGCCTGCACTGTACGGATACTGCACAGTGAACTAACTGTTGGTCACTCGGGCAGTTGCCACACTGCTGAACAGTGAACTGCCTCCACTACTTGCTGATGTTGTGCAAAATAAATCTGCGCAGTTGGGCTTCTACTACAGGAGCTTCTACTGCTACTGCCTTCGTGTGCACGATCTCGTGCACACGACTGCACCCCTTGGCTATGTTGTTTCATCAACCTCACTGTTGTAGTATACTGTAGTTATCTAATACTGCCACTGCTCGGGCTCCCTGCCGACTGATACTGCTACACCTGAACAGTTGCATCTGAAAATTGATACTGTGTAGTAGGATACTGCACAGTCTCTACTAGCTGCTGACACTGCCCCCCGCTGATGGATGCCCAGTGCCTCTCTTCACTCACTGCCCAAACTAACTCACACACCACACAACACATATGCATATACCACACACTACAAATACAGCACACTGATACAAACATAGCTCATAACTCATAATGCATATATTGCATACTTAGCTATACACAATATACAATATACATCTACCTATATCAATCTCTCTCTCTCTATATATATATATAAATAAACCACTCTATCTATATATATATATATATATACACAATCACACACACACACACACACACACACACACACACACATATATATATATATATATATATATAAACACACTCTCATATATATATATATATATATATATATATAAACACACTCTCATATATATATATATATATATATATATATATATATATATATATATATATATATACACTCTATTATATACATACATATAGACACACACATATACACAAAATCATATACACCATTATATACATATACATATCACATAAATATCATATATGTATATAAATACACATGTACGTATAGAATTAAAGGTAAAACATCAAACACGTGGAGTGCACCGCACCCGTATCACACTAACTCTATAATACGCTTGCGATACGGCTCCAACACACAACCAAACATATCCTGAAGGATACGAGAAAGTCTAATACACTAAATATGAATAATACGTATAGTAATTAGATTAACTACGTGTTTGTGTCACAATGTGATATGCAGAAGGCCCCGTGTCGGAGGAAAACCCCCAAAATTAACCTGTTTTATCAAATTAATGAGATACGGCCTATACGTACCCAATTGTGGACACGACGATAGTCACTAACAAGCAATCATATTTCATATAGATCTATTTGACCAAATGACAAATACTACATATGCCAATCTCGGAATTCTTCCAAAATTGACATCTAATTGTACATAACTTCCACCGTAGGTCTCCGATGAACCTAAAACCAATTTATATGGGTACCCTATGCATGTGGGTTGGTTTATCATGGTTAAATCTCAGATTTAGAGTCTACTAGAAGTAGAAAAACTGAAATGTACCTATTGGGAGATGGATTCCTAATGAAAAGTCCTAAAATACAAAGTAGCTCCTCTCCTTATAGATCTTGGCCTCCTCCTTCTTGCTCCTTGCTTTCTTCTTGTAGATCCTTGATGTAGAAGCCTCTAATAAAGAATAGGAAAAGAATTTGTGAAGAGTTGGTGAAGGAAATAAAGGAATTTGAAAGAGGGAAGAATATAGATCTAAAGGAATTGGGAATTGAAATAAAATAATTTCTCTCTCCTCTAGTATGTGGCCGGCCATATACACCCTTCCCAAGCAATATAAAATATCCTAATTACCCCATGGGGCCTCTCATGAAAAAATTAATTAGGGAGGAAAGGTTATAATCTAATGGTTACACTAATTAATTTAACCTCCTAATCCATGGACCTAACTCATGGGCTCAAACTAAACCAAGCTAAAATATTGATTCATGCATCTAATTAAATATGTTAGGTCCACTATACAAGTTTAAAATAAATCTACAACTAGCAATCAACAAATAATACAACAACTAAATAATCATGCATGCACAATATTTAAATTTAAACAATCCTAAAATTAAAATTATCTATGTCAATTAACAAAGTACCCTTAAATAAAAATGTGAGGGTGATAATCCTACCCACCTTAGAAAAATTTTCTCCTCAAAATTAAGGAAAAAACTAACTACCAAACGCAAACAATACAATACAAAAAATAATTATACCTCACGGCTCGAACATATATGGATATCGCTCGCACATCTCGGCCTCTCGCTTCCAGGTACTCTCTCCTGGCGAGTGATGCCCCATGCGATGTGCACCAAAGGAATCATCTAGTTCCTCAGCACCTTCTCTCTCCGATCTAGAATCTCCACTGGCTACTCTAGATAGCTAAGAGTAGGGCCCACCTCTATTTTCTAGTGATGCAACACATGATTGGGATCTGCCACGTACCGTCTCAGCTGTGGCACATGAAACACGTTGTGCACTCCCTCCAATGCAGGTGGTAAGTCTAGTCTGTATGCGACTGCACTGACCCTCTCAGGAATACTGAAAGGTCCGATGAATTGCGGACTAAGCTTTTCGCCTCCACCGAAATAAATCGTGCTATGTGTCAAAGAAATCCTCAAAAAAATAGACCGCCAATCTAGCGTGAAACATAATTTTAGAACTCTAACAAACAACAATCAAACACAAGCAATACAAAACAAAAATCTATACCTCAAACTCCAAATGTCTCCGGTGACTATCGGTCCAATGTCGCTACCTGTCCTGTGCCACTCAAAGTCTGTCCCTGATAAGCTTAGCCTTATCTGCTGCATCCACTACCATCTCTGGCCCCAATAAAGCTATGTCACCAGCATCATCCCAGGATAACGAAGTGCGGCATCTTCGTCCATACAATGCCTCGAATAGTGACATCTCAATGTTGGCTTGGTAGCTGTTGTTGTATAAAATTCTACCAAGTGAAGGTGATCCTTCCAAGAACCTCCAAGATCCAAAATACAGGTGCGTAGCATGTCCTCGAGATTTTGAATAGTCCTCTCCGACTGTCCGTCAGTCTGAGGGTGATAAGCGGTACTGAACTTGAGCTGAGTGCCCAAGCTAGCCTATAAACTCCTTTAGAAGTGGGACGTGAAGCGACTATCCTAATCCGAGACTATACTCACAGGAATACTATACAATCTGACAATCTGGCACACATACATCTCCGCGAGCTTCTTCGTAGATGTACCCACATAAAATGACAGAAAGTGGGCTGATTTGGTCAACATGTCCACGATAACCCAAATTACATCTTTGCCTCCTGGAGAACCCAGAAGTCCTGATACAAAATCTATAGTCACATGTTCCCATTTCTACTCTGAAATGGATAAAGGCTGAAGTAATCCAACTAGACTCTGTCTCTCCACCTTTACCTGCTGGCAAACTAAACATCTGGACACGAAGCTAGCTACCTCCCGCTTCATGCCATACCACTATATATGCTCCCTCATATCTCTATTCATCTTATTGTGACCTGGATGCATAGAGTATTGAGAATAATGTGTCTCCTGCAGAATCTCCTCGTGCAATGCTCTTTTCGGTACATATAACCTGGTATCGTGTCGCAATAATCCATCATCTGCGATGATAAAGTCCTCTGCAAACCTAATCTGGACCTGTGCTCTGATGCTCCCCAGAGACTCATCCTTATATTGTCCGGCTCTGACTCGGTCCATCAGCTCCGACTATACCTGAAGTCCCCATATATGTGCTACGTCTGCAGGAACTAGTACCTCAATACCCAAACTGTCAAGATCTGCCAATAAATGTATGTCTCAAGTCAAGCACATATCCACGAGATACCTTCTCAAAGCATCCGCGACTACGTTGGCCTTCCCTAGATGGTACTGCAGAGATATGTGGAAGTATTTCATCAGCTCTAACCATCGCCACTGCCTTATGTTGAGCTCCTTTTTTGTAAACACACACTTCAAGCTCTTGTGGTATGTTAAGATCTCCACTCTCTCTCCATACAAGTAGTGTTTCCATAATTTGAGAGCAAAGATAACCGCTGCCAACTCCAAATCATGGGTAGGGCAGTTCTTCTCATGCGAGTGCAATTTCCTGGAAGCATAGGCAATCACCTTCCCGTGCTACTGTAACACACAACCCAAACCCTTTTATGATGCATCACTGTAAATGGAAAATCCTCCTTCTCCTGATGGCAATGTCAAGATTTGAGCAGTAGTCAACCTTCTCTTCAGCTCCTCAAATGATGACTGACAATCCTCAGTCCAGACGAACTCCACGTCCTTCCTGGTTAGTCTAGTCATCGGCTCTGTAAGTCTGGAAAAGTCCTGAACAAACCTCCGGTAGTAGCCTGCTAATCTAAGGAAACTCCTGATCTCTGCTACTGAACTCGGGGTAGACCACGATTCAACTGCTAAAATCTTCTTCGAGTCCACTGAGATTTTATCCCCTGTAATAACATGCCCAGGGAATTTAACCTTATCAAGGAAGAATTGATAATTTGATAACTAGCCATACAACTTCTCCTTTATAAGGGTCTCCAAACTACCCTCAAGTATTGCTTATGCTCCCCGGGGGTCTTCGAATATATCAGAATAGCATCTATGAAGACTACAACAAACTGGTCCAGGTACTGATGAAACACCTTGTTCATCAGGATCATGAACACCGCCGGGGCATTGGTCAACACAAACGGCATCACCAAGAACTCAAACTGCTTATAACGAGTCCTGAAAGTTATCTTCGAGATGTCTTCCCTCTTCACTTTTACCAGGTGGTACCCTAACCTCAAGACTATCTTTGAGAATACTTTCACTCCGCTCAACTGGTCAAATAAGTCATCAATCCATAGCAACAGATATTTGTTCTTGATAGTGAGGTTGTTAAGTGTCCTGTAGTCGATACACATACGTATCGATCCATCCTTCTTTGGTACAAAAAGTACCAGAGTACCCCATGGTGATGAACTGGAATGGATAAAGCCCTTGTCTTGCAACTCATCCACCTGTTTCTTCAACTCCGCTAGTTCGCTATTGTTTACACTATAGACGTGCTGAGATATCGGCTATGTGCCTGGCACTAAATCTATAGAGAATTATATTTCTCTGTCTGGCGGCAACTACGGCAACTTTTCTGGAAAGACATCCATGAACTCTGCAATCAATGGATGTGGCGGCTCCTATTTTTCTACCAAACCTCTAGAGAAATCACCTCGCTCTGCTCTGCTCTGCTCCTCGGATGAACTCAAACTCTGGCTCTCCTGACGTCTAAAATAAAACTCTGCCTCCACGATAATCGATACTAGCATGATATCTACTCAATCAATCCATCCTGCGTACTATATCATAACTTGAAAGTGGCATTACGAGTAAACATACGCTCAACTCACGGCCTCCCAAATAAACTCTCTGGTTCTTGCAAACTTCACTGACCAGGATAATACCACCCTCGATCGTGATCATGCTAGTCCTCGCCAACGGTTCAGACTCAAAATGATACCTCAAAGCAAAATATACAGATATAAAGCTATTAGAAGCACCAAAATTGAACAAAACATGAGATGGAAAGGAATCGAGATAAACTGAACCTGAAATGACATCGCCAACCGGCTCCTCCTCCTCGACAGTCAAGGCAAAAGCTCACCCCTTTTACTGCACCCCTTTCTGCTGCTGATGCTGGGCAAACTGCTGCTGCTGCGGTGGAAGAGGTACTCTCTGTTGCTGTCCCGCTGGTGGTCTAGCGGGTGCCCTTTGTGCATGTCCTCCACCCTGAACTGGACGAGTTAGAACTTTAGGACAAGCCCTCAACTGATGATCTCCTGATCCACAGAATAAGCATTAGCCTAGCCTCATCCTGTATGCATCCCATCTGTGTCCTTGCTTCTTACAGAAAGTGCAAGGAACTACTGCCCTCTGGATCTGATGTATCTGTTGTGCCGGTGCTCTAGTTGGACCGTGGTACTGCTGCCTCTGGTGCTAGTAAGGCCTCTGGTGCTGCTGTTGGAAATAAAGCCTATTCGCTGGACCCGTGTTGGTACTGGATCCTTCTGTATCCCTCGGCCTCTTAGAGCCAAGCTCTAAGTCATCCTCGGTTCTCTGTGCCTGACTGAGAATCTTCTCGAAGGTGGTGGTAGGATCTCCATTGGTGTAGGATTTGACCTCCCGGTTCAGGCCCTTCCTGAACTTTCTGGCTCTGTCTCTAGGGTTTTGACCCTCTACGAAGTGACCTAGTCAACAATACTCCATCGCATACTCGTCTACTGACATACCTCCCTGGACGAGGTACTAGAACTAGATCTCCAAGGATGTAAGAGCCACGTATGGGAAGAACTTCTTCTTGAAAAGCTCTTTGAAGGCTTCCCAAGTGAGTCCTAGTACTGCAATCATGTGGTCTGTCCGAAACCATATCAAAGCAATGTTGATAATCATACACCACACTGCCTCTATCTGTAGCACCTCTGGAATCTACCGCAGCCGTAGGTTCTGCTCAATGTCCTCGATCCAATCATCTGCAGAGAGAATCCCCTCTGTGCCCCTGAAGTCCTTCAGGCCCATCCTCTTAAAATCTATGATGGTACCCGGCCTCGGTTGCTGAGGAATAAACTGAGGTGGTGCCGTTTGTGGCTAGACTGTAGTAGCTCTCTCAACTGCTATAAGTGCAATCTGGTGAGTATTCTTTACACTCTGTCGCAGGACCTCTTTCTGTCGCTATTGTGCCTCCATCATCTGCTGGAAGAGCGCAAACATCTACGACTACTGGTGGTGGAGGTGGAAGATCCTCAGAAACTGTCTGCCCTATCCTCGGTACAGAAGGTGGAGAACCTCCAAAAGCTACTACTGATACGCCCACCTGGACCAATAAAGCTGACCTTCTGAATGTAGGTGCTGGACCATCGTTTGAGGGTGCTGCCCTCATGAGTGATAAAGTGACTGATCATGCTATCGCGGCACCTGATTACTGGGAACGCGTCTTCGGCGGCATCCTGAAGATAGATTGAAATACGGAGTCAATATTGGATATGATACGATATCATCAAAGAAGGACATAATTTTATTTAAAGTATAGCAATATTCAATAGATAAGAATTTGTAAAACAGACTTCAGAATGTTTCCTAGTTGTGATTGAGTAAACTCTCAGCCTAAATCATACTTCCTAAAGCAGGCTCGTAGCAGTACTCTAGACCAGCACAACTACGATAAGAATCTAGATCTGCATGGGCCATCACTAAAAATGTGTCACGACCCGCACCCGGATATTCGGGCATGAGTATGTGGTTATGCCCAGCCTACGTCCCAGCATCGGCGATAAAATATTGTCTGGATCATTTTTAACTATCAAGCATCTCAACAATATAATATGATACCTGTCAATCATCTCAACTTCAAATGGAGGAGCAATATAGTATCTCACAAGTATAACTAATCTCAATCATAAAATAAACTAAGGAAGAATAATTCACGAATGGAATAGCGAAGGAAAGAATAAGAATACAATCCACAATCTGAAATAATATACAAGTTGTGAATCTCAACCAAAGAATAGTCTAATACAATCCAACACAAATAAAAAAGATCTCCTTGGGCTCTGCAACTAAGTCCTCCTGATCTATAGGAGTATACCTCTGAAAGCATTTTCAATAACATAATCGAGCATATAAACAGATAATAGAAACGAAATACAAGATCACTAACATATGAATGAATGAACAATAGATATACAGGTAATGTACGAAAATATAGATCAACAATATGAATATCAGCAATATAATAAAATAACTGTAGTCTAAACTAGCTAATGTGCCTCAGAATACAAGTTTATTATGTGATCGAATTGGGTAAACATGATCAGGTAAGACGATTATAAGTGAGATATGTAACCAGAATGTACACAATGGAGCTTTGATCACATAATCAACTCCTACTCTCCCACCCCAACTAATACGGATAGATCCAATCACGACACGCTACGAACACAAAATATAACCACTGAACACGGGCAGTAGGTATACACGAATAATCATAACCACCGAACACGAGTGGTAGGCGTACACGAATAAGCACACTGAACACGAGCAGTGTGTGAACACGAAATATAATCAATACCCAATATACACGATAAGATACATGTACACGAGTACACACTGAATACAGTAAGGGATAAAATCTCCTGACGGGATCCATATAGTACAAGTCCGTGAAATCACTATATCGGGATCAAGTATACAATTCTATAACATGCATATATACAATATTATGAATTAAAAACTATCAAATAAATGTACTCGTCTGAAGTCTTGAGCAAGGTGTGTCTCTCGATGCCCAAGCTGGTGTTACACAGACCAATATATGGTACATTACATCAATACAAGGTTCAAGAATAGAAATCAATTAAGTTGATACAATTCTAGGTCAATAAACCATTTCTAGGTCAAACCGATAAAATCTAGGTTGCAAGAGTCTAACACTAAGTCACTAAGTCGATACACTATGAAACTAAGCTATACTAGCTAAGCTATGATACTAAAAGGCACTCAAAAAGCCATATCCTAAGATATGCAAGTTTAATTATATGAAAATAGTATTTTAGATAGATATACAAGTCAATAATTATAATACTATAATAAATCAAATGGAATAGGATACCTTGGCCTTGTACCAATGCGTATCGCACCTATCTCGATACCCAAACTCAATACCTTGGGTATCGACCCAATACCTTGGTATTCCAAAGTAAACCAAAACACTTAACATATAACTAATACAAATAGATATACAAAACCCAAACTAATATACTAACTATAAACTAACACTATAATATATATATATATATATATATATATATATATCAATTTAATATAGAAACTAACTATAATACCAACATACATAGGAATGTATAGCTAAATATAGCTAACTATCAACATATACTACTTATTAGCATATATATACTAGACTAACTGTTTACCAAATAAGTATATAAGTAGTTATCTAGCTACACTAACTTACCACTAGACTACCAATCAATAACATACTAACCTCATTAAAATACTAACTATAACCAATTACCTTGAAACTAAAATTATACTGAAACATGGATACATTGATCCCTAGTGTTGCTGCATAGCCTGCACTGTACAGATACTGCATAGTGCACTGACTGTTGGTCACTAGGGCAGTTGCCACACTGCTGAACAGTGAACTGCCTCCCCTACTTGCTGATGCTGTGCAGTAGGAATCTGCACAGTTGGGCTCTGCACAGTTGGGCTCCTACTGCAGGAGCGGCTACTACTACTGCCCTCGTATGCACGATCTCGTGCACACGGCTGCACCCCTTAGTTGTATTGTTTCACGAACCGACTGATACTACCACTGCTACTGCTACTGCCCTCGTACTGTATAGTGTACTGCAGTTATCCAATACTACCACTGCTCGGGCTCTCTACCGACTGATACTACTACACCTACACAGTTGCATCTGAAAACTGATACTGTGCAGTAGGATACTGTACAGTCTCCCCTAGCTGCTGACACTGCCCCCCATTGATGGATGCCCAGTGCCTCTCTTCACTCACTGCCCAAACTCACTCACACACCACACAACACACAAACACATATGCACATACTATATACTACAAACACAGCACACTGATACCAACATAGCTCATAACTCATAATGTATATATTGCATAATTAGCTATACATAATATACAATATACATCGACCTATATCAATCTATATATATATATATATACACCACTCTATCTATATAAATATATATATATATATATAATCACACACACACACACACACACACACATATATATATATATATATATATATATATATATATATATATATACTCTATTATCTACACACATATAGAGACACACATATACACAAACTCATATACACCATTATATAAATATACATATCACATAAATATCATATATATTTATATATATATAAATAAATATACATGTACGTATAGAATTAAAGGCAAAACATCAAATACGTGGAGTGCACCGCACCCGTATCACACTAACTCTATGATACGCTTGGTATACGGCTCCAACACACAACCAAACGCATCCCGAAGGACACGATCAAGTTTAATACACTAAATATAAATAATACATATAGTGATTAGATTAACTATGTATCCGTGTCATAATGTGATATGTACAAGGTCCCGTGTCGGAGAAAAATCCCCAAAATCAACCCATTTTATCAAATTGACGAGATACGGCCTACACGTACCCAATTGTGGATACGACACTAGTAACAAACAAGCAATTATATATCATATAGATCTATTTGACCAAATGATAAATACTACATGTGCCAATCTCATAATTCTCCTAAAATTGACACCAAATTGTACATAACTTTCACCGTAGGTCTCCGATGAACCTAAACCAATTCCTATGGATAACCTATGCATGTGGGTTAATTTCTCATGGTTAAATCTCAGATTTAGAGTCTACTATAAGGGAAAAAATGAAATGTACCTATTGGGAGATGGATTCCTAATGAAAAGTCCCCAAATGCAAAGTAGCTCCTCTCCTTGTAGATCTTGGCCTCCTCCTTCTTGCTCCTTACTTTCTTCTTGTAGATCCTTGATGTAGAAGCCTCTAATAAAGAATAGGGAAGGAATTTGTGAAGAATTGGTGATGAATTAATTTCTCTCTCCTCTAGTATATGGCCGGCCATATACACCCTTTCCAAGCAATATAAAATATCTTAATTACCCCTTGGGACCTCTCATAAAGAAATAAATTAGGGAGGGAAGGTTCAAGTCTAATGGTTACACTAATTAATTCAACATCCTAATCCATGGGCCTAACTCATGGGCTCAAACAAAACCAATCTAAAATGTTGGTTCATGCATCTAATTAAATAGGTTAGGTCCACTATACAAGTCTAAAATAAATCTACTAGCAACCAACAAATAATACAATAATTAAATAATTATGCATGCACAATATTAAATACAAATAATTCTAAAATTAAAATTATCCATGTCAATTATCAAACTACCCTTAAATGAAAATGTGAGGGTGATAATGCACCAGCAATATTCATGGATTTGATGAATCGTATCTTCATGCCATACTTAGATCAATTTATAGTGGTATTCATAGACGACATTCTTGTCTACTCCAACAGTGAAGAAGAGCATGAGAAACATCTTTGAAAAGTGTTGCAAGTTCTAAGGGAGCATCGGTTATATGCTAAACTCAGTAAGTATAAATTTTGGTTAAATCACGTATCATTCTTGGGTAACATCATCTCAGGAGTACGAGTATTAGTGGACTCCAAAGAGGTTGAAGCAGTAGAGAATTGGCCAGGCCCGAAGACAGTAGCGGATGTGCGAAGTTTTTTGGGATTAGCAGGATATTATCGAAGGTTCGTGGCAGACTTTGTACGAATTTCAGCACCAATAACTTGTCTAACCGTCAAGGAGGTAAAGTTTGTTTGGACAGCGTAGTGCCAAGAAGCATTTGAGAAGTTGAAAGAGAAACTGATATCAGCACCGATCCTTACACTTTTATAGGATTAGGAGAATTCTCAGTTTATTATGACGTATCTGGGAAGGGACTTGGATGTGTATTGATGCAACATGTGTAAACACCCTAATTTTTTTTTCAGATTTTTAAAATCAATTTTGGGATTTAAAATGCATTTTTCAGGAATTTACATAGGCCCTGTAGTGAGTTTGTAATTTTTAATTGCCAATAAACAATATTAAAATGTAATGAAAATATGATTTTATGGTATAAAATAGAAAACCGGACTTAGCGTAATTTTCTGGGATTTTATTGGACCTCGGACCTAATTTTAAAAGCCTAAAAACTATTTTCAAAATAAATAAATTAATTAATTTATATTATATTATCATTATTCCTATTTTTATTTATTTTTCTGCCTTGGGCCCGGCCCGGCCCAGTGGGCCGAGCCCATGAATCTCAGCCCAGCCTCACCCTTAACGGGTCGGGCGGGTCCGCTCACCCGGAGCCCGCCGCCCGACCCGACCCGGACCCCGGTCACCCCTGTCCCCAGTCCCCCACGACCCCATGAAACCCGCCGCCCACCGCGTTCTCCGACGACGTGGCCGGAGAACCTCCCCATGATGTCCCCCTCCAATTCTCCCGCCCACGACCGCCCGGCCAGCCTCCTATAAATCCCCTCGCCTCCGCCTCCTTTCCCCCTACAACCTGAGCCCTAACCCTAACTCCACCTTGCTCCGGCGACCGCCATCCTCCCCTAGCCGCTGCCATCAGCCTCCTGCGCCACCTCCTCCAGCCGTGAGCCACCGTCCAGAGCTCCTCTCCCCTTCCTCCTCCTCCCCAGGCGGAGCCGACCCTGAGTCCAACTCCTCCCCGCCGTTCGAGAGCCGCCCGAGCCCTGCGCCATCGACCCCCGCCGCTCCGGTGCATCGCCGCCCCTCGCCTGAGCCGCCGCAGCACCGGCCCGACCTCGCCGACCGACGGCCAGACCCCCAGATCCCCGGACACGCGAACACAGCACCGGACACAGGGAACCCTAGCCGAGGACACGTGTCCAGGACACGATACGGACACAAAAAACCCCGATTTCTCGGTCCCCTTCAGGTGCGTGTATCTTTTTGCTCGTAGCTCTGTTTTTGTTTCCGCAAATTGCGTTGTGAAGCCTGTATGACCCTCTCGGTGTTCGGATAAACTGTTCGAGACATCGCATCCTGTGGTGATCGCACACCGCGATCCAAAAACAGGAAAAACCCAGACCCTGATTCACCCCGGAACTGAGTGCGTCCCGCCAAACGGGACGACTTGGTCGCGCGCAGTCTTCACAGATACGTGCGCCTCGTCGATACGGACGTGTGGGTTTTCGCGGAAGCTGATTCGGGTATGCGTGCACACCGGAATCGACGCGTATCCGCGGACATCGCCCCGTATCCGTCTTTTCTGTAATTTGACCTAACTTTGTGTACACACGTCGGATCGAGACGAAACTTGCGCCATCGGACTCGTAGCGATACGCTGGTCCTGTGGGTCAAGTTTGGTCCAATTCTGAGAACGTTGACGAAATCGCGTGTCGTGGGCCCCACAGGCCCCGCTCGACGGGCAATTTCGTGATCGGCTCATCGGAATTCAAATATGAAAGTTCCGTTGGGTTCGTATCAACGTTACTGACCTGTTGACACTAAGTTTGATGCATTTGGAGACCATTGACCCTAACACGTTTTTCGGTGCAAAGCGGGCCCACCGGCGGACCCCGTTTTGGCCCGAAATTGCCGTTTTTGCCCTTGTCTCCAAATTGGACCCAAGGACAGGCGATCCTAGCTGTTTGACACCTTCTGAGCGTGATGGTACTGTTTATTTCAGCTTTCGAAGACATCTCTGGAAATTTTCGAAACCAGGACCTAAGTGGAATTTAAACTTCAGGCAAGTGCACCTTGCCAAACTTGTAGTCATTATTTTCATATTTTCTGTAAAAATACTCTGCTGGATTTCTTGTGCAATTTTATATAAACTGATTTAACTGCTTAAACCTAGGAAACATACGACGTACCTAGAGCCCGATCATAGTCGGGTACTGACACCGTACGCGGTGTTGGGTTCGTCATTTAGAGATGGATTTACGACCCCCTTATTTTGTACTTGACCTCTCAAGTACCCTACAACCCAGGACACTTGACACTATCATGGACAGAATCTTCCTGAGTTATTCGTGGGGATTCTGAATAGGATACAGGACTTGACAGAGTTATTTATTTATAGACAGTATGACTTGTTGCATTAGTTATAATCCCGCTGACATGGACATGAGACGTTATGGTCATGGCTTGCGTGATTACATTGGGTGGGGAGAGACACACAGGCTACAGGCTGTTCTATATATATATCTACTATTATTGTGAGGTTGTAGACTCTCCAGCAGAGCTAGACCCTTTACGTGTTATTACTGCTACCGGCTCCCCGACACCGAACTTGTAGCGGTCTCAGCCTGAGTACTAGTGTTGCTCTCATTTGCATATCACATAGATGGTTAGTTACTTAGTTTACCCTGCTGATTCATTATTTATTGTACTGCTTATTCATTTTGGCTTGTATTATCTGTGCCTTGCTATGTCCACTAAGGACCTGGAATGGATTATGTCCCCAGGTTTAGCTGAGGAGCGGTATCCCGAGATATACGGGATAGGAGCTGAAGCTACTGCTGGAGCTGAACCGAACACTGAAGACGAGGTGACTGCCGAGGACTTCTCCTGAATGCTTGTTCCAGTACTCAGTTTTTATTTCATGTTTACATCTTTTGTTCCTGGCCTATAGAGCCATTTATTTCAGACTTAAGTCGGATTGTTTCTCCGACTGACTTGCTGTGTTGATGTTGCTACATTATTTCCATTTGATTATGCAGTTATTTCTTTATCTTTATGGATGAGATTAGTGTGACTTGTGTAGTAGACCTTATTTACAGCTTAAGTACGCCCTGATGGCTCCATTAAATTGGGTTATCCATCGGTGCGTGCTGCTGGCCATTGCCACGTGTCCAGTCCCTCGGCATTTTTGGACTGGGGCGTGACATGGTTTTTGTGGTGGCCCATGCAGGTCACCACTAAATTGTTCGGTTTCAACTTAGGGACCGAACAGGCCTGCAATAAGATAGATTATAGGATCTCATCCATATATTTAATCGTTTTTGAACTCTATGTCGAATTCAATTAAATTGCTTGAACTGCATCCTGTTTTGATTCCTCTGTGCGTTCTCATTGTTTTCTTTTGATAGAGAGTTATGGACCCCAGACGTGGTGACGAGACCCCTTTGGGTACCCCGACTGAAGCAGGGTTTACCTGCGAGGCTGGAACGACGCCAGATACTAGAGGACAATCCTCTCAGAGCAACCAAACTGGCCAGACAAGTTCCAGGTTCAGGCGTGATGACATCCCGCCTCCTCCCCAGTTCCCTCCAACGATGCCTGTCTTTCCCCCAGGACAGGCAATGGACGGCCAGCAAATGTTCCAGATGTTCTACGCCATGATGCAGGCACAACAACAGATTCAACAGGAGACCCAACGCCGGGAGGCCGAGAACCTAAGGAACAGCCTGGTCGCAGCATTGGAGCATGCAAATCCACCAAATAGGCGGCCAACGACGGGATCTATTACGGATTTTCGTCAACTCAAGCCCCGTACCTTCTCGGGCAAGAAAGGACCAACTGAAGTGCATGAATGGCTTACAAACACACAACATCAGTTGGAGGCCGCCGAACTACCAAGGGACAAATGGATGATTGCCGTCAGGATGCAACTGACGGACAACGCGCATCATTGGTGGCTGTCCGAAGAAAGAAGGCTCGGACATGATCAGGTTACCTGGGAGGAGTTCTCCAGACTCTTCCAGGAAATGTACATCCCTGCTGTGGCTCGGTCAGAACTCCGAGACAGATTCAACCGCCTGATCCAGGGCAACATGACGGTAGAGGAATATAACGCCGAATTCATTCGCCTGAGCCGCTTCGCCCCTTCTCTAATTCCTACCGAAGAAGAGAAGGCGGAGAAGTTCTTTGATGGGCTCAGATTCGAGCTTCAGAAGTTAATCGGATCGGTCGCGCCCACCTCCTACACCGACGTCCTAGCTGCAGTACGTCGGTTGGAGCGCGTTACTCGGAGGGAATCAAGCCTGAAACGTCCCTTCTCCTCAGCACCGTCCAAGTCATCACCAGGGGAATCTGCTAAACGGCCCCAGAAGAGCCCGCCTCCAAGAGCAGCCACTAAGAACCTGCCTACTTGCCACTACTGCAGCAAGGTAGGATATATTGAAAAGGAATGTCGACGCAAGCTGGGACTCTACCTGGTTTGCGGATCTGGACAACACTTCTCCAAGGACTGCTCGGAACGTCGAAAGGGAGTTCCGAATCGACCAGCTCCACCTGCAGCTCTTCCAGCTGGGGGAGCAACACAGACAGGGCCTGGAGGAGCCAGGCCACCTCTACCACCTCAGGCAGCACTGTTCCAACAAGCTCCTCAGCAAAGGGGTCCCGCTCAGGGACGAGGTCAGGCATATGCCCTAGCAGTCACTGAGGAAGCTACTGCAGGCGAAGTGATAGCAGGTACCATATTAGTAGCTTCAATTCCTGCGGTAGCATTATTTGATTCTGGAGCTTCGCATTCATTTATTGCTGCTAGCTTCGTAGCCACACATAGAATAGCTACCGCACCTCTCTCGAAGATGAAGAGAATACTAACGGGAGGTGGAATTATCCCGGTTAGTGATACTTGTAGATCATGTTCGGTAGTAGTCTGTGGCCGAGAAATGCGAGCCCAATTCCTGATCTTTTCTATGCCTGATTACGATGTTGTACTTGGTATGGACTGGTTAAGTCAGTACCATGCGACACTGGATTGCCGGCTTGAAAAAGTGATATTTAGACCCCCTAGCCTTCCTGAGTTTGAATTTCTTAGAGGAGCTGTAGAACAAGGGGTCCAGCCAACTCTTAGGATATTGACTGTAGAAGAAGATTCAAGTTACCCAAGAGTCATAACGGAATTTGCGGATGTATTTCCCGATGACCTTCCAGGTTTACCACCTGATCGGGAGATAGAATTCACAATAGACCTAACTCCAGGAGCCGAACCTATCACCTCATCGGTATATCGGCTAGCACCTAAGGAGTTAGTGGAGCTGAAAACACAAGTTGACGACCTTCTGGAGAAAGGATTTATCCGGCCCAGTGTTTCACCATGGAGAGCACCTATACTTTTTGTACCCAAGAAAGACGGATCTGTACGGCTGTGCATCGATTACAGAGCCCTTAATGCTGTAACTATTAAGAACCGGTACCCATTACCACGTATTGTTGATTTGTTTGACCAGTTGAGTGGGGCTAAGGTATTCTCCAAGATTGACCTTAGATTCGGTTATCACCAGATTAGGGTGAAGAAGGAAGATATCCCAAAGACGGCCTTCAGAACTAAGTATGGACATTATGAGTTCCTGGTTATGCCGTTTGGTTTAACCAACGCACCCGCCGTATTTATGAGTTTGATGAACGGGGTCTTCTATCAGTACTTGGATAAGTTCGTGGTGGTATTCATTGATGATATCCTAATCTACTCTAAGAACCACGAAGAGCACGAGGAACACCTTAGAATTGTGCTAGAAACCTTGAGAAGGGAGAAGCTGTATGCCAAACTCAGCAAATGTGAGTTCTGTATGGACAAGGTGCCATTCTTAGGGCATATTATCTCGGGTGAAGGACTGTCTGTGGACCCAGAGAAAGTCACTGCTATAGAAACCTGGCCTATCCCTACCTCTGTTGCGGAAGTGAGAAGTTTTCTTGGACTTGCCGGGTATTACCGGCGGTTCGTAGAAAATTTTTCAAGGATCGCAGAGCCGATGACTAAGCTGACACGGAAGGATCAGGAGTTCATATGGACGGAAGAATGCCAGCATGCCTTTGAAGAATTGAAGAGGCGTCTAACGACAGCACCAGTCTTGACTCTTCCCTCAGGGTCAGGAGATTTTGTTGTTTACAGTGATGCGTCCGGTAGTGGACTAGGTTGTGTCTTGATGCAACATGGCAAGGTTATCGCTTATGCATCGAGGCAGCTGAAGGTCCACGAGAAGAACTACCCAACACATGACCTGGAGCTAGCTGCAGTGATTTTTGCATTGAAGATCTGGAGACATTATCTGTATGGAGAAAAGGTCAAGATATTCACTGATCATAAGAGCTTGAAGTATGTTTATACACAGAAGGAGCTCAATATGAGGCAAAGGCGTTGGCTTGAGTTGATGGTGGACTTTGACATCGATCTGCAGTACCACCCGGGGAAAGCAAATGTTGTAGCCGACGCCCTTAGCAGAAAACCTTCGGCTTATTTCTTGACGGAACAACATCAGTTATTACAAGACTTGCAAGATCTTTAGATAGAGGTTGTTCTACCGGGACAAAATGGTTTGCTGGCTAACCTCGAAGTGAAGTCATCGCTGGTGGAGAGAATCAAGGAAGCTTTGCCTAATGATGCCAGATTCTGAAGGCTGAGAGAAAGAACAGAAGCAGGCTTGCAGACGGGACTTCGCATCCACAAGGACGGAACATTAAGGTACGGAAATCGCCTATGTGTTCCAAATGGAGAATTAAGGCAGGAATTGATGACAGAAGCCCATAGCTCCATATACTCGGTTCATCCAGGAGGAACCAAGATGTACCGGGACTTAAGACAATATTACTGGTGGCATGGAATGAAAAGAGAAATTGCCCGCTTTGTGGCAAAATGCTTAGTCTGCCAGCAGGTGAAAGCCGAGCACCAAAGGACTGCAGGTATGTTGCACCCACTTCCCATCCCTGAATGGAAGTGGGAGCATATTACCATGGACTTCGTCACTGGATTTCCAAGAAGCCCTAGTGGTAAGGATGCAGTATGGGTCATAGTGGATCGGCTCACTAAGTCGGCTCACTTCTTGCCTTTCAGAGTTGGACAATCCACAGAAGTACTAGCCGACATGTATATGCGTCAGATCGTAAAATTATATGGAGTGCCGGTTAGTATCGTATCAGATCGAGACTCAAGATTTATATCTCACTTTTGGCGAAGCATGCAAGAGAGTCTCGGCACCAGGCTCAAATTCAGTACTGCCTATCATCCTCAGACAGACGGACAGTCAGAGCGCACAATTCAGATCCTGGAAGATATGTTGCGATCCTGTATACTGGACTTTGGAGGATCTTGGGAAGATCATCTGCATTTAGTGGAGTTCTCCTACAACAATAGCTATCAGGCAAGCATTCAGATGGCACCTTTCGAGGCGTTGTACGGAAGGAAGTGCAGATCTCCAATATGCTGGAGCGACATTGGCGAACGTCAAATACTGGGTCCAGAGTTGGTAACGGAGACAGTGAAGAAAGTAAAGCAGATTCAGAACCATCTCCGAGCAGCCCAGGATAGACAGAAGCATTGGGCAGATGTACACCGACGACCCCTGGAGTTCAAGGAAGGAGAGCATGTATTTCTGAGAATCTCGCCCACTAGAGGTACTATCAGATTCGGCAGCAGAGGCAAGTTAAGCCCAAGGTACATTGGGCCATTCGATATCTTGGAGCGCATCGGTGAGGTGGCTTACCGTCTTGCATTACCTCCGTCCTTAGAGGGAGTGCATGACGTATTCCACGTCTCACAATTGAGGAGGTATGTGACAGACCCAAGCCATATAGTTGATCATTCTGAGATTTCAGTGGGACCTAGCCTGAGATACGAAGAGCAGCCAGTGGGGATACTCGACACCAGCGAGAAGACACTGCGTGGGCAGACAATCAGGTTGGTTCGAGTAGCTTGGAAACAACACTCTCCAAGCGAATCGACCTGGGAGCGAGAAGATGTTATGCGGCAGCGTTATCCGCATTTATTTACAGAATCAGGTAACCTAAGCATTTTAATTCTGTAAATCTTATCTTTATAGTTTATCCTTCGATTGCGAGGACGCAATCCTCTTAAGGGGGGTAGATTGTAAACACCCTAAATTTTTTTTCAGATTTTTAAAATCAATTTTGGGATTTAAAATACATTTTTCAGGAATTTACATAGGCCCTGTAGTGAGTTTGTAATTTTTAATTGCCAATAAACAACATTAAAATATAATGAAAATATGATTTTATGGTGTAAAATAGAAAACCGGACTTAGGGTAATTTTCTGGGATTTTATTGGACCTCGGACCTAATTTTAAAAGCCTAAAAACTATTTTCAAAATAAATTAATTAATTAATTTATATTATATTATCATTATTCCTATTTTTATTTATTTTTCTGCCTTGGGCCCGGCCCGGCCCAGTGGCCCGAGCCCATGAATCTCAGCCCAGTCTCACCCTTAACGGGTCGGGCGGGTCCGCTCACCCGGAGCCCGCCGCCCGACCCGACCCGGACCCCGGTCACCCCTGTCCCCAGTCCCCCACGACCCCGTGAAACCCGCCGCCCGCCGCGTTCTCCGGCGACGTGGCCGGAGAACCTCCCCACGACGTCCCCCTCCGATTCTCCCGCCCACGACCGCCCGGCCAGCCTCCTATAAATCCCCTCGCCTCCGCCTCCTTTCCCCCTACAACCCGAGCCCTAACCCTAACTCCACCCTGCTCCGGCGACCGCCGTCCTCCCCTAGCCACTGCCATCAGCCTCCTGCGCCACCTCCTCCAGCCGTGAGCCACCGTCCAGAGCTCCTCTCCCCTTCCTCCTCCTCCCCAGGCGGAGCCGACCCCGAGTCCAACTCCTCCCCGCCGTTCGAGAGCCGCCCGAGCCCTGCGCCGTCGACCCCCGCCGCTCCGGTGCGTCGCCGCCCCTCGCCTGAGCCGCCGCAGCCCCGGCCCGACCTCGCCGACCGACGGCCAGACCCCCAGAGCCCCAGACACGCGGACACAGCACCGGACACAGGGAACCCTAGCCGAGGACACGTGTCCAGGACATGATACGGACACAGAAAACTCTGATTTCTCGGTCCCCTTCAGGTGCGTGTATCTTTTTGCTCGTAGCTCTGTTTTTGTTTCCGCAAATTGCGTTGTGAAGCCTGTATGACCCTCTCGGTGTCCGGACAAACTGTTCGGGACATCGCGTCCTGTGGTGATCGCACACCACGATCCAAAAACAGGAAAAACCCAGACCCTGATTCACCCCGGAACTGAGTGCGCCCCGCCAAACGGGACGACTTGGTCGCGCGCGGTCTTCACAGATACGTGCGCCTCGTCGATACGGACGTGCGGGTTTTCGCGGAAGCTGATTCGGGTGTGCGTGCACACCGAAATCGACGCGTATCCGCGGACATCGCCCCATATCCGTCTTTTCTGTAATTCGACCTAACTTTGTGTACACACGTCGGATCGAGACGAAACTTGCGCCATCGGACTCGTAGCGATACGCTGGTCCTGTGGGTCAAGTTTGGTCCGATTCTGAGAACGTTGACGAAATCGCGTGTCGTGGGCCCCCTAGGCCCCGCTCGACGGGCGATTTCGTGATCGGCTCATCGGAATTCAAATCTGAAAGTTCCGTTGGGTTCATATCAGCGTTCCTGACCTGTTGACACTAAGTTTGGTGAATTTGGAGACCATTGACCCTGACACGTTTTTCGGTGCAAAGCGGGCCCACCGGCGGACCCCGTTTTGGCCCAAAATTGTCGTTTTTGCCCTTGTCTCCAAATTGGACCCAAGGACAGGCGATCCTAGCTGTTTGACACCTTCTGAGCGTGATGGTACTGTTTATTTCAGCTTTCGGAGACATCTCTGGAAATTTCCGAAACCAGGACCTAAGTGGAATTCAAACTTCAGGCAAGTGCACCTTGCCAAACTTGCAGTCATTATTTTCATATTTTCTGTAAAAATACTCTGCTGGATTTCTTGTGCAATTTCATATAAACTGATTTAACTGCTTAAATCTAGGAAACATACGACGTACCTAGAGCCGATCATAGTCGGGTACTGACACCGTACGCGGTGTTGGATTCGTCATTTAGAGATGGATTTACGACCCCCTTATTTTGTACTTGACCTCTCAAGTACCCTACAACCCAGGACACTTGACACTATCATGGACAGAATCTTCCTGAGTTATTCATGGGGATTCTGAATAGGATACAGGACTTGACAGAGTTATTTATTTATGGACAGTATGACTTGTTGCATTAGTTATAATCCCGCTGACATGGACATGAGACGTTATGGTCATGGCTTGCGTGATTACATTGGGTGGGGAGAGACACACAGGTTACAGGCTGTTCTATATATATATCTACTATTATTGTGAGGTTGTAGACTCTCCAGCAGAGCTAGACCCTTTACGTGTTATTACTGCTACCGGCTCCCCGACACCGAGCTTGTAGCGGTCTCAGCCTGAGTACTAGTGTTGCTCTCATTTGCATATCACATAGATGGTTAGTTACTTAGTTTACCCTACTGATTCATTATTTATTGTACTGCTTATTCATTTTGGCTTGTATTATCTGTGCCTTGCTATGTCCACTGAGGACCTGGAATGGATTATGTCCCCAGGTTTAGCTGAGGAGCGGTATCCCGAGATATACGGGACAGGAGCTGAAGCTACTGCTGGAGCTGAACCGAACACTGAAGACGAGGTGACTGCCGAGGACTTCTCCTGAATGCTTGTTCCAGTACTCAGTTTTTATTTCATGTTTACATCTTTTGTTCCTGGCCTATAGAGCCAGTTATTTCAGACTTAAGTCGGATTGTTTCTCCGACTGACTTGCTGTGTTGATGTTACTACATTATTTCTATTTGATTATGCAGTTATTTCTTTATCTTTATGGATGAGATTAGTGTGACTTGTGTAGTAGACCTTATTTACAGCTTAAGTATGCCCTGATGGTTCCATTAAATTGGGTTATCCATCGGTGCGTGCTGCTGGCCATTGCCACGTGTCCAGTCCCTCGGCATTTTTGGACTGGGGCGTGACAACATGGGAAAGTAATAGCTTATACGTCTCAGCAGCTTCAAGATCATGAGATGAATTATCCAACACATGATTTGGAATTAGTAGTAGTAGTATTTTCTCTCAAGCTATGGAGACATTACCTATATGGTGATCAGGTGAAGATATCTATATATCACAAGAGTTTGAAGTATATATTCACCCAGAAGGACCTGAACATGAAACAGATAAGGTGGCTAGAATTATTTGGTAACTATAATATGGTACTTCAGTGTAGCACCCCGTTCCGTTCTAACGGACTGCCGACTCAATCGGCAAAAGTGCAACTGTCCTGACCCATTTTGCCTCAAATAAGAAGCAAAGGATATCCAGACTTGTCCCTACAGGAATCCGGCTTGGACTTTCAGAGGCTCGCTTGACGTATCGCTCTACCGAGGTGAATCATCGCTAAGGTGGGTGGCTACGGTAAACTTATCTTTGTTTAGCCAGCACACATAAAATCTGGAATATTTATGCTAGTCGCTAGGTGATTCACCCCCTGCATGCTAATAAATCCAACGCACCTAGCTAAGGGAATAATCCCAACTTGTATTGCTTGCTAGAACATGGAAATCGAAATACTGCTTATATACAGACCCTCGCATGCTAAGTCCCTTAACGATCTACCTCTCGGCTTACCTTCGGGTCCGAGCAAACGTGCCTGCCTACATTCCTTAGAAACGTATGCTTGTCTGCTTGTAATGTTGCCATGTTTTCATCCAAATCCCGGAAGACTACTACGTAGTCATTCCGTGCCTGAACGAACCTGCAAGTATCCGGGACCGTTAGGTCACCCAAGGCAGCCCCGAACCAGGGGAATGCATCAAGACAAGTTACTCACTGAACGTGTAATCGTGTTGCCTAAAATTGGTCAAATAATCGTGTAATCGTGTTGCCTGAAATTGGTCAAATAATCGTGTAATCGTGTTGCCTGAGATTGGTCAAATAAATCGTGTTGCCTGAGATTGGTGAAATAAATCGTGTTGCCTGAGATTGGTTTAACCCTGACTTGCATGTCGCGGACAACTCGAAAACGAGGCATAGTTCCACGGACGGTCACCGGGGTACTGGGGCCGCTCCGATCCGGATGGAACTCAAGTGTGGTTCATCGTGTGCAGGCGAGTGGTTTGCAGCATATCGTGTACTCGATTGCATTCCACTTGGCCTAGGACCACATCATGTGTAGTCTATCGTGTGCTGGCGAGATGGTTTGCAACATATCGTGTACTTGGTTGCATTCCATCTTGGCCTTGGACTATATATGTAATCCATCGTGTACGGGCGAGATGGTTCGTAGCGCATCGTGTGCTCTCGTTGCGTTCCACTCTCGTCTGGGATTAGTCCTTTATGGCCTTGCCAGCGACTCATGTTCATATAGATAAGTCATCCTCGCTTAACGGCTATCCGTGTGCGAGTCATCGCATCGCATCAAAGAACAACTGAGCACACCAAATACTGTTCTGTTCAATGACTCTCGTGTTTGCATGTTGCATATGCTATGCTCCTGAATGCTTATACTTGCCCGTGCTTGAATTAACAATGTTTGCCTTGGACAGGGAAGGAGATGGTAAGTCTCGCCGTGTTTTCTCTCATGTCGCACGGCGCACTGCCACACGGATTAGGCTATTCAATATTTGCATAAAACTGATCCTAAGACAACTAGAAAGACAACTTAATAGTTGTGCACGAAACCTGTATTACGTGTTTGGATTTGTCGAGCGGGCGAGTAGCTTCCCCACCAGTACATTCAATGTACTGATAATCCACCAGTTTGCATGCAGGGTGCGGGAGAACCTCGTTCGGTGCGGACGCCTCCAACGTGCGTGCTAAGGCGTGGACATCACTACGAAGCAACGGTGCGTCCAGAACAGAAGCACATATACAAGACATAATGTTGTGAACATAGCCCGAACATCGCCTGAACATCGCCTCTACAATCATTTCACAATTGTAGCCACTTGGCACGCATTTACTGTTTTAGAGAGAAAGGCTTGAGCGACTTGTAATCTCGGCTATACGCCGCCTGTAACACATGTTCATATCAATAAAAGAGCTTGCTTTACTTCAACTTGTGTCTCAATGCTTCCGCTATATTTGTCAACTCAGAGAACTTGTTACCGAATCGCTATGCGTTCATGACTCCGCTACACTCGGACAATCTGTGCGACTCTGTGGCTTAGAACTCTTACAGCCAGCCAATGAATCACGGCCTTGCACGGGCGCAGTTCACGCTCGTGCGGCATCACGCCCTGATGGGTCAAGCGATCGTTCCGCGGGAGCGCTGGCGAGGGTGATTCCCGCCTAGCGGGAACGGCCGATTTGCCTGCGGAAGATCGGGGCGTGACATGTACCATCTAGGCAAGGTGAATATAGTGGCAGATGCTCTAAGTAGGAGAGGCAACACATTCATTTTAACAACTCAGAAGCACATTCTTGAGCATCTTCAAGAGATGGGCATCGAGGTAGTTCTACCTCAAGAGACGGGAGTGTTAGTCAGTCTTCAGATAAAGTCAACTTTGGTGGAGAGAATCAAGGTGGCTCAAGCAGAAGATTCTCACATTCAGAAGCTTAGGGCAGAATATGAGTCAGGTTTTAGGAAGGAATTAAAGATCCACGAAGGCGGAACACTTAGATTTGGAAACTGTCTTTGTGTGCCAAGTGGATATATCCGACAAGAAGTGATGACCGAGGTAAACAGTTCCTAGTATTTTATTCATCCCAGAGGCACGAAGATGTACCATGATGTTAAGCAATATTTCTGGTAGAGCAGAATGAAAGGAGAGAAAGCTCTGTTTATTTTATGATGTCTCGTATATCAGCAAGTGAAGGTAGAACAACAGAGAAAAGCAGGATTATTATAACCCCTGCCTATCCCAGAGTGAAAGTGAATACACATTATGATAGATTTTGTGACCGGTTTACCTAAATCTCCTATTGGACGTGATACAGTTTGGGTGATAGTAGATTGACTCACGAAAGTTGCATATTTTCTTTCCTTCCAAATAGGTCAGTCCATAGAGCAATTAGCCGAGATGTATATGCGGCAGATAGTAAGACAGCACGGAGTCCCAGCGAGTATAGTGTCAGATCATCATGCTCGCTTTACCTCTTATTTCTGAGAAAACTTTAACAAGCGCTTGGTTACCAAGTTGAGATTCAGTATAGCCTATCATCCCCAGACAGATGGGAAATCAGAGAGAACGATTCAGACATTGGATGGTCTTGTACCTTAGATTTGGGTAGATCTTAGAAAGATCATCTTTACTTAATAGAATTCTCGTACAACAACAGTTATCAGGCCAGCATACAGATGACCCCTTTTGAGGCATTATACGGGAGGAAGTACATATCACCCTTGGCATGGAATGATATTAGTGAACGGAAGATATTGGGGCCTGAGATGATTACTCAAATGATTGGAGTAGTTAAGCAGATCAGGGAACGACTTTGGGTTCCATAAGATCGTCATCGTCATTGGAAAGATCAGATCGTAGACTGTTAGAGTTTTCTATCGGCCCCCACGTATCTTGTAAATTTTGCCTACCCGTGGAGTCATTAGACTCGGGGTTCGCGGGAAGCTTAATCTGCGATATGTAGGACTGTTCGATATTCTCGATAGGGTAGGGGATGTTTCTTATCGTCTTTTTCTTCCGCCTTCGCTTCATAAAGTGAATGATGTATTTTATATGTCTCAGTTGCGTAGGTACATCCTGAATCTGAGTCATGTCCTCGATCACTCTGAGTTAGTCGTTGGAACCAACTTAACTTACGAGGAACAGCCCATGTCCATTTTGGATTAGAGAGAGAAGGTACTCAAGAACCTGACTATTCGTCTTGTTCATGTTATTTGGGGCCATTACTCCTTAGGAAAGTCGACATGGGAGCACAAAAAAGATATTCGCTCTCGGTACCCATACCTATTCGACTCATAAGATATATTCTCTTCGTAGGCCTTGCATCTTTTATTTTGTGATCGGCTAGCACTCATGTAAAATGATGCTTCTTTGCTTCATTTATGTGTTGTTATACTTGATTATTTATATGTGTAGTTTACTTGTAGTTAGTTTGTAGATTATCTTAATATCTCTATCTAACCTTGAGTTTGAATTTCGAGGACAAAATTTTTTATAGGTGGATAGAGATGTCAGTCTCCTTTCCGACGCACTTTGGCGCATGTTGCCTATGGCGCATGTTGTTAGTCTAGCCCAACCTTTGTTTAGACTGGCTTCGGGAGTTAAGAAGAAAAGTGGGTTGGTTGGATTGATGGCATGTGTGGCTTGGATGAGTTTTTGTAATCCAATGGTCCACATCTCAAATCTAAGCCTATATAGTCTCATTTCTTTCTCTCTCTTCTTATTATTTCCTTTCTATTTCTCTTTCTTAGGTTTTCTCTCCTTCTATATGCAAGTACATCTTGCACAAGAGGAGAACTATAGATTTATTTATGCTTTAATTCTTAATAATGCTTATTTATTTTTAGCTTATGTTGTTGGGACCGAGCAGCCCTTCATATTTAATACTTGTTGTTCTTGATTTCCTTGGTTGAAATTGCATGTACCAGAATTTGGGTCTGTGGGTTCACTTTTTTTTCCTGAGGATTGATCTTCCAAAACTTTTTGTTTTATAAAACTAATTAGCTCATAGTGTAGAGCACCATATTTTATGTAACTTTGCTTTTGGCCGTGCTTGATTTTGAGTTCAGCTAAGTTCAGTACTGCAACTTGACACAATACATGTACCAAAATGGCTAACGGGAGAAGAAGAACAGTGTTCTGTGAAAAGTATGCAAGAGAACCCCTTTTTGGCCTAGAAATATGTATATCACACTTTGGGTGCATGGGTATGCTGCCCCAATAATTTGTGTGTAATAATCATACTGCACTTAGTCTCTTTGCAAAAGTGCGCCAGTCACACTCAATGATCCAGTGGCGCACTTTAGGAAAGAAACCCAATCGGCGTACATTAGTGCGTATTTTATCAAAGTTCTCTATGGAAAACCAAGGAAAAGTGTGTCGCTGTCAGCCTACGCATTTTTTTTGCGTTGGCAATCTGGCACACTTTTTCTATGTTTCATCAGTCGGCGCACTTTTCTTATGTTTGGCAGCTCGCACATTTTTCTTCTTTTCCTTAGGAAAGAAGCTTTGGTTTCTCAATTACTGTGTTATTGGTTTGTGTGCTCCTAGATGGTCGAACTTCTCGATCGTCAAGGTTTGACCTCGATTTTCATGATTTGTCATTTAGTTAGCTTTCTCGCGCACTTCCCGTTAGAGCACGTCCTAGTCTTGCCCGCGCACTTTTGTCAAGTGCGTCGTGTTGGTTGAACTTGACAAGCGACCCCCTTTGCAGCTCGCACACATTTTGCAAAAGTCTGTTACTACCCAGTTTGGTTCTTTCTGTGCCAACTTCGTTTGTGCGCCACTTCCTTGTTTAGTTCATTTTTGCGTTAACTTGTTTTGTGCGCCAACCTTGCTTTGTGCATCTACTATTCCCTGCACACGTTGAGCACTATAGATGTAGCCTTGTATGCACTTATTATTTTACTTGTTAATTAGATTACTTTTTCTTTATCATCTTATTATATGTTGGATAGAATAAGAGGCATAGTTTAACTCGGGTGACGCTCTGCAACCCCAGTCCTTGTTTGGTTTAAGGGTTGTGGATTGGATCTCGAGGGATTCTCGTACTACTCTTATTATCATTCATCAATATAATAAAGTGACAAATTGATGTGACCAGAATTAGATTATCATGTCCTGAGTAACTTGATACCTGATAACTTGATATATATACATATATAGTGAGCCATCATGCCACATAATCTTTCTGTATTATATATTTAATAAATTCTATGTACGGATCTAGTAGTTGGATAGTAACTTTAGTCGTAGCTAGATAGTATTGATTGTTGCACCACACTTGGGTGAATTCAGATTTAACTTTTGAGTGATAGTATGGATTCCTATCAAGAGTGCTCGTACTTAAGGTAAGACATCTAAGAAGGAATTCATGAGACCTCGGCATGAGATTCTAAGTAACCTAGGGTTAATCAGACAACTTAACTGGTAGAGCATTGGGAGGGAACGGTATCTCGAGATCGTGCATATCGAACCACCCTAAATTAGCTGGAAGTAAAGGCTGGCCACCACAGATACTGTATATCATTCGTACCAGTGGAGTGCGGTATCTGATTTAATTATTAGACCAAGCTAGTATCTTTCATATAGAAAGCCTAGAACTGTTACTGATTAAAATTAGCTTAGTGTCCCTGCAAGGGACTAGTGTATCATTTGGTTTAGCCAGCCCTGCTTGATTATGGCACGATCTGAAGATACTCATATATTGTATTATTGGGATAACCTAGATATCACATATCAAGCCATAACGCATGATTGACCGTCTAATTTGCTTATATAAGTGCATAGCCAGGAATTTAGGCTATCATGGCATGATGACTCAACACATTTTCTTGTGTCATGACCCGCACCCGGAATAAGGACACGAGTAGTGATCAACGCCCAGCCTATGCCGCAGCATCAGCGGTAGAATAATATCTAGGTCAACTCTACTACTAACCTCTCAAACAATATAGAGTAATGATCAACGCCCAGCCTACGCTGCAGCATCAGTGGTAGAATGATGTCTAGGTCAACTCTACTATCTAACCTCTCAAACAATTTATACTTGGTACCTATCAATCATCTTAACTTCAAACGGAGGAACAATATGGTATATGATAAATATAAACTATACTCAATCATATACAAACTAAGTGTAGAAGCATGAAAAATAAGCTAGAGAATTATACGCGTAAAACCCCTAACATCCATGAAGCCCGCGTAAAATAGTGCTTCAGCGCTGTGTGGCATAAAATATGACTTCAGAGCTGCCTGCGTAAAGCAGTGCTTCAAGGCCATTTTGACGTAAAAGGTTGCCACACCTCCCACCGGCGTAAAATATGTTTGTTTTTAATGCAACGTAAAGTCATACGAGGAACTCTTCGTATTCCTCGAATGAATCTGTCAGACAGAACAGTAAACCTGACTCCTGACAAAAGTACTGCACGGCGACCGAGAGGACGACTGTAATGATGATTCTGCACAGAGGCCTAGGCTATCGTTTAGTGACATATACGCTGCCTATTTTACACAGGCAGAGATGAGCTTTTAGACTCAAGATAAGACGAAATCAGATGACACGTCAAAAGCTGTTTCTTATGCAGAGCTTGAGGCATATCTCGGCATTTAATGCACGAGATTGAGGCATATCTCTGTATTTAATGCAAGAGATTTGGTTCTATCCTTTATAATTTTGTCATGACTGGGAGAGCTAAAACTAGGGCTAATACGCTTACATTACCGTCCTGACATTTTACACCAACCAGGCTATTTTCAACTATAGGAGCACGCCGTATGCTATCTCCTCGAAATACGCCAACTTAGGCTATATTTGCAAAGGTACGTGATAAGGTTATTTGACCCATAATACGCTCAAGACCTCAGTCGTGATGGATAATTGGCTATTTTTATGCTGGTTACCTATTATTCATGCAGCATCAAGTTTTACGCAGAATCTGGCTTTTATGCCAACCAGACAGCTATTTGGATTTTACGCCAACAAGACAGTTATTTGGCTTTTACGCCAACAAGACAGCTATTTGGCTTTTATGCCAACTATCTTTACGCGAGGGGCAGTTACCTACGTGGCTTGCATGTCGTGATCTTCGAGAAGCAGTTATACGCGTTACCTCATAATGGGACACACGTTATACGCGGATTCAGGAGATCATTCAGACGTAGGTAGCAGTTATTATAACCGCCGCGTAAAGAGTGCAACTCTTTTCACAGTTTGGCTTCTACGCCGACTGAACAGTTACAGTGACTAAGCACTATAAATATAGACCTCGGGTCACAGGAGATCAGGAGGGAAAAGAAAAGGAGAAAAAGAGATCAGAGAGAGAGAGAACACAGACAGAGAGTAGTGATGGACGACTTTGGCAACAAGAATCCAATCCCTCCTGCAATATTTGAAGCTTCTTCTTCTTCTACAGCACTTCTTCATCATCGTGTGGTCCAAGAGACAAAGTGATCGACCGCAGATCAGACTCCTATAGCAATTTTTTCCCAGAATCATTTTTATTGTACTTAACATCCTCGTATAGGATTAATTGTACTCTTTTTTTTCTTATTTGTAAACAAAGAAAGGGTTTTGTATAAACCTAGTTTCATTCTTTTGTTTATCATCAAACACAAGATGGCGACTCTACTAGGGACTACTTTCTCATCTGACGAGAAAGCCATTGCTCAACACGATGTTGTATCCGTCGGATCGACGAAGAAGACTTTGGTCATCCAGTTCGACCAATTTGCTTATGAAGACATGCTCCGCGCAGGGGATAGCTCTCATTCCCTCTCTGTCCAGAACAACAAGAAGCTGCATAAAGTGTGGATGCCCAAGACATCCTCTACCCTTCCTGCAAGCTCTCCTCCTCTGATCAACAAGGTTGTGACATCACAACCTATACGCCTTGTGCGTAAAAACCCTTCTCCCGTCTGTGATATGGTAGACAAAGCTTCTGGCAATGCCCCAGTGCCAATCCAGGAGTCTAGAACGTGCTCTGCGCATAAAACTTCGTCTTTCGTCTGTGACGTGGCAGACAAAGCTTCTGGCAATGCCTCAGTGCCAATCCAGAAGTCTAGAACGGGCCCTGCGCGTAAAACTTTGTCTCTCGTCTGTGACGTGGTAGACAAAATTTCTGACAAGGCTTCAGCGGCAATTCGAAAATTTCAAACATGCCCTCCGCGTAAAAATACATCTCCTGTCTATGATGAGGCAGATGAACCCTTGGATCACATCAAGGGAAAACGAGTGGCGGTTCTCCCAACCGCTAGACTTATACGCCCCCAAGAGAAGAAGTTGCCCACTCTTCAGATTACGCATGACGCTAGAGACCGCTTGAGGACTATCCCCATTTTACGTGAACCTATGCAAAACTCCAGATTACGCCAGGATAAGCCCGCTCGCGTAAAGAAGACCCATTTTACGGGAAAATACGCTCCTCAGAAGGATGATAGATCATATGTAACTCATATGAGGGAATTGCTCTATTCTTATGGCAGAGAGAAGGTTGTGGTTTCCAATCTCAACGTTTCTACTGATGTAAAAAGGCGGAATAAGCCCTCTTCTTCTTCTGTTAATCCTCCTGATTTGCGTGATTTCTTGACCCAGAAACGCAAAGACAGGGGATCTTCTAATATGTCTATTACACCCCCTAGGGAGCATTGTTGTAATAGTCATAAGGTTGTAATTAACTACTACTGTTCTAAGGCAAAACGGTCAATTTTCGATCGGTTGAACTACTCTTTGTCCTTACAGGAAGAAGAACCGACATTCGCATCGATAAACATGGCTTCGCACATTCCTAGAGGAAGGTCAAGTTCAAGACGTCATCCCTCTAGAACTCCGAGCCAAAGGAGATTTGACAGACTCCTGGAGAATATTGAGGCAGGTGTTTTTCGAAACACCCGCTCAAGGTCACGGCAATCGGCTTCATATTCTTCTGATTCTGACACTGGGGGTCGCCAACTTTCTAAATTTGATGCTGAAAGTATAGACTCGATCTTTACAGAGATCTATACTAATCCCTCGATGGCATCCAGAGAAATGGGAGTTTATGTCGTTGGAGATGAACATGAAGAAGCTTCCCCATCAGGAAGTACTGAACAACGCATCGTTGTATTGGAAGCATCGCTTAAAGAGATGCATACCATGATGGAGAGTATGCACCAAATGATGATGATTCAACATACAACTGCGGTAGCTCAAGCACCTGTTCCTCCGACTCAACTACGGGTGGGGGTAGACATGCCACCATCCAATGCATGCCAGGAGCCTATTCAAAATCAAGAATCAGCTGCTCCTCAACCCCTTAACTCGGAGAATGTATTACCTCCTGTGGGAGTTACAATGCAACCAATCTCTCACCTCTTTGCTATCCCTTTCCCAACTGAAGATCCGATACAGGCAGTTCAGGAATTAAAAGCCCAATTTGATGCCTTGAAGCATAAGGATCAGCTCAAGAAGTTGGGAATCAACCAGCCATACCCAGCTATCTGGGACGAAATCCCTTTCCCACCAAAATACAAACCACAGGCTATGGTTTTATTTGAGGGAAAGACGTCGCCAAGCCAGTACATGAACTACTTTAGCATGATGACGGTGTTGTTGCAGGGGAATGACGCCCTTCTCACTCGAGTGTTTAAAGGATGTCTGTCTGGAGTGGCCTACCAATGATACCGTAGTCTAGTGGACAACTGCATTACTTCTTTTGAAGATTTCAAGACTCTGTTATTCGCTCGATTCTACGAAGGAGGAATGGACATGTCTATGTTATCACTTATCGAAGTAAAGCAGAAGGAGAAAGAAAACGTACGTACTTTTATTGAACGTTTTCGTCAGGCTACTTTGCAGATGCCTCCCGAAGTTTCGGATTCTACCTTGGTGGACATTTGTAGGAAGAACCTTCTCCCGCTGATCTCAGTATTCACGGGACCATATCAGTTCCATGATTGGCCCTCGTTTATCATGTCAGCGGTAGCCGCTGAAGACAACAGTCAAAAGGCTCATGACAACAGAATTATGATCTCCACCTCTGATCGAGGGAAGCGGTCATCCTCCAATAATGACCATACTCGTAGTTCCAAAGGAAAGAAAGCTCTGTCCATCAACACATCCAGGCAAAATACTCCAGTGACTACACAGACGAAACCTGGGACTTCCAGACCTATAGAGAAATATTCTTTTGACGACGATGATATTCCGAGCATATTCGACTGTCTAGTCAAAAGTGGCAAGCTTACTCTCCCCGAAGTAAAGCGTCCAAATGAAGTCGACAGTACAAATAATCCTAAGTACTGCAATTTCCACAGATATATATATCATCCCACAAAGGCATGCTATGTACTGAAAAGGAAAATCTAGGAGCTGATCGACGCCAAGGCTATTACTTTGCGTAATAGCGAAAAGACAGTCACTGCAAACATGATCTCACTCCAATTTGGCAATCTGCTCCCTCAAGAAGTCCTGGATGGTGTGGTACCTATTCCACGGGCAATGATGAACATTGTTAATCTCCCTCCTAACAGGGGTCAAAATCATGACTTAGTGCCCCTAACTACCAAGTGTGGAGAGATCATGTGGGTTCACCTTGATCTTGTGTCAGAAATTGAGGAAGAGACTAAAGCTGCTAAAGCTAAGTCTAAAAAGAACTCAAGATATAAACCATGCCATATGGTTGCAGTATCCCCGACATCGGAAGAAGAGGCATTAGCAACCGAAACCCGGTCAGGAAAAGCCTACCTTAAAGACTATGGAGGAAACCAGGAGGAAGCAACGGCATACACTTTGCTTGCCAAACATCCAGAATCTGAACCTGTTATGCCAGAGGCAGGTCCTTCTAAACCAACTTCGCTGGACAAAGGCAAGCAGAAAGAAGTTTGTTTCGATAAACCTTTAAAGAATATTCAAAACAAAGGTTAAGAGAAACCCTATAACTTTGACATCTTGGCTCAGTTGGCTAATACTCCAGCCAGACTATCCATTTTTGAGCTACTTAGGCTATCCAAAGACACTTGTCAAGCCTTGAGTGAAGCGTTAATGCAAGCAGATGTATGCTTGACTCAGCTCAAATCCCCTAATAAAGAGCCTGTGACATGTCCTCAATGCCATAGTGTGATGGAAGTGGTCCCTAACATCACTTTCACTCAAGAGGACATGTTGTTAAAACATAACAGATACGACAGGCCTCTTTTTTACACCGGATATGTCGGCTCCGTTGAGGTAGACCAGATTCACATAGATCCGGGATCATCGATCAACATTATCCCTCATAGTCTGTTAAGACCGTTGAGAATTCCTACAAGCGAACTGGCTTACACTACCATCACAATCGTGGGCTTTAATGCCAGAAAAGTAGACCGTTGGGGAAGATTCGTTTGAGGATCCAGATTGGTGACCTTAGATCAGTGGCTACATGCTACGTCATTGATTCAGAGGTGTCTTACAATATTCTGTTGGACAGACCATGGATCCACGATCACAATATTATTCCTTCAACTCTACATCAATGCTTCAAATATATAGACGTTCAAGGGACAGTGAAAGCAAAATTTGCCGATCTTAATTAGTTCAAAGGGTTGAGTCTTACTATTCTGATGCCATGTTGTACACCCAAGACTATATGAAGGAGGTATCAGGCAGGACGGAGAAGGAATCCCACCGGGAGCCAGGAGAACCATCTACTGAGCAACCTTTGTCAATCCAGGTGAAAGGGCGGACTACCCGTCCGAAAGTCATGGAACCTATGACTATTCACTTGGGCAAAACAAAATCAGGAGGAGGAAATGATCTTCTAGTGATCACTCTGAACCAGAAACCTCCACCTTTGGTCATTGACCTTAGGCGCAACAAGAAGTTGGCTGATGTAAATATAACCGGGAACATGGTTCCTGACGATAATAAAGATTCTCTTTTCCAGTATACTGACGCTCAATTTCCTAATCGGGAATCTTCCCCTCATAACGATATAGAACCTATAGCACAAAAATTCTTGGAAGCTATAGACTTCTATAGGGGATCCTACTTATGGAAGAAGGCCCTGGGAACGACATTCGAGCGAAGGCCTTACGCGAGAAGTTGCACGAAGGGGGTGGGTCATGGAGAAAGACCAACTTCCTTCTAGTCTGATAGATCTCATCCATATGTGTGGGAAGTAGCGTCAACATCTAATGTCGTCATGACAAATGGTCCACATGAAGATTCTATCTTCGTTGTTCCACCTACTCACAACAATCAGCATCCAATAGTCTTCGGTCGCATGCGGAATAGACCGATTGTACAAGAAGATTCTCACGAGTCTGATGCTGGGAAAATATAGGTTTACAGATATAGCCCACATGTTTTGAAGATTATGCAAAGCATGGGTTATGACTTTTAATTGGAGCCAGGCCTCAACTACGGAAAAGGCAGATGAATGTCGTTGCATGGTGATCCCTACTGTCAACAAACTCATTTTGGGTTAGGGTATACCACACATCTTGCAACTTCAAACAACCCTGAGTCAAATGAGGAGACCATCTCCTCTTCTCAAGACAATTTGTCATCCTCCGATTCAGATGATGAACTCGAACGGGCATTATCAGTAAATATGGTATTAACAGATTCCCTCAAAACAGAGGAACAAGAATCTGAACCATTTGAAGATGAATCCTGGGCTCAGCAAATGGATACACAATGGGAACTCCGGTTCGAACAAAAAGAACCACCCACTGAAGATAAGGTTATCCAAGTCAATGTTGGGGATGAATTTTCACCAAAGTCGATATTTATCAGTAACAATCTTTTCGAAGAAGAAAGAGAAAAAATAATCCAGCTGATAAAAGAATATATCGACGTCTTTGCTTGGAATTATGAGGATATGCCAGGTCTTGATCCAAAAGTGGCTACCCATAAACTCAACATATTGTCCAATTCAAAGCCTGTAAAGCAACACCAACACCGGTTCTGCCCAGATATGATAGATGCCATTGAAGCTAAAATCAAGAAGCTAATAGCCTGTGGGTTCATCCGGAAAGAACAACATCCTGATTGGGTCGCTAACGTTGTCCCGATTATGAAGAAAAATGGGAAAGTGTGTGTTTGTATCGGCTTCCGAGATCTAAATACGGCCTACCCAAAAGATGAGTTCTCTCTTCCCATTATAGATGTCATGATCGATAATATGTGCAGTTTTGAGCACATGTATTTCATGGACGGATTTTCAGGATATAATCAAATTAAGATGAATCCTGAAGATGAAAAGCATACTGCTTTTCGTACACCACAGGGGGTATATTGCTATACGGGTATGTCTTTTAGATTGAAAAATGCTGGGGCTACATATCAACGAGCTATGAGTAACATATTCCATGAGCATCTGCACAAAATGGTGGAATGTTACGTGGACAAAATTGCTGTCAAAAGCTGCCTCAAGAATAATCACATCCAAGACTTGAAGACAATATTTGATTTGATGCGCCAACATCAACTCAAAATGAACCCCACAAAGTCCTTTCTTGGTGTATCCAGTGGCAAATTCCTGGGATTTGTTATTACCACTAAAGGCATTCAAGTTGACCCTGATAAAGTAAAAGCTACCCTAGAAATGCGACCACCTCATAATCTCAGAGAACTTAGGGGATTTCAAGGTCGTCTAGCTTATATCAGGAGATTTATATCCAACCTCTCCGGAAGATGTCTACCTTTTTCTCGTCTAATGAAGAAAGGTGTGTCATTTGTATGGGACAAAGCCTGCCAACAAGCGTTTAATGACATCAAACGATATCTTACTAATCCTCCAGTTCTGGTGCCTCCCGTCATAGGAAGACCATATTTTTTGTATGTTCGAGCAATGGATCATTCTTTAGGGGCTCTCCTCGCACAGAAGAACAATGAGGGTCACGAACAGGCTATTTACTATCTAAGCAGGATGATGGTCGGAGCTGAACACAGGTATAGTCCAGTGGAAAAAGAATGCTTGGCCCTAATATTTGCCATTCAGAAGACACGACATTACGTGATGGGCCAAACTATTTATATCATCTCCAGAATCAATCCACTTCGGATTTTAATGAATAAGCCGAGTGTTCTTAATTCCCGACTCGCGACTTGGACAATACTACTGACACCGTATGATATGGTGTACGTCCCTCAGAAGTCCATGAAAGGTCAAGCCTTGGCTAATTTCTTAGCTGCCCATCCAATTCCGAAAACCTCCAAATTATATGAGGACATTCCCGACGAAGTTGTAGAATGTAATTCGGCAATGGAAGGTGATATATGGCAGCTATTCTTTGATGGCGCTTCTAGAACTAGTCCCAAGGGAAATGTGGTTTCAGGAGTAGGAATTGTCCTGGTGACTCCTGATAAACTCGTCATCTATCGAGCATATTCTCTTAGCGAACTCTGCTCTAATGATGTGGCAGAATATAATGCTCTACTAATCGGGCTTCAAGTCGCTAAAGAATTGGATGTTGAATACCTAGAAGCTTTTGGTGATTCTCAGCTGATCGTCAATCAGGTCAGAGGAATATATGAAGTCCGCAATCTAGACCTCATTCCTTATCACCGAACAACGATCGAGATAACAATGTCTTTTAAAGGATTCTTCTTAGAGCATGTTTCTCGATCTCAAAATTTGGAAGCTGATGCTCTGGCCAGCCTAGCTGTAGATCTAGCTATTCCTACAAGAAGGCAAAATTCGGTGATCCTTCTTAACAGAGATTTGTTATGTGTGAAAAATAACTTTCACATAGAATGCAGCTATGCTATAAACATAATTCCTCCTAAGAGGGATTGGAGAAGTCCCTTTATAGACTTCGCGTCGTACGGAATCTTACCAGAAGATCCTAAAGAAACAGTATCTATCAAGAGACGATCATTACGTTTCTATTTTGATGCTTCTTCACAAAGTCTATATCGCCGAACATACGATGGACTATTGTTACGATGTCTCTCTGATGATGATGCAAGGCGGGTTATCCGAGAAGCTCATGACGGGGTATGTGGAGCACATCAACCCGGTCCTAAATTATAGGATCGTATCAGGAGGATGGGTTACTACTGGCCTGCTATGATTGCAGAAGCCGTGAAATATGCAAGACAATGCAAAACATGTCAAGTTTATGTGGATTTCATACATCAGCCGTCTGAGTATTTATATCATACTATTGCATCATGGCCCTTTGATACATGGGGTATGGATATCATTGGTCCTATTCATCCTTCGCCTTCTAGAGGACATCGATTCATATTGGCTATCACTGACTATTTCTCCAAATGGGTAGAGGCGATCCCTCTTGCTGAGATGAAGACATCCAACGTGATCAGCTTTATCAAGCACCATGTAATTTATCGCTTCAGGATACCCCGAAGGATAATTCATGACAATGGGCCTCAGTTCATCAGTCAAGCATTTCACCGATTTTGCGATAAGAATCGAATATAGAATATGGCATTAACGGCATACAATCCTGCTGCTAATGGTTTGGCGGAAGCCTTGAACAAAACCATCATCAAACTTTTGAAGAAGTTCGTCTCTTTAAACAAAAGATATTGAAACGAGAAGTTGGGAGAATGTCTGTGGGCATACCGCATAACGGTACAAATGCCAACGGGTTGTACCCCATTTTTGTTAGTCTACGGGTATGAAGTAGTTCTCCCCATTGAAGTCCAAATTCCATCACTCAGGATAGAAGTGGCTAATGAGCTAACTCAGGAAAATAATGATCGTTTAAGACTTCAAGAGCTAGAAGGATTAGACGAGAAACGCCTTCAAGCTCAACAGCGCATCGAGTTCTACTAAGCACGCATCTCCAGAGCTTTTAATCAAAAAGTGAAGGAAAGAGTGTTCAAAGTTGGTGAGCTAGTTCTAGCTGTGAAGAGGCCAATAATCATTACACACAAAAGTAAGGGCAAGTTCCAGCCCAAATGGAAGGGCCCTTATATGATTGAAACCATATTTTCAAATGGCGCTTACAGATTAGCCAAGCCTAATGGAGATTTAATAATGGCTCCTATCAACGGCAAATTTCTGAAGAAGTACTATGTTTGATCTCCTTTGCTCAAAGGGGTATGGTGAAGATTTTATTCTGATGACACTACATACAAAGATTAGTTGGATCATATTCTATCATGTTCTTATGACCTCTGAATAGATATGTTTAACTAATTTGAAGCTTCAAAACCTATCACGTCCATATTACCTCTGATAGTGTTTTGTATACAAATTTAGTTGGCGCATATTCTATCATGTCCATATAACCTCTGAATAGATATATCCAGTTGAAACTTACTGAAAGTATATCATATCCATATTACCTCTGATATCACTTTTATCTTAGCCTATCATTTACATTCAAAAATGATAAGTCCACAAAGTCAAAAAATGTATCTTTATTATCTCTGAGAAATTACAGGAGAAACAAAAAAAGGGTACATCATTGGGAAGGAGCAGTTAAATCGCGGATCTGTTACACAAAAGCCGCCATCTTTTCATTCCTGGAGTTCAATATGTTAGCACAAGCCCGCTCCAGCCTTGCTTTGTCATCACTCAAGAAAGATAGTTCGGACAGAGAATTAACAAAACTTGCATGGATGACACCCGCATGAACCAAGTTCTGCTGAGCTGTCTTCACTTGGCCCCCAAATACATCATGAACTGCCGATGCCGTGAGAAGCCTCTCCCTTGTCTGAGCAAGTTCAGCTTCCAATTCTTGAACCCTCACTTCGTATCCCTCACATTCAGTACAACACTTGGCCAGCTGAGGAATACTCTCCACCAATACTGCCTGCTCTTTCTCCATCTCTTGTTGTTGTTCCTGGATGGATTTGTTCAACGATTCAATCTGCTGAGCAAGTTTCGCAGTTAGGGAGTCATACTCAGCTTGAACTAGGTTATCGATGCTGCCTCGGGATAGTTGTAAATATTCGTTAATGTGTTATTCTAAACCATTAACTATTTGCTCTAGCACATCAGCTCTTTCAGCGTCATTGAAATTTCTAATCGGCGCTATAGTAAGCTTGGAGGACGTCTTCAGAGCATCAAAGCCTAGATTCTTCTCCAACACCATAGATATCAATTCTTTCAAAGTGCGGTAGAATATGCTAGTATATTATTCAACTAGCGTAGAAAAGATTGAATGTACGCTGGGAGTGGCCACAATATTGGTAAATCTTCTATCCGAAAGGACTGTAGAGGATGTTGCCACAGTCGTTGCTTCAATAGATGGCGCGACAAAAGAAGAGACACCAACAAAAGTTGAAGTTGCTGGCGTGCTCGACGAAGGAGGCGCGGTCGAGATGGTGGGTTCATCCTCCTCTGATGTTATTTGAACTGCCACTGGCGGGATGACACCCGAGAATGTTGCGGATGAAATATCGGCAGTTTCAAAATATGCTTCGTCAACGTCAGGTGCTACCGTTTCATTGGCTGGATCTGCAACAAAATCAGAAGTTGTGTCAACTCTGCCCTCCCCAGAAATGTCTTCGCCTGAAAATAAGATAAGTGAAAGTTAATATCAATTTGTTATTAATTTTCCTAAAGAAAGCGTGAAGACAATATTTACCCATGGCCGATGGTATGTATGTTGCGTCTGCAGCCTGTATAGCTAAATCATTTCTTAATGATGCTAAACAAGCTGTCATACCCGGAGAAGAGGGTGCACCAACTGACGTTAGAGGGTAGTCATCCCAGTCGTCACCCAGATCCACTCGAGGTTCATCGGGTGGAATCTCGCTTGAGATACTTACAAACGAAGGAGGGGCTAGCCCCATTTGTCTGAGCAAAGGTGTATGGATTCTTATTACGCTCGGCCTCAAAGGCGATCTAGAAGCACTACTAGTAACGGTGGTAGCAGCAGCAGTTGAGGACAAAGAATCTCCACCACTATCAGCTGGAACTGTGGAGGTTCCCTCTCTAAAAGGCGAATGACCCCTGATAAAAGAATCATCCCCAATAGGGGAAACAATAGGCTCACTCCTAGAGGCCCCCTTGGTGGAAGTCCTTTTAGGACCTTCGGTAGTCAGCTTCTTCTTACGGGGGGAAGGCTCTTTCAGAGTGGAAGCCTTTCGTTTATTGGAGATTATGAGAGGCTCTGTTGGTGGAGCTATTACGCCTCTCGGTATAATCAACAAATAGTCGTCTGCACCAGTGGTTTCATCACCTTTATCCGAGGAAACAAACGATATCTCCTCTCTCCCAGTGGACCTATGGGAGGGCATCCTGAAACTTCCATATACATCGAAATCACGATGGAAGGTATTGATGGACGCATAAAACTGCACGTATGAATGGAGATTACGCAACTCCATGGAGAGAGAAGTCGCAGGCACAGCAAAGGTTGCTCCGGTACAACCCATGATAAAATACCGCCATCCTCTAGCTCCATCAATAAGTCCACCTTTGAACTTGAAGCTGGTGATAGGCAGATAAGGCTCCAAATAGCAGTGGTCCTCACTTCTGTACAACATATGGGAAGGTCTAATGCAGACCAACCAATAAAAGGCTTCAGGAGAAAGAATAGTCTTCCCATGACCTGCATCCTGAAGTTTTGTCCCATGTTGATTGATATGTACAGGAGGAACGATGCAGAAGAACTTTCAACTATGGGCAAAATTTAGTGATAGCCGACAGTCTATGACGCTAGTCATATTCCAAGAATAATTCCTGTAATTCAACAGAAAGTTATTGCCCGAACCACTGGCCGATCCAGGAGACATCACTTTGGTGTTGTGAAGGATTAATCATCCCATCAGATATAAGAATGGCAATTCCACTCTGGGAAATCCTTCACGCTGTGTATCATCAGCCAGCAGTCCATCAGTAATGTCCCTCAGGCCAGCTTGAATTCTGCACACCATGGCAGGGAGCAGGCTCAATCTCACTCCAAATACCAAACGTACTGCGGGCCATATAGTATTGCGATGAATGCGATCCGCATACGCGATACCAGGCACCACCCATCGACGTAGCCAAACAGAAAGGAAGCCAACCAGTTGAGCTTCTCTTGACAGGGGCTTTCGGTAATGCCTCATATAGCTGTAGACTTTGGTTCCTGCAGGATAACCCCCTATCTCTTCGTTGAGAACATAATCTTGAGCCCCCGCATCTTCAATGAGATCATCGACTGTGTTGGCACTAAGCATGCTCAGAAGGTTCAAGGGTTTATCTCTGCTATCTACAACCTTGTCCTGCTTGGCATTTCTGGCTTGATGGAAGAAGAGGTAGGATACCCATTTGTTGATATGGGCCAAATCAGAGGGCTCTTTGTAGAAAGTGGTGCATGCAAGATAGTGGCTCATCAGCTCCTGGTACACTACTACTGCCCGAGGGTTTGTATCCCCCAGCTCCCTGTTTATGGGAACATACTATTCATAAGGAGTGTCTTCCATTGGCAGCTTTGAGATATCTGCCATCTCATGTAGGGCTAAGCCCAAATTACCTAGCAGAGTGGCGAAGGTCCCGGTGAGCGAGTTATATCGCTCCATCAAAGCTAAGAATAAGTTGGGGTTGAGAGGCAGCCCAACACTAGTGGCACTCACAGGCACAAATAAACCAATACTTTCCAGCTCCGTCTGGAAATGCTTCAGGGCCCAGGCAGTTAAACTGGCCCATCGAAGATTCTTGGGGCTAAGCCATCCACTGGTGCGAGGGTTAACCTTCGGGTATACTCCTCCCTGCCCCATAAAGTAATTACAAAAAGTCGCTATTTGAATCGGCTGGATCAGTGAAGTGTCTTCACTCAGGACGCTACCCGACAGTAATCCTCTGAAAGGTATGACAGGGCCTGAAGGACTGCTCATAAAGGACACTCGGTTCAATCCTTTCTTATAAAAGATCTTCTCCGGCTGGCCATAAGTCAGAGTCCACACCATCTTTCTGCGATGGGTGGCATGGAAGAACGCTGAGATAGGGTAATCTCTAGGCATCCTTGGCAGATACATGACCGTGCCCTCAGCAGAAAATACACAATCTTTCTTCTTGGGCTTAGTCTGGGATTGTTTATCGATAACATCCCCAAATAAGAAACTTGGTTTCTTATATTCAGTGTCATCTATATACGTCAGGGGCTCCCCAGTGATCATACTCAGCAACATTCGTTCTCCTTGGGTGGAGATCAGAGTTCTACTTTCTTGAGGATACTCGTTTCCAGGGATGGGGAATGTCACATGGGACAAGTCCTCCAGATAATTGGATTTCAGTATCCCAGCAGCAGAGCCCATCACTTCAGCCAAAGGAGGGATCTGTAGGTCCATTGCAAGAAGCAAGAAAACAAGTCAGTTTTACGCTAGACGCTACACCCTTGCAGTATACGCCAAAACTTGACAGTCTGAGTTTTTACGCCAGACTTCAAAAAATTGAATTTTTATGCTGGAATTTACTTCCAGTGGGTAAAACCTCAAAGTTGGCAGTATACGCCAAAACCTAACAATCTAAGCTTTTACGCCAGACTACTAAAATTTGAGTTTTTACGCTGGAATTTACATCCAGCGCGTAAAACTCAAAATTTGCAGTATACGCCAAATTTTGACAGTCTGAGTTTTTACGTCAGACTGCAAAAAAATGGTGTTTTACGCTGACACATTAGAAATGTGGGCGTATTGTTGCGCATACACGTACAACGTGTATGGAAGGTCCTCTATTCCTCTCGAAGTCTTTACCTGTGATGTCCGGAGCGCAGCTTGACGGTGGAGCACTTCGTTTAGAACGAGTCTCGTTGGCTTAGCAGGGGTTGCTCGTGCTTGAGCAGAGGAGCGAGATGAGGAAGCGTCTTTCTTTTCCATAGAGACGGAGGCCTGTTTTGGTGCCATGGTGAAACTCAGAGTTCTCAGAAAAGAGACGAAGACGAAGAGTTCTCAGAAAGAAAGGGTTTTATAGAAACAAATGAAGGGTTTTTCTCTCAAGACCTTGGACTATTTATAGAGTTCAGATAACTCTTCGAATCCTTAACCGAATCCAATCTTATCTGATCAGTTATGATTTGGGATCACGTCAGCCTATCATTTGAAAAGGAATACGGATAGTCATGCTACGTAACGGATCCAAATTTTACGCGCAGAGAAAGGATCCATGGTTTTATGCTCAGAAGCTACAAATCTATGGTTTTACGCTCAGAAGCTACAAATCTACGATTTTATGCTCAGAAGCTACAAATCTACGATTTTACGCTCAGAAGCTACAGATCTATGATTTTACGCTCAGAAGCTTTTACGCTCAGAAGCTACAGATCTATGATTTTATGCTCAAAAGCTTTTACGCTCAGAAGCTACAAATTTACGACTTTACAGAAGCTACAGATGCTACGGATCTATGACTTTTCGTATTACGCAGGACAGGATATGCGTATATCTTGATAGTTTGGGTCTTATACTCGAGAAGACCAAATTACAAGGGTTTACGCAGAAAATGCTCCTTTTTGGCTACAAAATATTCCAAGTGCCTGAAACACACAGATGTCAGCATTGAAGATGACTCTTCTTCTTGTGCCATTGGAAGTTCATTCAAAGTCTAGCCAGAATCCTTTACATCTAAGTTCAAGTATGGCCTGTTCAGCGGACATTTCTTGCCCTATTTCGAGGAATTTTCGTGAAGCCATTCTTGAAGATGATGTTCTGAACAGAAATTCTTCGTATCAGAGAAGTGACAGTTCATTCTATGCGACTCCTCGTCCAAAAATAGCATGACAGTTGGATCTCCAAGACAACTTAATGCTAAAGAGCTTTTTACGCATCTTCTGTTACGCGTAAAAGCCGGAGCGTGACGGGAAGCATATTTGTCAGAATCAGCGTAAAAAATTACTCAGACATGTTGAAGCTGCGTATTATCAGACTTCCTCACAGCAATATGGCAGATCAATGATGCGTAAAAGAAGACAAGTTTATTAATCATGATTACATATGATGGAAATCTCTTTTACAAAGGATTTTTTATTAATATTCAAAATTATGATTACATATGATGGAAATCCATTTTACAAAGGATTTTTCATTAATATTCAAGATCATGATGGGAATCTATCATGCTAGGTTCTCATCTGACGGAGATCTTCAGTTCTTCTTCAACGGCACTTTTTTGGCTTCTTCGGCCGATGAACAAGAAAATGGTTAATGGCGGGAGGATACAGAACTGGGCCTGTCTAAATTATTCAAGCCCCCCTCCATACGTCATTAGCGGCCATGCTCAAACTTGTGTTAGGGATTCAGACCCAACACAATACTGGAAGACACGGCCAAGCTGCCCACCCGGGTCCAGCTTCATAATAGGGGAAAATACAGCTAGCAAGTTTTGTGGTCCGATGAGACCCTTCCTCTGTCCTAGATGAATCGCCATATAAAATTGCTGATTATCTCGAGCAAAGGAAGCTATGATATCCTTCCATGATCCATCGTTGCAGAGGATATTTGCTCGAAGATGCCTCTTTTTACGGCTCCTTACATGTTGGAAGAGCATAATCTTCTTCTTCCTCAGTACAGCCCAATAAATCTCAGCAGCCATCTTTATGGTGAAGGAAGTATGGAAAAACAGGTTTACTCGTTTGCCTTTATATAGGCGGAAGAGAACATACCAAATCCCAACAACTTCTTAAATATCGTCAAAAAATCAGCCTCGAAGAATGAGTCAAATTTGACCACTTCATGCTTCATTCAAAGTATTTCAAATTACAAGCAATTTAAAAACTTTGAAGGGGGTCTTGTAGAAGCATGAAAAATACGCTCGGGAATTATACGCGTAAAACCCCTAACATCCGTGAAGCCCGTGTAAAACAGAGCTTCAGCGCTATGTGGCATAAAATATGACTTCAGAGCTGCCCGCGTAAAGCAGCGCTTCAAGGCTGTTTTGGCGTAAAAGGTTGCTACACCTCCCACCGGCGTAAAATACGTTTGTTTTTAATACAACATAAAATCATACGAGGAACTCTTCTTATTCCTCGAATGAATCTGTCAGACAGAATAGAGAACCTGACTCCTGACAAAAGTACTGCACGACGACCGAGAGGACGGCTATAATAATGATTCTGCACAGAGGCCCAGGCTGTCGTTTAGTGACATATCCTTGATACAAGTCATTTTTACGTATTCAAGGAATACGCTGCCTATTTTACAGAAGCAGAGATGAGCTTTTTCGCTCAAGATAAGACAAAATCAGACGCCACGTCAAAAGTTGTTTCTCATGCAGAGCTCGAGGCATATCTCGGCGTTTAATGCACGAGATTGAGGCATATCTCTGCATTTAATGCACGAGATTTGGTTCTATCCTTTATAATTTTGTCATGATTGGGAGAGTTAAAACTAGGGCTAATACGCTTATATCACCATCCTGGTATTTTACGCCAACTAGGCTATTTTCAACTATAGGAGCACGCCGTATGCTATCTCCTCGAAATACGCCAACTTAGGCTATATTTGCAAAGGTACGTGATAAGGTTATTTAACCCAGAATATGCTCAAGACCTCAGTCGTGATGGATAATTGGCTATTTTTACGCTGGTTACCTATTATTTATGCAGCATCAAGTTTTACGCAGAATCTGGCTTTTATGCCAACAAGACAGCTATTTGGCTTTTACGCCAACAAGACAGCTATTTGGCTTTTATGCCAACCATCTTTACGCAAGGGGCAGTTACTTACGTGGCTTGCATGTCGTGATCTTTGAGAAATAGTTATACGCATTACCTCATAATGGGACACGCGTTATATACGGATTCAGGAGATCATTCAGACGTGGGTAGCAGTTATTATAATCGCCGCGTAAAGAGTGCAACTCTTTTCACAGTTTGGCTTCTATGCCTACTAGACAGTTACTGTGACTGAGCACTATAAATAGAGACCTCGGGTCATAGGAGATCAGGGGGAAAAGAAAACGAGAAAAAGAGATCAGAGAGAGAGAAAACACAGACAGAGAGTAGTGATTGACGACTTTGGCAACGAGAATCTAATCCCTCCTGCAATATTTGAAGCTTCTTTTTCTTCTACAGCACTTCTTTATCATCGTGTGGTCCAAGGGACAAAGTGATCGACCGCAGATCATACTCCTATAGTAATTTTTTCCCAGAATCATTTTTATTGTACTTAACATCCTCGTATAGGATTAATTGTACCCTTTTTTTCTTGTTTGTAAACAAAGAAAGGGTTTTGTATAAACCTAGTTTCATTCTTTCATTTATCATCAAACACTAAGAAAGATAAAGTATGAGATGGAATAACGAAAGAAGGAGTCACAATACATCCATAAGACTGAAATAATATATACATGCCAATAACCTCAATAAAAATATAATACAAGTCTAGCAATAATCTAAGCCTCATCAGGCTTTGGTACTAAGTCCTCCGGCTCTAAAGGAGTATCCTCTAATGGTACACCGTCTTATGTCCTGTAGTATGTGGGACACTGGTCTATGAGCCAATCATCTAAAAAATATATTCAGTCATGATTGGAGCGAAGTACATATCTCTAAAAATAGTTTCAAATACATAATCGAGCATATATAACAGATAATAGAAAATGATACACGATAACTAAATAACAGAATAAAAATGAACTAGAGTGAGCAGGTAATATACTGGAATGAAGAACATAATATGGAATAACTGTAATATAATAGAAATAAATAAACTCTAGCTAATGTGCTATGGAATAAAAGTTCATTATGTGATCAGTTTGGGTTGAACACGAATACAATATGGTGACTCGATCACACGTGTGATATATAATCAACATGTACACAAACACACTAGGGCTTGATCACATAACCAACTCCTATTTCCTCCATCCCCAACCAATACCAATGGATCTAATCATGACATATTACGAACACGAATATGGGCACACTGAACAAGAGTGGTGTGTAAACACGAAGTACACTAAATCAATACCCGATACACACGATAAAATACATGTAAAAGAGTACCCGCTAAACACGGTAAGGGATACCATCTCCTGACATGATCCATGTAGTACCAGTCCGTGAAATTACTGTGTCGGAATCAAGTATACAGTTCTAGAACCAGTGATATATACACTATCATGAAATAAAAACTAACAAAAAATGTACTCGCCTCTGGTCCTGAGCAAATGGTATATTTCAGTATTCAAGCTGGTCGAAGTCACCTAAATTTGGATATCATGTCAAATTGGGTATGAGATAAATAATAATAAGCTACAATGCAACTATACATGTTCTACTAGGCCATACTAAGGTAATTGGGTCAAGATTGGGTACTAATTAGTCAATACTAGCTAAACTAAGTCCACACCCAACTAACTAGTCTATTGGGTCATTTAATGAATTTTACTAATTAACCTAGGTATTACCTTAGCCAAAACTTATCATTAACTAACTATATGTATATACTCTACTTAATAGTAGCTAACTGACATTTATATATACAATAATTATACCTTGCTATCACCCTTATTACCTGAACTATCTCCCCACCTGATACACATCTCATCTGAAACATCCCCCTTAACTGACTATACACACACTCACTCAAGCATTTGTTACTGCTGCTGTCACTGGTTGTTCTTAATCAACAGTATACTACAGTACACTATAAGTTCCTGACATCAATTCCTGATCTTCTTTCTAGACTTTCCACTGATACCCACATCATTAGATGGCCAAAACACCCTCAAGATATCCTCACTACCACTGACATCAACTTCCCATTTCTGTGTCCAATCTAGATACAATATCTCACAGTAGTATCCACCCTATTTATACTGGTACATCATGATTCGATACCCCCTCTCACTCCACCTTAGCAACCTATAATTTATTGCAATATTTCCCCATTTACTGACTGTCTAGTGACTGTATAGTCCCAGTTATGCACAGGTATCCCCACATCTACTGAGCCCGACCACCAACATACTAACAAAAAATGCCTGATACACATAGACAGCAGTAACTATAACTTCACACCTTATCGGCTACTACTGTCCTGTTAAATACCGATATTTCAACTGCTGCTAGTTAAAACCCGACTCCTCCCTGATACATAGTTATTCACTGATACTCTTGTGATGGTGATACATGGCCATACCTTGCCTACTGCAGCTGTTGTTTCCTTGGACCCTAGTATTTGACTCCACCATCCTTTACATTGCTTGCAGTGCTACTGAGATTGTTGCAATTGATGTTGCTCATGCTGCTACTCTACTGTATATTGTAGTTGATGATGCTTGTTGCTGCTGCATTGCCAATTATAGTGTATACTACTGCTCTTGCTGCTCACTGCTACTGCTCTAGATGAGCTTTTACAAACGAGCAGTTCCTACTGCTAAGAAATAGATAGTCCACACAGTAAACTGTCTCACTAACCATCTCCCTCTACTGCTCGATACCACTGCACCTAACTGACCCAGTAAGCTAACCCACAACCAATGTACCTCATCTACAACATAAACACAGACACACAACTGTATTACAAATATATATATATAACTACACATACACACCCAGATAACTATATATATATATATATATATATATATATATATATATATATATATATATATATATATATATATATATATATATATATATAAAAACAAATACCTATGGTGCACCAAATAGAATATATATGATACTCAACTCGTTGAGGTGCCAAATTCTTTATTCTTCACAATTGATCATTCCCACAAGTCATATATATATATAATTATAACTATTAGAAGTTATTACAATATATAATGAAGAGAATTTATGTAAATAACCCAAAATTGGCCCCGTTTTATACTGTATCGTAAAATACCATGATACAGCCTATACGTATCCATTTGTGGACATGTACCTAGTCCAATAACCCCGATCTAAGTCTAATTAGATCTAATTATTCTTATAACACACAATTGATGTGTCAAATTTGTAATTTTCCCAATATTCATACAAAATATCATATATAACTCATATTACATAACCAAATAGCCTAAAACTTGTTCCTATAGGTAGTCCTATGCCATGGGGTCATTTCTAATGATCAAATGCATGATTAAGAAGCTATAATGAGAGAAATATTTAGGAATTACCAATTAAAAGATGGATTCACAATAAAAATATAATTGGACACGATCCAGACACGATCTCTAGCTCCAAGTTTCTCCTCCTTGTGCTCCTTGCTTCTCCAAGCTCTAAGAGTGATAAATTTGAGAAGGAATTGGAGGTGAATTGAGAGAAAAATTAATGGTGAAAAATTAGAAAATTAGGGATCTCGAATTTGGATCAAAATAAAATGCAAATAAGGAGGAGAGAGAAGAACACCCTTCTAAAGTGGCCGACCTATTCCCCCTTCCCTAAGCAAATTCAAATATCCAAGTTGCCCCTACATATTGCATTATGAGGAATAATTAAAGATGGGTATATTTAAAAGTCTCTAACTAATTATAATTAAACTAATCCTTCTTAATTTAATTAGTGGAATAACTAATGGGATTGGGTCCAAGTTGGGCTTACTAATTGTCGTGACAAATCTAAATAGGCTCATATGTGACAAATCAAAATATTGTCTAGTCTCTCTCTAACTAACTAATTAATACAAGTCACTAATGACTAATTAATACAAGTCCAATAATCATAGCTCAACTTAATTAAATAAATTATACAATCATCACACAATTATACAATATTTAAATCCTAAATAAATACCCATGCCAAATTACCAAACTATCCCTAGCTGGAAAAGTGAGGGTGACACCTTTTTTGGTTGTTGGGTTGCATATTTGTGTTACGATACTACATGGACCAAAGCTATATTTTTTTTATTGTATCTCAGCTTATGTATTGTGTCTTCTATTGATTGGAATTAGAGACATAGACTGTTGTGGCATGATGGTTCAACTCATGCACTTGTTTGGTTGTTTGTCTGTTGGATTGTGTTATTTTGTTACGATAGACTATGAACTTAAACTATGATATAGAATATTTTAGCTTGACCATAATCAAGGAACGTATTCTATCTTGATATGATAGGGCACTTTATGTCCTTATTTGGTGAAGGGATATCGTATCATGTCATGGATGGGACATATGCAATTGATTGTTGGATCATGCATCTCATGCTATGGATCTGGTTTTGTTTTTTTATTTCGTGCTTTATTTGGGTACTTGCTATTTAGGGTCTGATCCCACAGGTTTTGCATGTCCAGGTTTAGAGCCAGCACCTGAGGATAATGATTACTTCTCCCTCACTAATGGCACGCACTAGAAGGATGGTTGTTGAGGATCACGAGTGGGTTTCTTGTTTTACTACTCGTCTTTTGTAAACTATACTCTTTTGGGCGTTTAGCTAATCAGCACATGTTAGCCAAAATATTTGGACACTAGTTTCCTACATGACTGTATTATGTTCAGACTGCATCTGACTCACTGTCATGTATACTTTTGATTGTGTATCTGGCATATAAATATGTACTTCTAGATCTCTAGAACATTATGATACGGAATTTGGGACACCTTACTGCTTATTCTGAAATATTATATGTTATTGCTACTTGATTGAATGATTGAGATATAGAAGTTCTTGACCCTCGGAGAATTGATTATAGTATGCACCCATTTGTCTCTAAACAACCTTAACACATTGCAGATTACTTTGGTATTCCATAAGGTGCGGTTGGCTGAGTCATTCTTTCGCTCTCCAGTATTCAGGATCTAGGGCATGACAACAACTCCTAACTGACCCAGGAATACGGGACCATTTTTCATTTGCTGGCAACGCGTTGGCGAGTCGGTCTTTGGGTCCCCCACTTATTCTTAGTCGAGCCGGATTACCACTTCGAGCAGAACTTGGCTTCGCTTTAGCCGCGTTCATCTCGACCGCTCGATCGAGAGCAGGACAGACGGGATAGCCGCCATGTGGCGTGCTACCGAGCCTCGTCTCCACAGCTGCTATATATATATATATATATATATATATATATATATATATATATATATATATATATATATATATATATATATATATATATATATTAGGTTTTTTTATCATCTGATTATTTAGAGAGAGAGAGAGAGAGAGAGAGAAGGTTTGAGGAGAGTTATCTTTGGGTTCTCGATTTTCGTATGCCATAACTCCTCGCTCCAGACTCCAAACGTTATGGAGGTAAGGTTTTTTAATATTTAATTTGTTTCCCAAAATTCTGAACCTATTGTTCTGAAAAATTCGTACAGTGTCAGTTGTCTGAAAATTGACGTATTTTGGTATTTTTAAGATTTTGGGAGATCTAGAACTCAAAATCACAAACCGTTTAAAGTTTTGGAAATAGGACACAAAAATATAAAATATATGAATTTAAATAATTTAATAGATTAAATTATTATTTTGTTTAATTTGTTGAACATAGGGGTAATCATTGAACCTCCGAAACTATAATCTATATGTCATATCGGCGATAACTTTTTACCTATTCATGATTTAATGAAATTGTCAATTTTAGCGTTCTTTTAGCGCTTTAAACAATAGAATTTCACACACAAATCAAGGATTGGAGTCAGTTAACTTTTGGATCAACGGAACACCAAGATTTGCGTGCTATAGATCTCGAATTTGTAAAATTGATTTCCTTTGGCCAAAAATTTAGGTTTAACTTTAAAATAAAAAAATAATAGCATTAAAATATATTTTAGATGATTTTATCCATAATTAAAATATATTAAATTAGGAGAAATCAAGTTAGGCACCTTTCATGACTTTAAGTCAAACTTATCTTAATTCATGCGACGGGGTTCGTGGGGTGATGGCATGGTTGGATAGCTTATAAACCAGAGTTTACCTTGTCTTCAACTTGTGATATCAACACTTCTGAAAAGTTAGACAAGCACTTGTTTATGCTTTCATGTGTATTTACTTTATATTGTTGTAATTCATCTAATTATGTTATCTTTTCGTGTCATAATTGTTCACACACATGAGAGATATAGTTCTTGTATTAATATTTCTTGTACATCATATTATTGCCTTGTTGTTCTTGTGAAATATTTTCTGTTTCTCGTATATGATCGTGTTTTTCTTGTAAGAGATGGGAATATGGGGGAAGTACAGTCAATAGGCATGTGTATCATCTATATCTCGTGAAGTTCTCTCACTTTTTGAGAGACGCCCTTTCTATTGTTATTTTAAAAGTACTTCCCGATCTGCATGTTAAAAGTTTTACCTCTAAAGACACATAAGTACACACACAGTTTATCTTAAGTTCTACCAGTTTCTTTTGTTACTGCTATTATTATTTTACCCTATCACCTGATTTACTTGCACGCTTTATCTATATTTCTATTGATCATTGGTTTCTCATATTTAGTATTTTACTACTTTATATTATACTTTTATTGTGTTGGCTTAGACTTGTACTTTGCTCCAATCATGACTAGATATGTTGACAATTTTAGGCGACGACATTTGTCCGGAGGTCTATGGTAAGTACGTTGGCGATGTAGATGTCACCAATGTACCAAATTCATCTTTGGATTTGGAGTAGCATATTTTCTTCCTTATGCTTTTTCATATTGTTCTTAGCTAGTAGGCTTGGTAGACTTTAGTTTCTAGTTATATTTATTTTATTTTACCGGGTTTTTTTTGAGTATATCTTGAGTTGTAGTAGATATTCATTAAATAAATTATTGAGAAAATTAAGTTTAATTCTTTGTAATGATTTAGTTGTTGATGATATGTGTATTTTGTTAGTTGTTATGGACAATTGTTAATCATAGACAACGTGTTACTGCCGATACTGCGGCGTAGACTAGGCTTGGCCATGTAATCGTATACCAAAAGTGGGAGAGGGTCGTGACAGAGAGTCTCATCTAAACAAATGCATCTCAGACAAGTACTTCACCCACATCATCTCGCATTGGCTAACTGCCATATCCTTGTACTCAACCTTAGTTGTAGACCTATCAACTACATCTTGCTTCTTGCTAGGACAAGATACAAGATTGCCTCCAACAAAAATACAGTAACCTGTAGTGGACCTACGATCATCTATACAACCCACCCAATCGGCATCATAGTATCCTTCAATTCTTAGATGTCCAGAACTTCTGAATTATAACCCCTTTTTCGAACTTTCTTTAATATACTTAAGAATTCTGCAAACTACCTCCATATGCTGCTCTCTGGGATCATGCATATATCTACTCACCACACTCACTGCCTAAGTAATATCAGGTCTCGTATGTCATAGATATATAAGCTGACCAACTAATCTTTGATACTTCTCCTTACTCATCGGATCACCACCCTCGGCACACAACTTGTGATTCTGCTCGATAGGAGTAGAAGCAACCCGACAACCCAACATTCATGTCTCTGAAAGAATGTCCATAGCATACTTTTGCTGAGAAATCACTATAACCTTTCGTGACCTTGCAATTTTAATTCGGAGGAAGTACTTCAACTATCCCAGATCCTTGACTTTAAATTCCTCTCCAAGTCTTTTCTTCAGCCATAGGATCTCCTCAATATCGTCTCCAGTAATTACAATTTCATCAACATAGACTGTAAGAACAGTGATATGAGTCCTGGAGCACTTGTAAAATAAATTATGATCTCTATTACACTGCATATATCACATACCACAGACTGCAAACATGAATCTATCAAAATATGCTCTCGAAGACTGTTTTAGCCCATACGAAGTCTTCATCAATTTGTATACCTTCCTAATTGCTTGTGAATTAGCAAAGCCTGGTAGAATCTTTATATACACCTCCTCTTGGAGATCTCCATGCAAAAAAGCATTCTTGACATCTAGCCGATGTAGTTGCCAATTAAAGTTGGCAGTACATGACACCAACACTCGCACAGAGCTCATCTTTGTTACGGGGGGAAATGTCTCATCATAGTCGATACCATACATTTGGTTGTAGCCTTTAGCAACCAATATGGCCTTATACTTGTCAATCTTTTTCTCTAGAGTCTGTTTAACAGTATAAACCTATTTACATCCAACAACACGCTTTCCATCTGGCAGTGGTACCAGCTCCCATGTGTCATTTTTCTTCAAGGCCTGAAGTTTCTCCTGTTTGGCACTCAACCACCTAGGATCTTTCTTAGCTACCTGCCAGTTATTAGGTACAAGCACTGAATGCAATAATGCAAGGAAGGACTTATATGCAGGTGGAGTGTATTCATAAGAAATATAATGTGTAATGTTAGTATCCCAACTACCAAACTTAGCTGGAGGTTTTCTAGCATTGACTCTAGAAGTTCTATGAAGTAAGACAGGAGTATTAGAAGTATTAGGGGAGAAATTGTTACCAGGTGACTCAGGTGGAAAGGCTAAAGAAGGACCTGGAGAAAAGGGACTTGGGATATCAGTATTTGTGGGTACTGGCATAGGCACAGCAAGTGGCTCATGCTGCTCAAGCTTCTCATGTACCCTATATACTCTCAGCTTCCCCCGACTGTCATCTCCCTCTTGAGACACCATCACTCCTCGATGACTCAAAAGGACATACTCTTAGATCCCCCTGACTGTTGGCTCCCTCTTGAGACACCATCACTCATCGATGACTCAAAGGGACATGGAATCATACCAACCATGATGACACTCTCATTCTCCTTCTCTCTACTGGCATCACTAGAGCCAACCACGAACAAGGAACTCAACTCCATTTTATCTCCATAAAATGGTTTAAACTCCCGGAAGGTTATGTCCATACTGAGAAAAAACCTTTTTTCAGTGGGACACCAACACTTGTATTCTTTCTGACTTGATGAGTAGCCCATAAAGATATATATATATATATATATATATATATATATATATATATATATATATATATATATATATATATACTTGTGGATCCAGCTTGCTCACCATTAATCTGTGATTTCTTACAAAAGATGTGCATCCAAACACTTTGGGTGGAACAATAAAAATATTAAGCCCAAGAGCATCTCACATGGTGTCTTCATCCATAATACTCTAAATGGCATCTTGTTGATTAGATAAGCTGCTGTCATAACAGTCCCACACCACAAGAACTTAGGCACATTCATTGTCAGCATCAATAAATGTGTCACTTTTCAGTATATGCATATTATTGCGTACAGCTACCCCATTCTGAGCAGGAGTGTCTGGGCAAGTAGTTTGATAAAGAATTCCTTAACTATAGATAAAATAAGTAAACTCCTTTTTGGTGTACTTGATCTCATTATTTGTTCGAAGAATCTTTACATGTACTCCAAACTAGGTCTTCACATACACCGAAAAGTCTTAAAAATATTTGTACACCTCAGATTTATATTTTATCATGTAGATCCAGGTCATACGTGAGTAGCAATCAATGAAAGTAATAAACCATCTGAATCCACTAATAAAAGTAGTAGGACACGGTGCCCAAATATCAGAATGAACAAGTGAAAATGGCTCAAAACTTTGAAGTCCAACCATTTTATAAGTAGAGGGCATATGCTTTCCAAGTTCACAAGCATTACAAAATAACCTTTTTTGTCTACTTTATTCATTATCTCAGGTTCTAACTTATTCAAACTATCAAAAGATAAATGCCCTAATCTGTAGTATTGAAGCATTGCTTCTGCCTCTGGCCCTCCACTAATAGTAGCAAAAAGCATTGCAACCTCCCTATCCAGGTACCAAAGGCCATCATGCCTGATTACATTCCCAAGCCTCTTTCCCGTGTCCTTCTCCTGGAAAGAACACATATCCCGATAAAAAAGAACAGCATAATTTAATTGATCAATGAGAGATTTAACAGAAAGTAAGTTTACCAAAAATGAAAGAACAAGAAATACAGATGACAGGATAACAAATGGAGTATAATGGACCGAGCCAATACCCCTAATGGGTTAGGATATCCCATCAGCAGTCAAAACTGTCTCGTGATGCATATATTTATTCGGATAATATAATACAAACTTACTAGATGCACTTGTGATATGCCTAGAAGCACATTAGTTTATGATCCAACCAGCAAAAGATTTAGTAGATGCAAGTACCTGAACTGGGATACCTTAGTCCATATAAGCATAACCAGTAAAGTTACCAAGGTAGGTAGTGTCATCCAGATCCTGAGTAGCATGTCCCTTGCCCTTATAACTCTCAACCTAAAGCTTGAACTGACGTAGTTCCTCCAGCTCTGTCATCTCAGCTCCAGTCATCTCAGTAGTGGTCTGGAAATCCTCTACCATAGCTAGGTAAGAAACTCCTCGGCCTCCACGCCCCCTTCCTTCTTGACCTATACGTCCACCTCTCTGTCATCTGCCTTCTCAACCATGACCAGAATTATGGGTCCTCCATGACCTGCACATCCCTTTCCTCCTTGACCTGCACGTCCACCTCTCTGTCCTCTGCTTCCTCGACCATGACTAGAATTACAGGGTTGAGGGCAGTTGTAGCTGAGTGCCATTTTTCCCCATAATTATAGCACTACCTGTCATCGTTGATGGGAGCACTAGGAACCACCAATGCCGAGAGGACAGTAGGGGAAGTCTCGCCTTTCATCACCTTCTACATGATCTCCTCATGCTCTATCGATGCAACAGCTGCATTTAGGGATAGAAGAGATAGCAGATGACATATTGTTGTCCTCCTATGTCACGCTCTAGTCCCAAAATACCGAGGGACTAGCCACGTGGCAATGGCCAGCAGCACAACTCCAATGGGTAAATCCAATTTAATGGACCTGTTATAGTGCACTTAAGTTGTAATAAATATAAATGCAGTCTACACAGTATATCACAGAATAATTCTAATCTCATCCGCAGAAAGAAATATAACTCAATATGATAGACTAATCATGATAATAGATAAAAAAAATAGTCCATCATTAAGTCAACATATGTAGTGTCTCGGGGAACAATTCGATAAAATAAGAAAAGAGAATAAGTCAATACATAAGTCCATGAGTCAAGATATGAAATAACTGTAAGCATAGATAACTGAGTATAAAATTGAATACTCAGGAGAAATTCTCCGGTACAACCTCATCCTCTAGTGCTAGTACTGCTCCAGCGTCAACTTCTGTCCCGTATATCTCGGGGTAAACCTCCTCTGCTATACCTGGGGATATAATCCGGATCCAGGTCCTCAGGGGATATAGCAAGGTATAATAAACACTCAAACCAAATAAAATATAGTATATAAAAATAGATCCTCAGGACAAGTTATGTAACCAGCTAAGTAAAATATAAATAAGAGCATCACTATTTCTCAGGTTGAGACCACTACAAGCTCTGTGTCGAGGAGCCCGTAGCAGCAAGAATATCACGTAATGGGCCAAGCTCTGGAACAGAGACTAAAGTACCTCAATAATAAAGTATATATATATATAATCAGCCTGTAACCTGTGTGTCTTTCCCCACCCAATGTAATCACATGTCTCATGTCTACGACATCTCATATCCATAACACGCAAGACCTCTAACTAGTACAGCGAGTCATAATGATATCTAGGTATATGTAAGTTACAAGTCACGAATCCTGTAAGCCTATATAGAATCACCATGAATAACACAGAAAAGATTATTTCACATGATTAGTGTCAAGCGTCCTACGGTATGACGTACTTGGTAAAGCAAGCACGTAAAAATATATAGGATCGTGGTATCAACTCTCTAAGTAACGTTACACGACTTCGCGTTCGGCAACGACACCCAAATCTTGTTCAGACGTTAAGTAATGTCTCACGGTCCTAGGTTGAACAGGTATATCACAGAATATATATATAGAATGAACTCAAACAATAATGTCACAGGATCTACTGCTTGTTAGCAAGGTACACTTGCCTGGGTTCTGTGCTCAGTCGGTTGCTCTTATATAAGTGGAATCTCCAAGTATGCCTCCAGATGATGAAACAAATATCACCATTATTCTCAGAATACATAAAATAGCTATGATTGACTACTTATAAGTCTAATTTGGACACAAAGGCAGAATTGACAGTTTCGGATCAAAGTGGGGTCCACATATGGCCCACTTCGCATCAAAAAATGTGTCATAGATAAAATTCTCCAAATTTGTCAAACTTAGTGTCTACGAGTCCAGAATGATGATACGAACCTGTAAACCCCCTAAAATTTTGAATTTTATTTTAAGTATTTTATTAAATTATTGAATTTCTTAGAGTATTTTTATAGTTAATTAGAAAATAAATTAATTTAATTATATAAATATTCATTTAGACTTATTCCACAAAAAATGATTTTTTATTATTTTAGAGTCTTGTTGAAGGGCGATAGATTTTATAGAATTTATTTTGTGTGCAAATATTATTTTTAGATTTTTAACCTCATATATATAAGTAAATAAACAAATATAAATAAATATATGATTATTAATAAAAAATAATAATAATAATAATAATAATAATAATATTAGTAATAATAATAATTATAATAATTATAATAATAATAATAATGATAATAGTAATAGTAATAATAATAATAGTAATAGTAGTAGTAGTAGTAGTAGTAGTAGTAGTAGTAGTAGTAGTAGTAGTAGTAGTAGTAGTAGTAGTAAATAATAATAATAGAATGAAAAGAAAAGAAAAGAAAAAAAAAGAATTAGTAATATAAATAAAAAACCTAATACTAAACCTAAACAAATACAAATCCCTAAATCTATTTCCTAAGTTAACCTAAACTAATCCCTCCCGAAGAAAAACCCAACCCACAAACCCCCTGGAACCCGCAGACCCCTCCGAGAACTCTCCCCCTCTCTTTCTCTCTTTCTCTCTCTCTCTCTCTCTTATATATATATATATATATATATATATATATATATATATATATATATATATATATATATATATATATATATATATTTATATATATAATCTTCCAAACCCTAACCCTAATCTCTTAAAACTTAACCCTACCCCAGCCCCGACGACCTCCGGCGGAAGTCGACCCCCCCCACCGACCAGTGCCGCCGCGAAGCGTCGCCACAGCCCGTCCGTCCGCGCACCGCGCGCTTGCAAAAACACCGCCCCGAGCACTCATCTTCAAGGTGATGTATCTCCTTCATTTATGATTATTTTTGTGAGCGGTTTGTCCGTGTATGTTCACAACCTAACCCTCTAGGATTTTCGTTCAAGCGGGACAAATTTTTGTGCCCTGGTTTGGTCGAAAAATTAACCAAAAAATGACCGAAAAACTGACCAAAAATAGCCCAGAAACTTCAATGGCGTGCTGAGTTAGCATCATCTGGTGCATGTTCTCCATTATGGATTGCATTTGTTTCAGAGATGTCTCTAGTACAGTGATGCGTTGTTCCGCGTTTCCTGACGGCGAAGCTTCCTCGCGTTCATCTTCAATGGCGTAAACTCCCATTTCCTTGGGCGTCCTCGAAGGATTAGTATAGGTCGCTGCAGAAGTCGACTCTATACTCTCAGCATCTGATCCGGGAGATTGGCGACCCCCAGCGTCGGAATCAGACGAGTACGAATCTGGTTGTTGTGACCTTGCACGGGTATTTTAGAACACCCCAGCTTCAGTGTTCCTGAGGAGGTCTTCGAATCTCCTTCGGCTCGGAGGCCCAGAGGGATGACGTCTTGAGCTCGACCCTCCTCTAGGTATGTGTGAAGCCATGTTCACGGATGCATGCACGGGCTCTTCTTCCTGGAAAGACTGAGAGTAGCTCAATCGGTCGAAAACCGACCATTTTGCTTTAGAACAACAGCAGTCAATCACAATTTTATGACTATTACAACATTGCTCGCTAGGGGGCGTAATAGATATGTTGGAAGGTCCCCTCTCCTTAGGCTTCTGGATTAGGTATTCACGCAGGTCAGGAGGAGTAGAGGAAGAAGACGACGGCTTGTTCCTTCTGTTCCCCTCAGTGGGTATGCGGAGATTGGGCATCGTGGTCCTCCCTATGCCACCTGTGTATAATAGGTTGGCCATCTGGGTGGCGGATAATCCCCGGGGAGGGTCCCTTCCCGCAACCTGAGCTTGCTTTACGTCGTGGGACTTCGCCTGGTGTAGTTTGGAGATTTGCTCAGACTGGTGTAAAGCTGAAGAGGTCCTCAGTCGGCCGTCGGCTTCCCGCGTAATCCGGAGGGTAGGCAGATTGCTTCTTCGCTGGCGTAACGGCCGAGGAGTTGAGTACTCTGCTGCTTACTTCCCCTTGTGGAAATCACGGCGCTCATCTGGTTTCCGGTAGAGGTCTGATATTGTCTTACGCATGGAGCATGATTTGTACTTCCGACTTGGCGCTGAGGCATCATCAGAAATTTGGTCTGTACCGCGCGTAGCGGGAGACTGGTTTCTACGTGTAGAGCGCAGTGGATACTTCTGGGTTAGCGCTGAGGCTTTGCCCGAAGTTTTGTCTGTACCGCGCGTAGCGGAAGACTGGCTCCTACGCGTAGAGCGCAGTGGATACTTCTGGGTTAGCGCTGAGGCTTTGCCCGAAGCTTTGTCTGTACCGCACATAGCGGGAGACTGGTTCCTACGCGTAGAGCACAGTGGATACTTCTGGGTCAGCGCTGAGGCTTTGCCCGAAGTTTCGTCTGTACCGCGCGTAGCGGGAGACTGAATTTTACATACAGGGCACGGAGGGAGCAATGCTACCACCTCATTGGTCGGAGAGTTCGGAGAGATCGGAGAGATCGGAGAGATCGGAGAGTCCACAGGAATGGTAGAGGATGTCTTGGGCATCCAGACCTTGCGCAGCTTCCTGTTGTCTTGGACGGAGAGAGGGTGAGAGCTACCCCCGGTTCGAAGCATGTCTTCGTAGGCAGACTGGTCGAACTGGACGACCAGTGTCTTCTTCACGGATCCCACGGATACCGCATCATGTTGAGCAATTGCTTCCTCATTAGAAGAGAAAGATGTCCCCAGCAGAGTCCCCATCTTGTTTGTGGTATTAAATAAAAGAATGAAAATGTATTCAAGATGGGGTTTGTACGAAACCCGCCTTCTTTGGTTTACAAACAAACTTGTACAATTTGATCCTATACGAGGATATGGGAGTACAATTTATTTAATTTGGATAAATATTGCTATAGGTGTCTGATCTGCAGTCGATCACTTTAGCCCTTGGACCACACGATGTTGAAGAAGTACCGTGGAAGACAGGAAGCAGCTTCGAAGGTTGCAACAGAGGGTGGATACACGATGCCAAAGTCGTCGATCACTACTCTTTGCCTGAGCTCTGGATGCTTCTCTCTCTCTCAAAGACTCTTCGATCTCTCCTCAATCTCCAATGTTTCGACCCGTGGTTCGATCTCTTTGGAGGTTCGACCTTGTTCGATTTTTTAAGTCTCGACCTCTAATTTCTTCGACCTCGGATTTGATATTGGTTTCTTAACCAATTTTTCGACCTTGTTCCTCATTGATAGAGGTCTCTATTTATAGAGTTTTAGTGACAGTGACCACTCCGTCGGTGTAGAAATCGAGGAGTGGAAAGTACAGCACCCTTTTACACAACGATCAAAATAACCAATGCCTGCGTATAGATAATCCTTTGAATGAGCGTGTGACGCGGGTCCAACTAAGGGACAAAACGCGTATAATCGCTACGAAGATCACGGCGTAGAAGCCACGTAGGTAGGTATCCATTGCGTCGAAGAGGTTGGCATAGAAGCCAAATGTCTGTCACCATGGCATAGAAGCCAAATAGTTATCAAACCGGCATAGAAGCCAAATAGGCGTAGAAGCCGAACAGGCGCAGAAGCCGAGTGGTCATAGAGGCCGAACAGGCGTAGAAGCCGAATGGACGTTGAAGCTGAGCAGGCGTAGAAGCCGAATGGACGTAGAAGCCGAATAAGCACAAACGCTGGATGGGTGTAGGAGCCGCTGCGTACCGTGCCACAGTGCTGATGTGGACGTCTTAGCCGGAATTACGACTTTTGAAGATATAATCAAATCTCTTACATTAAATGCCAAGATTTGCCACCATCCTGTGCATTAAATATGGAGGCGTGTTTTTGAAGGTCTGCAACTCCTTCTGCGCATCAGTCGCAGAGACGTGCCTTGAGAAACTGTCACCGCTCTGTGCATTAGACGAAGAGACGTGCCTCGAACCCCGTACGGAGTGCAGCTTCTGGTGTGGCAGGCGGTTTGTCTACTACAGAACGTAAAATAGCTCGTGCTTTGCCTGTGTAAAAAAAGGCAGCGTATCCCTTCCTGCTTGTAAAAGCAGTTTACGCGAAGGGGATGGCGGTATTTGAAAGCCTGGGTCGTAGTGCTGTGCCATCATTATAGCCGTCGTTTGGGTAGTCGAGCCGTATCTCTTTGTTAAAAGTCCAGACGTCAGGTTCATTTGCAGGCTCTAACAGGTTCACTTCGGAGAATACGAAGCGTCTCTTGTACACCTCAATGCTACGTTTGAAAGAGGATGAGTTTTACGCCCTGGAGGCGATGAAGCACCCTGTTTACGCTGAAGCGGCTTGGACGTACTGCCTTACGCGGATGGTCCTTTGAGCTTTTTTATGTTTCACGCTGCTTTTTAGCAAAAAAAGCTCTGTTGCACACTTGATGGCTCTGAAGGCCTCTGCTTACGCTGCTCTTCACCAATGTGCCGCGTATAGTCATCCGGCGTATTTTTCATGCTTCTACAAGCTGCAGCTAGACCATTATAGTAGAGTAGTCAAATTATTTGCAGACATACTGGCCAGGTGGAGTGGCAGTATTAGACTAAGATACTTGACGGTTACAGAGAAAAATCATGGTTATGAGATTCCAAACAAGTATCCCAAAATTCTTGACCCAATGAATAAATTTATCTTACAACCTAGACAATAGCCTCAAGAGACTTTGACTACTAGTAAAAATTTTGTAAGTTGGGTAGTGTGGACGATTTAGAGGATAAAAGAATAGTGTATAAACAATAAGGGAGAAAAGTGTTAGCGTGGCTGACTATGACCTTTTAGGAAGCACTACTAGATAGCAATAAGGTGTAATAGCTATAGTAATTTATTACGAATATGGATTAGTGTTAATTTCGAGGACAAAATTATTGTAAGTTGGGTAGAATGTCCCCCTAAAATTTTAAATTTTATTTTAAGTATTTTATTAAATTATTGAATTTCTTAGAGTATTTTTATAGTTAATTAGAAAATAAATTTGATTGATTTAATTATATAAATACTCATTTAGACTTATTCCACAAAAAATATTTTTATTATTATTTTAGAGTCTTGTTGAAGGACGATAGATTTTCTAGAATTTATTTTGTGTGCAAATATTATTTTTGGATTTTTAACCTCATCTATATAATAAATAAATAAATATAAATAAATATATGGCTATTAATAAGAAATAATAATAATAATAATAATAATAATAATAATAATAATAACAATAATAATAATAATAATAATAATAGTACTAAATAACAATAATAGAATAAAAAAAAGAAAAAGAAAAAGAAAAAGAAATAGTAATATAAATAAAAACCTAATACTAAACCTAAACAAATACAAATCCCTAAACATATTCCCTAAGTTAAACTAAACTAATCCCTCCCAAGCAAAACCAAACGCACAAACTCCCTGGAACCCGCAGACCCCTCCCAGAACTCTCCCCTCTCTCTCTCTCTCTCTCTCTCTCTCTCTCTCTCTCTCTCTCTCTCTCTCTCTCTCTCTCTCTATATATATATATATATATATATATATATATATATATATATATATAATCTTCCAAACCCTAACCCTAATCTCTCAAACCTTAACCCTACCCCAGCCCCGACGACCTCTGACGGACGTCGACCCCCCCCCCCCCCCCCGACCAGCAACGTCGCAGCCTGGCTGACCGCCGCCGCCGTCCATCCGCGCACCACGCGAGTGTAGAAACACCACCCCGAGCACCTATCTTAAAGGTGATGTATCTCCTTCATTTGTGATTATTTTTATGAGCGATTTGTCCGTGTATGTTCACAACCTAACCCTCTAGGATTTTCGTTCGAGCGGGACGAATTTTTGTACCCTGGTTTGGTCAAAAAATTGACCAAAAAATGACCCAAAAACTGACCAAAAATAGTCCAAAAACTTCAACCCAAACCCCCATGTTCACACCCAATTTGCCGTCAACCTGTTTAATATTTCGAAAACTAATTGAAGGGTTTCTTCTCTATATAACCGAGATTTTTTTTGTTCTTTTAATTTTTGTTAATTCGTTCTATATGTTAAATTTTTCGTCCTCCAAAACGACCAAAAACTTGTTATTTAAAAACTGGAATTTTGTGATACGGAGCGCGTCCCGCCAAACGGGACTGCCTCATCGCGTACTAATTGTACCGAAAGGCACGTATGGTATGTCCTGACGTGTGGACTTTTGCAGAAATTTGTTCGGACGTGTGTGCGTGTCGGAATCAACCTGTATCCGTAAAAAGGCCATGTATCACGACTTTTGCAAAATACCACCCCATTTTGTGTACCCTCGTCAGAATGCGACGAAACTTATGCCATTGGATTCGTGGTATCACGCTGGTCCTGTGACCCAAGTTTCACGCGATTCTGAGACAGTTGACCAAGCCGCCTATTTGCGGGCCCTACGGTTGACTTTAAGGGCGAATTTGTGTTTGGCTCACCGGAATCCAAAATTGGACATACTATTGAGTTCATATTAACGTTTAGAATTTGTTTGACCTATAATTTATTCCATTTAGAGACCTTTACATCTGGCACGTATTTCGGTGCAAAGTGGCCCACAAGTGGACCCGCTTTGACCCAAAATTATCGTTTTGCCCCTGTGTCCAAATTGGATGAAAGGGTAGTATTTTCTAACAATCTCGCTTATTCTGGGAATATTGGTAATATTTATTTGAGCATCCGGAGACGTTCATTCTGAGGCCATAGTTTCTGACCCCTTATGCTCGACATCTAGAAGCTTACATTTTGCAGCTTTCTTGCCAGGAAAGTATACCTTGCCAAATTGCTTACAGTACTTCGCATGCTTATTATATTTTTATATATTCATTACATGTGTGTTTTCTTTGAGCCATAATTATATATTATATATGTTGACACACACTTGACACATAGTATTATGGGAGAGGAGGACAATCAGTAGGTGTATGGGCTATAACCACTCTGGTAAACCGTAGTAACTAGCACGCACTACGGTAGTTGTGTTGCACTGGTCGCTACCCTCACGGTATATTGATTTCTGGTATCGCGTTGGTCGCTACCCTCGTGGTATATCAATTTCTAATATAAATGGACGTGTGTGTGAGTTGTGAGATTATATAGAGTAGCCTACCCATGCTCATATGTCAAAAAGTTGTCCTCATTATGCATATTCATATAGATTGTCTTGTACAGCATACTTATATATTTTATGTCTATTATGCTTGTTTACTGTATTCAATTGGCATGCTTCTATGTATCTTATTAAGTCCCTCTAAGGACCTGGTCCCTTGCCAGGTATAGACGATCAGGAGTATCCACAGGAGTATGGGCCAGGACCTGACGCATTATTTTCTGCCGAGGAGGTCTTACCTTCTGATCATCTTTGATTATCCCTATCGATGGATTTTCTTAGCTGATATACTTCTATCATCATCTTATTTTATATTGGAGACGTACCCTCCTCTCTTATTTTAGTTTTGATATAGTCCTTGGTAGTGTATTTGTCTCCACCCGACAATCATTTTAGTTTATTCAGACTCATTATTCTAGTTTAGTTATTTCTTTACTATGACTTGTTTTATGGATGAGATTAGTATTTTCTGTGACTTGTGACAATATATATACCATATGTGAGTTAATATTCATATTACAGCATACGTGTGTATTATGGTATCCATATATTGGAGTTGCCATATACATTTGGTTGGCATCCTTATGTATTCCTAGTCCTACGTATTTTGGAACTGGAGCATGACAGAACCCAATAGAATGTCCAGAACTGGATTTCGATGAGCCAATCACAAAATCGCCCGTCAAGTGGAACCGTGGGGCCCACAAAACTGTATTTTGTCAACGTTCTCAGAATAAAACCAAACTTGGGTCACAGGACCAGCGTAATGCTGTGAATCCGATTGCGTAAGTTTTGTTGCAAAATGTTAGGCACACACAAAATTATGACGAGTGCCAGAACAGGACGATACGAGACTATTCGACGAATACTCATTAATTTTGGTGTGTACGCACATCCAAATAAACTTTTACAAAATCCTACACGTCTGCATTGACTATACGCACCTTTAGGTGCAATTCACGTACGACGAAGTTTCCTCGTTTAGTGGAACGTATCCTATTTCAAGAAAATTTGGGTTTAGAAACAAAGTTTTTGGTCAAATTCAACAGCGAATAAATCATAAAATACAACAAATTAAAATAAACTAATCTCGATTATGTTGTCTAAATTATTGTTCAAGTAGAATTTAAAAATATTAACTAGGTTAAAAAAATCAGACATGAATATGGGTGGTTGAAACCATTTTTGAACTACAAACTAGGTCATTTTTTCTGTTTTGCGTCACGAATTACGATCGACACAGGAAAGGATACATCAAACTAATTATACATGGTTCAAGGGGGTCATGTGGTCTTTACATAGGATTCGACGGGTCATAAATTGGTCTACTGTGTAGAAAGATACAGGGGCTAGAAGTAGTGTACCTTGTTGTGTTGTTTGCTCAGGATTTTGGTGAGCTATGTGGCGGCGTCTTGCGACGTATGGCGGCTACTGTCCAGCGGTCGTCGGGGGCCGGGTAAGGTCGGGGTGGTAGAGGAGATTATGGTGGTTATGGTCGGCTAGGCTAGGATTTAAATAGGGTGACAGTGAGGGAGTTAGTGGAAGATAAAGAGGGGGGTCAGGTCAATTTGGGAAGGAGGAGTGATGGAGTCGGACGGTTGTGGGGGTTTGGTTTAAGTAGGTTCGGGTTTGGGTAGCCGTGTCGGGTTATGGGTTCGGATCCAGTTGGTTTAGTTCGGTTTGGATTGGTTTGGTTTGGGTTGGATTGGTTTGGGTTGGTTTATTTAAAACTATATATATATATATATATATATATATATATATATATATATATATATATATATACATATGGCCATCTAAAAATAGTTTTGGACCCAATAAATTCCAAAAAAAAATTACACAATACTCTATTATTAGTTATACACCCAAAAATATACTTTTTGTACTATATTATTAATTAATTAAACACACATAATTATAAATCCATGAACGGATATTTATTATAATTAGCTAAAAATTACAAAAAAATCTTTCTTAAACTCAGTAATTCATAAATACCAATAATTAAATTTTTTAAATTAAATTCTAAAAAAATTAGGGTGTTTACAATCTATCAACTTTAAAAGAATTACGTCCTTACAATTAAGAAAATAAAACGTAACCGGTCAAGAAAAGGTTTGCTCCAAAAGAGATGACGCAGTTGCAAGACATGTTTGTTGAAGCATGACAGAAAGGATAAGGAACCATGAATAAGAAAAAATCAAGAGGAAGGGTGAGGGTTTTGTTCAAGCAGAACACGTAGGAAAGAAATAAAAAAAATCTAGGCAATGAGAGATAAGTAACTCAAGAGTAAAGGAGCCTGGTTAGAACGAAGATCAACTACAGCTTATGAAAACTTGGGTACCACTGACATATTACTAATCTAGACTAACAAGTTCAAGCTAACATAAAACAAGGTTTAGACTAGGGAATGGAACTAACAGGAAATGCTAAAGTATTACTAGGAATATTTGCTATTATAGCTAGCTATGATAAAACTAAATCTTACTCATATTAGCTAATCCTCGAGTATGTGCCTCCTCCACTGTCATTGCAAAAGCTTGTCCGCGTCCTTGTGGTGGTGCCCTCTGCTATTGCTGGGCCGACTGGAATAGTGTTGCCTGTGGTGCCAAGGATAGCCTCGGCTGATATCCTCCCGGTGCTGGTAAAGGTTGTCGGTTTACCATCGGTGCTTCCTCTCGATGCTCAGGGCAATCCTTGGCTGAATATTTATTGGATCCAGAAATCAATCATAATTCCAACTTGCGTCTGTACTCGCTCTCATAATGACCTCGTTTGCCACAATATTGACATGTAGGCAGTGCCTACAGAGCTGCTCTGGGTGGCTGGTGCATGTAAGGTCTCTTTGTAGCTTCTCCTTGTGGTACTCTGGCTGGTACTGATGTGAACGGTCGTTTAAGGCTGGACTCTCTCCTGGCGACGCGCTCCATACATCGGGCTGCAGCAAGGACGTCCGTGTATGAAGTAGGTGCAACGGAGCTGATCAATCTCTGTAGCTCAAAGCTAAGTCCGTCAAAGAACTTCTCCGCCTTCTCCTCTTCTGTCGGAATTAGAGTAGGGGTGAAGCAACTTAAACGGATGAACTATGCATTGTACTCTTCTACCGTCATGTTGCCTTGAGTGAGACGGTTGAACTTGTCCCGAAGTTCAGCTCTGTCAATGGCTGGAATGTACATCTCCTAGAAGAGTCTATAGAACTTCTTCCAAGTGACTCGGTCTGGTCTAAGACGTTTCTCCTCAGATAGCCACCAGTGATGTGCATTGTTTGTCAACTGCATCCTGACAGCAGTCATCCAATGCTCCCTCGGAAGCTCAGCTACTTCTAATTGGTGTTGAGTGACACAATAAGCCACTCATGAACTTCAGTGGGCTCCTCCTTGCCTGAAAAGGTACGATACTTCAGCTAGCAGAAATTAGTGATAGATCCCGTCGATGGTCATCTAGCTGGTGGGTTCGCTTGCTCCAGTGCTGTCACTAGGTTGTTCCTCAAGTTTTTTGCCTGGCATTGCTAGGCCTCTTGATGGATCTGCTATTGTGCTTGCATCATTGCATAAAATATTTGGAATATCTGCTGACCATCCATAGGTTGTCCTAATGAAAAAATGGGCATCGGTGGAGTAAACTACGGTGGTGGTGGAATATCATCTCGTCGGAACCTCGAGGCGTACTGATATGGTTGATTGCTTTATTGAGTGGATGGATCTCTACCCAATGGTGTCACTCCATCGTCGTAGCTGACCACTGCACCTTGTGGTGTAACCACGGGAGTCTCGTCGCTAGCTCGTGGATCCATTACTTTGTATCCAAATTAAACTATAAGAAGTGCACAGAGAAATCAAGGCAGGATGCAAGTCAAAAAATTATTTTGAAGTCAATATAGAGGTCAAGAACAGATCAACAAGTAGATGATATCCTATATAATTTTTCCTATCCTAATTGCAGTCTTGCTCGATTCCTTAGTTGAAATCGAAGAAATATAATCGTAGACCTGTATAGGCCACCACAAAAACCATGTCACTCCCAGTATCAAAATATCGGAAGACTAGCCACGTGGAAATGGACAGCAGCACAACTCCAATGGGCAAACCTAATTTAATGGACCCGTTAGAGTGCACTTAAGCTGTAATAAATATAAATGCAGTCCACATCGTCTATCACAGAATAATTCTAATCTCATCCACAGAAAGAAACATAACTCAATATGATAGACTAATCAAGATAATAGATAAAGAAAATAGTCCATCATTAAGTCAACATATGTAGTATCTCGGGGAACAACCCGATAAAATAAGAAAAGAGAATAAGTCAATATATAAGTCCATGAGTCAAGATATGAAATAATTGTACGCATAGATAACTGAGTATGAAACTGAATACTCAGGAGAAATCCCGTATATCTTGGGGTACTGCTCCAGCGTCAGCTCATGTCCTGTATATCTCGGGGTAAACCTCCTCTGCTGTACCTGGGGACATAATCCGGATCCAGGTCCTCTGGGGACATAGTAAGGTACAATAAACACTCAAGCCAAATAAAATATAGTATATAAAAATAGATTCTCATGACAAGCTATGTAACCAGCTAAGTAAAATGCAAATAAGAGCATCACTAGTACTCAGGCTGAGACCACTATAAGCTCTGTGACGGGGAGCCCGTAATAGCAAGAATATCACATAATGGGCCAAGTTCTGGAACATAGACTAAAGCACCTCAATAATAAAGTATATATGTATATAATCAGTATGTAGCCTGTGTGTCTCTTTTCACCCAATATAATCATACGTCGTATGTCCACGATATCTCATGTCCATAACATGCAAGATCATGACCTCTAACTAGTACAGCGTGTCATAATGATATCTAGGTATATGCAAGTCTCATGTCACGAATCATGTAAGCCTATACAGAATCACCATGAATAACTCAGGAAAGATTCTGTCACATGATTAGTGTCAAGTGTCCTATGGTATAACTTACTTGGTAAAGCAAGCATGTAAAAATATATAGGATCGTGGTATCAACTCTCTAAGTAACGTTACACGACTACGCGTACGGCGTCGACAACCGAATCTTATTCGGACGTTAAGCAACGTCTCACGGTCCTAGGTTGAATAGGTATATCACAGAATATATATATATATATATATATATATATATATATATATATATATATATATATATATATATAGAAAGAACTCAAATAATAATGTCAAAGGATCTACTACAAGTTGGCAAGGTACACTTGCTTGGGTTTTATGCTCCGTCAGTTGCTCTGATATAAGTGGAATCTCCAGGTACGTCTCCGGATACTGAAACAAATATCACCATTATTCTTAGAATACATAAAATAGCTAAGATTGACTACCCATAAGTCCAATTTGGTCACAGGGACAGAATTGACAGTTTTAGGTCAAAGCGGGGTCCACATGTGGCCCACTTTGCATCAAAAAATGTGTCATAGCTAAAGTTCTCCAAATTTGTCAAACTTAGTGTCTAAGAGTCCAGAATGATGATATGAACCAAACAGAATATCCAAAATTGGATTTTGATGAGCCGGTCACAAAATCGTCTGTCAAGTAGAACCGTGGGACCCGTAAAACAGTATTTCGTCAACGTTTTCAGAATTGAACCACACTTGTGTCACAGGACCAGCGTAACGTGATAAATCTGATGGCATAAGTTTTGTTACGAAGTGACAGACACACACGAAATTATGATGGGTGTTAGAACAGGCCGATACGAGACTTTTTGACGGATACTCGTTGATTTCGGTGTGCACGCACATCCAAATCAACTTTCGTGAAATCTCACACGTTCGCATTGACGATACGCATCTTTCGATATAATTCACATACAATAAAGTTGCCTCGTTTAGCGAAACGTACCTCATTTTGGGAAAATTTAGGTTTTAAAAACCAAGTTTTTGACCAAATTCAACAGCGAATAAATCACTGAATACAACGAATTAAAATAAACTAATTAAAGAGATTAAATCTCAGTTATGTTGTCTAAATTACTGTTCAAGTAGAATTTAAAAATATTAACTATGTTGAAAAAAATCAAACATGAACATGGGTGTTTGAAATAGTTTATGAACTACAAACTGGGTCATTTTTTTCCCTGTTTTGTGTCGCGAATTACGATCGACATAGGACACGATAGACCGAACTAATTACACATGGTTCAAGGGAGTCATGTGGTCTTCGCATAGGATTCGACGGGTCATAAATTGGTCTACTGTGTAGGGAGATTGTCACTACCACATTCTAAAATAGGGATAATTTTTGTCATTTTATTTATTATAAGTATTATGTGTATTTATTTTAAATAATTGCATGATATGTTTATATATATATATATATATATATATATATATATAAATAGTGTTCTATAATGCATGAGTAAGTAGACTAGACCTAGAAGCCCACTAGTGAACCCCTGACGGAAATATAGGATTATGGATTTTGATTAGTATTTTAGGATTAATTATTGAGGTTGTATTTTATTACTGTGATTTTTATTCATTGTTGTACCTTACCGTTGCTTCGATATTTGGAGCGCTACTCTAGCTTTTGCCTTGCAATAAATTTTACACCCTTGTCCCAGACGTGCCCGTCTTCCATTCTGTCCTTTGTGTAACTCATAAATATGCCCTTTTGTGCTTCATTTTAGTCGCACAATATTCGTCGCAGACATTTATTTTTAATTCCAAATAAATTCAACTTTGTATCTTTGTGCGTTCCAATCGAAATTCGAGATACAATCTTGACCCATTTTGTGCAACCCAAATTATGATAATATTCTATTCTAAGTCTTCTACGTCCATGACACTTGTGTCCCACTAATTTTAACCCTATGTACTTCCAATTAATTTAAGAACACCATTTACATTAATTTTAATTAAATTGGTGTAAAGACCCAATTTAACACAAAACTAGATCCAACACCAAACCAAACCCCCATTCACACCCTCAAGACTCATACTAAATACCACACACTCTTTTTAGCCACTATATCACACCAAACATGGTATTTTCCCTCATTCAATCCCAAAACCCAACTTTTGTACAATTTTCTAAATATTGGGGGCTTTTATGCAAAAGTGCAATAAGGTGTCCACTTCCTATTGGACCCAACACATGAAGAAAATCTCCTTCCCTCTTTGACCGATCCAATCACCATACTCTCTCCCCTTTTGTTTGTATACTCTCCTTCATGTTAAATCTTCGCCCTTCATTCAAAATGAAGCACCATCCTCACCACACACACCCTCCTATATAATCACTCATACTCACCCCATTTCCAATGAGCCAACCCCATCCCAAGGAACACATGGTCGGCCCTAATCCCTATGTTGTCATCACTCTCTTATCCCTCATGTAAAAACTATTCCTCCATTATTTTTCAACATCACCACCATCCCTTTTCAATAACCGAAACCCTAAACTATAAACCTTTCCCTCCACCACTGTCAGCTGGATGCCCGCCTAAGGCCGCTGCCTGAACTCCTCCCCGCTGCCAGACTTCCTACGCCTCACCAGCGTCCTCGTTCACCCGACGAGCCGTCCCTCCATCTTTTCCCTGACTTCTTCTCCTCCTCCCATCTCAGATCTCTGCCGGAGTCGACAGCCACCACTCCTCCCATCACCACCATCGTCTCCCTTATCTTCTCCATCATATCCCGTCGGAGCCGACAATGAGCAGTCGACCACGACCCCCGCCTGAAAGCAGCGACTTCCCGAGCTACCCCAGACGACCTCACCGCGAATCCTCGAGTTACCTCTCCCTTCGACAGCCACCGTCTCTCCCATTTTCCCCACGTCAATACCACCGTCTCCTTGCCAACCTCCCTCGACACCCCGACTCGAACAGCCCCGACCCAATTGCCGAGCACCGCCTCACCACCAGCACCACCATCGTCTCGACTCGATCCCGACAGTCCCCTATCGAGCACGACCTCGAGCAGCGACTTCCCTACCGGAGCAACGACCCTGTCTCCGTCATCATCATCATCACCATTATCATCATCATCATTATCACCACCATCATCATCATCAACCCTGTCAATCTCCTCCCGACGAGCAGCAACCAGGCAACAGTCGAACACCCTCGCCGGAGACACCCACAGCAGCCTCCCTCGACCCCGTGCGTCCCATCAAGGTTCGAACTTGCTTCCCTTCTTTGTTTGTAAGTGTGCATATGTGAATAGTATTAGGGATTAGTGTATTGCTTCGTGATAGTTTAGTTGATAGGATTGTATGACCCTATGTTAGTACCCTAATAACTAGTGTGTACACATATGCATTGTGTGACCCTGTGTTAGTGAACCAAATAATTAGTATGTGTGTGTGCATAATTAGTATTATTGATAATAAGGTTTCATAATTACTTCAATAGTTATTAATATTAATGGTAATTTGGTTTAATAAGTTCTTCAATAGTAATTAGGTTTAATATTAATTAGATTCATTATTACCTTATGGAAATAAAATGGTTAATTGTAGGTGTCACATACTTATATATGTTAAGCATGACCCTAGGTGTATTAATATAATTATAAGTAGTGGGTAATATTATGTAATATGTTAAGGTGCTATAATTATATATTAAACATATTTTGGACTCACTGCCTTGTGTACCCTAACCTACTAGGCCATGTGTTAGTGCTACACGAGATTTGGATATTGGACATTGTGTTAGTGTTAGTTATCTATCTTGTTATGTACAGTATTCAAGGATATGACACTTGTGCATTTAGACGTGCACACTTGACCCCGCTAGTTGACTAGTTATCGCCCTTGCGTAGTTCCGAGCATAGTGTAATTGTGTTTGTGTGTGCTAGTATAATTGTTGATGTTGTATTGTATTATATTATTTATATATAGGACCGTTGGATTGTTCTGCGAGACTTCAGGAGTAGGACATTGGTATTGCCCGCTCAGGACCACAAGCGAGTACATTCTCTGATAATTTCTGTCATTTAATTTTTTCTATAATTCAAGCATTTAGAAATGTTACATCTGATTTCTGACACAGTGCTACATGGACTAGTATTTAGATTGGATCTTCAGTCATGAGATGTTACATTGGTTATCGTATTGATATTGTATACGATATTGATATTAGACATTGATATTAGACCTTGTACATGATATATTGGACATTGATCATGTATCGTGACGTGTCATGTTTGGATCCACTGTACTAGTTGGGGGAAGGAAAATTATTAGTGAGAAATGTGATTATATCCTTATTGTACAAGTATAAAATCATGTTAGTGTTAATCATACACCACACGTATGATTAGCCAGGCCATATAGCTCTTTTACATGTTCCCAAGCCGATCACATATCGAAGCTATTATTTTAAACACTTAGAATAGTTACAGTTCTCCATTTCAGTTCATATACTACATCACCCCGTATATGATATTGTAGCTCTTTCTCGTTATTTCATATATACACTGACTGTACCATATTGCCTATATTGCCTGTTTTCTTTATTTTGCCATTGCCTTTATTTATTATCTTCTCTCAGTATATAGCATCATTTATTTATTGTTTTATAGTCCTTATCAATTAATTGGAACTGTTATTTGGGTTGTACTTTGCTCCATCCTGACTGAAAATAATTTTCCAGACTGCAACTTAGAGGACTGGTGTCCGACATATTATGGACCACAGGGAGAGTAGCTGCAGCCTTGGACCTTGTAGCTAGGTGTGATTCCAGGAGGTCTAACCGGGATCACTAGTTATTCAGTTAGTTTCTTTTAGCAGATTATTGATACCGGATTTGTTTCCGGCATACTTTGAGACTAGGATGTTATTGTTTGCAGTTAGATTATTTTGTTGTTTAGACTTGTGTTGCATTATATTTATTTTCTTCCATATCTCATCGTGCTTTAGTTTCCGTGATTGAGTATTTCCATATTATATTGTGATATTTGTGTCTCCTTATGGAGTTAGATATTCGTGTGAGATTGATTAGATAGTATTGTGACCTAGATAGTGTTCTACCGCCTATGTTGCGGCGTAGGCTGGACCTATCCACGTACTCGTGTCCCAAATTTTGTGTGCGGGTCGTGAGAGAGATACATGGGCTATAAGTAGTATACCTCGCTGTGCTGTTTGCCCGAGATTCTGACGGGTAGTGCGGCAGCATCTTGCGGCGTGTGGCGGTGACTATCCAGCGGTCATCGGCGGCCGGGGAAGGTCGGGGTGGTAGAGGAGATGATGGTGGTGGTCGGCTAGGCTAGGGTTTAAATAGGGTGACGGTGAGGGAGTTACTGGAAGATGAAGAGGGAGGGTCAGGTCAGTTTGGGAAGGGGAAGTGATGGAGTCGAACGGTTGTGGGGGTTCGATTTAAGTGGGTTCTGGTTTGGGTAGCCGGGTCGGGTTATCGGGTTATGGGTTCGGATCCGGTTGGTTTAGTTCGGTTTGGATTGGTTTGGTTTGGTTTAGGTTGGTTTGGTTGGTTTATTTAAAACTATATATATATATATATATATATATATATATATATATATATATATATATATATATATATATATGGCCATCTAAAAATAGTTTTAGACCCCAATAAATTCCAAAACAATTACACAATACTCTATTATTAGTTGTACACCCAAAAATATAATTTTTGAACTATATTATTAATTAATTAAATACACAAAATTATAAATTTATGAAAGAACATTTATTATAATTAGCTAAAAATTACAAAAAAATCTCCCTTAAACTCAGTAATTCATAAATACCAATATAATTAAAATTTTAAAATTAAATTCTAAAAAAATTAGGGTGTTTATATCCTAGCCTCAAACTATTTCAGGCCCTTAAAAAAATGAGCCACACACCTACGCTCAAGGTACTGCTTCCCAAGGAGAACATCTACCGGGTTCTACAATGATAGCGGATCATAGTAGTCCAAGTTCGCACATAAGTGAAGTAATTCTGCTGCATACTGGAGTACTGTCTTCTCTCTCTATGTGGTAGCATCAATCTTCTTCTCAACTTCCATCATCATCTTGACACTCCCAACTCCAGAGTACATCCCGGCCAATGTCTTTTAGACATCAGCTGTACTGCAGATCGACTCCACCATCCCAGCTATGGATGGAGACATAGAAGTCAGCAACCTAGAAACTACTAGAGAATTAAGTTTACTCCATGTGCTCCACTCAACACTCGTCTTATACTCTGGCACAGTGCACTATCCCTTCACATATTTTTTAATTCCCTTTGTCTGAAGGTTCAGTAGTGCCCTCCTAGACTAACTTAGGTAGTTTCTCGTTCCCTCAAATTTGAGGTCATTCGGTAGAAACTGTATCTTCTTCAATACCTGCGACGGTTCTGGTGAGGGCACGATTGCCCTAGTAGATGAGATCTCCTCTAATTTGGCCTGAAATACCCTGGCCATCCCCTCCAATATCTTCTTTCGCTCCTAACTAGTCATAGGTTTTCCCATCTCCGCAGTTGCACTTATCGCAAATCCAACACATGGACGAGATCAAACACAACTCAACCACGGGTCGTGCACCTACACACAATCATGGCTTTCTTCGTCTATTTGTATACCACGAAGTTTATATGGTAGGAGAGGGGCACGTTGGGTAGAACTCGCTGGAACAACGTCTAAAAATAGAGATATGTGCAAAACTTTCTAGGAAGTATGCTTTGTAATTTCAGAAACCACGTTAAGATCTAAATCAAAGGATCACACAAGAGTTCCTCTTTAATTATTTCCGATCCAACGAACAACTCGCCTACGCCAGCGTACGATGAGGACAAGATAGGCAGTAGCGCACCCTGCTTCCTACAGGTTCGACAGCGTACCCTGATTCCCGACGGATTTGACGACACCCGCATGGGACGTCGACGGCGGATCGATGATGAAGAAGAAGGGCAGTGGAGGAGAAGAAAAAGAAAAAAAATAATGTGGAGAAAGAGATTCAGAATTTTTGCTCTGATACCATGTAGAACGAAAAAATAGATTATTTATTTTTTAAGTGGGAGTACATATATATAAGAGGAGGCTAGCCTCCTCCTTATTTCCTATCCGATGTGGGACTAAATAAGTTCTCATAACTCAACAGTTTGTTTGAATGTGTTATAATTTGTAAATGTTTATTTTATTTATAGCAAATGCTAAGGGCACTATGGAGTTTACTAGGGATGATACAAATAATAAATTTTTTTTTCCAAAATGCCGTTAAAAATTTGTAGGAAGGCAACACAAACTAAAGTGTAAAATGTAAAAAAATTATCTCTCTTTCTTTCCAAATTCCTAAATCCTAGTACATATTTCTACATAGTTTCTTAGTATATAGTATGATTTGAGACTATTTTTGAAGTTTTAAATTTTATGAATGGAGTTTCAAAGCTTCAAATCAAAATAATTTGTTTATGACGACAAAGGACTGTCAAACTTTCGACAGCCTGGATATGCGCATAACTGTCAAAAATTTTACAGTCTTGAAAACAAAGAAGTATGTTTTCAGGACGGCTAAAATTCTGGCAGTCATATGTATTACTTGCACCGTCAAAATTTTGGCAATCCAACAATGAATTAGGATAGACAGGACTGTCAAATTTTTTATAGTCCTACAATGAATTAGGACTATCAAAATTTTGACAATCTTGACTATAGTGAGGGCTGCAAAAATTTGGCAGTAGTCAGGACTGCCAAAATTTTGACATTCCGGTTTCGTCCCCAACGAGTTTGTGTAGAAATCTGAAGTTTGAAACCCCTAAATTGGGTTTGAAACTTTATAAACAAATCCATTAGCAAATCATAAAATTAAAATTAGGGTTGAAAGGGAAAGATGAAGTGGGAAAAAAAGAGAAAATTTCAGATTTTGATGTGTATTGTCGCATATTTTGACAGTCCCTAACAAATAAATGGCTTAAGTGTGTTGCCCCATATCTTGTGTCGTTCATAATAAACTTGTAGTGCCATTAACATTTGCCTTTATTTATAGTGATGTGAGCTTTGGAAGTTGTTATGGTTGGTTTGAATGTAATGTTAATGTTTATATTTATTGTTATTGTGTTGTTCTTTGTAGTGTTGTTTGCAATATTTTTTTATAGAAATTTTGATATTTCAACAACTTTTTAGCGATTCGTAGAGATGTGATGTCCAGCGATGTCCAACGACGTCCAACAACATCAGATATGTGTCACTAACAGGTATCGGAATGTCATTAGATCGGACATGTCGTAGACGCGTAAGTGACATGTTCTAATGTGTCGCCAATTTGTTGACACGTGAGTGAAAAATGGACGAGAAGGAGTCGCTATTGTGTCACTAGCTTCAGTGTGACAGCGACATCAACTAACGTCGACGTCGCATATTTCAGTGACTAACTATTTGGCAGCACCCATTGACGCCGCTGACAACGTCGCTATATTCATTTAGCGACATCTTAGCAGGATTAACGATATTTTTTTTTCGTGGCTAACCTCGCTTATTTTTGTAATGACCTTTGTTACGACAAGAATAAAAACACAGAGCATAAAATCTAAGAAAAAATGTAAACTAACCCATCTCCAACCCTTCTCCATTAATGTCTATCTTTTCTGATCTCGTGTTTGATCTTAGGCCTCGTTTAGTTCACGGAAAGAAAGGAAAGAAAATCAATTTCTTACACTTACATTTCTTTTTAAAAATTACAATTTTTATTGATATTTTTTTCAGTGTTTAGAAATGCCAAAATTATTTGGAGAAAAAATGAATACTTAAATGTGAGAAATAGAATTTTTTGTTGGATGGAAGAAACCATTTTTCTCCTTAATTTTCTTTTCATTGAAAATCACTTTCTTTTCTTTTTCAATTTTTTTGCCATCAAACTATAGAAAAATAATGACTTCAACTCCATAATTCTGGCCTCGGTCTATCCGTGGTCGACAGGTGATGTTTAGTTGACCGGTCACACTGCTCTTTCGAAATATGGTCCACAACTAAAACCGGCCTGGGGATACCTGTGCCCGCGGACAAAGTATAAATTGCTTTCGTAATTGATTAAAATTCCAGTAAAGAAACAAGAGAATCTAGACGTGCGTCCCGTGACCGTGTGAACATAAAATGTTTATATAATTATGCAGTAAATTTTCAGTTGCTATAAACTAGCCAACATTGTTCCCACTGCGTCCGTTCACAGCCAGCTGCAGAATCTCCCCTCTGCCTGCACACGCTCAGTTCAATGGATGACAGCACAACTTATTACGCACGTTTCCCATTCTCAACCTTTACTTTCCAAAATACAATGTAAAAATAGTCACTAAGAAAACAATTCAATGTTCACTTCTTAGTCGTTATAGAATCATCCCATCAGTGATCATACATGCAAAATTCCATGCCATGGAGTAACGCCTCTCCTCCCTCCTCCCTCCTCCCTCCTCCCTCTCATATATATATATCGATCACTTCTTCTCCATTTCAATCCATATATCTAGCTATAGCTCAAAAATTAGAAATGGATGCTTTCGTAGTAGAAGCGAGAGAGAACAGCATCTTCGCGGAAATAGAAAGGCGGCTTCTACTACTTATTTCCGATGGCGGAGAAGGAGGATCGTCTTCGTCCATGTCGCATAATCCGGTCGGCGAGTACCGAGTGTTTCCTTCACCGCAGCCTAACAATGCGATCGACAGCCGGATTTTCTATGCGAACCACCACATGAAGCCACAATTTTATGTGAATTCGACGAGACGGACGAAGGGGACGGGGGTGTTTCTCCCCCACTGCCCATCTACTGCTTCTGCTGCTGCTGCTGTTAATAACAGGAAGAGATCGCAAAGAATGCCGAATCGCGTGGCCTAATTCTGGTTTGCACCATAGCAATGATCTTATTTAAAAGGAAAGCAAATGAAGGGAAAATAATTGTATTCCTACTAAACAGTGAATGAAATTATTAGTTTTAAACTCCTTATAAAAATTTTGGTATACATTTCAGTCAGTCGACAGTATTGCAAGATCTCAATTACAAAATCAACAGTGATAATCTACGACATGATGATCAACAAAACAAAAAGCTTAACTAGGACACAACACTATAAGCCCAAATTATCCAAAAATTGGACCCATCATCTACAATATACCAAAAGTTATTTTTTAGTGTTTCTTAAATATGGCGTATTTCGATCTTTGAAATCTCTATGCAACAATCAACAGATCAAAGAGTAAGAGTGAGAGAAATGAGTACTAGGGCTCTAATATAAATAAAATAAGGAGGCCGAATATCTTACAAAATTCGTATGACGCGGTTTTTTGCGTCTGACATCAAGCTGCAGATTCTTTTCCTCCTGCACACGCTCGGAAATAAGTAGAAGTGGCCGAATAACTTTTTACCCACGTTTCCAATTCTGAACCTTTATTCAAAAAATCAACGCAAAGAAATCACTCAAAACAAATTCATTGTTCATTTCAAGTCACTTGTAGCATCATTCCAGCAGTGATGATACATGCAATGTAGTGACACCAAACTTCCTAAAAAAGGTTCTGCCCCTCGTATGTTTGATCAATTGTCTCTTCCGACCGCCCATCCATTAAATGTTTTCAAGTCTTCTCCAAACTCATGGGCGGACATGTGCAAGTCGAGGGAGGTTAGGAATGAGCTTTTGATGTAGCATCAATCGAGCCCAAGTCGGTGGAGGGGAGGAAGCTCATCGAGATCACCAAAGAGGACATGGCGGAGATGGAGGAATTTTGCAAGAATACTATTGTGTTGTATGAGCTGGATAATCGTTCGTATTACGGACAATTTTGTGGATTTGCTACAAGAATTTGGAAGTCGAAAGGGTCCATATACATCAACTCTCGTTAGAACCGCTTCAATTTTATAAAGTTTCAGTTTGTCGAAGACCTTGATTGGGTCCTAGAGAACTAACCATGGACCTTTAATGAAAGACTGATTGGTATGCGTTGTTGGGATCCATCGGCCGACTTCGCTCTTGATCATCTCACGGCAGTGCCTATCTGGATTAGACTTCCTTGACTTCCCCCATAACTCATGCAGAGTTCCCCGGCTATTATGAAGTTGACAAGTGAGATCGGTAAGCTGCTGCACACAAACCCCCTCACGGCGAGGAAGGAGAGGCTATCTTATAGAAGAATATTTGTGGAAACTAACACAACTAACGCACAGCTAGAGGAGCTTGAAATAGATCTATCTAATGGGAAAACACTATAACAAGAAAGTTGAATAAAAAAGGGTTTCTCCGAGATGCTCCAGCTGCAAATGCTTTGGGCGCACTACTTCTCAGTGTCCAGAAGTTTAAAGGAAAGGGACCGAGTCACACGAGGGTACGAATGATCTGGCGGACTCGGCTAGCTTGAGGGAAGAGGGAGAGATTGAAGGAAACCCTAGGGGAGCCTATCGTCACAAAGGAAAGGGAATGTGTTGCAAGGGATTTCAGGCCCCCGAAAGTGGGGTCTATTCTAAAAAAGAGAATGGGACATGAACCTAAGGTACCCCAGACCACTGTCATTGGCCAAGGAAATCAGCAACCCTGATGTTGTTCGAGGCGGGAAGATCTCTAGCAGCCTCTCAGAAGGGATATGCCTTGATTGCCTTCTCACCTCATCCTGATGCTAGATTGGGAGGAAAGTTGTGGTGCCTCGTTCCCCCTATTCAGGGAGCACGGCTAAGAATTACTTTCGGTATCGTTCGATCGGGATAGATTGAATCAAGATCTTTTTCCTCGTTATGGATTGGCTTCTTCAGAATCACATATTCAGTGGACTGTATCCCAAGGACGGACTTAGCGGCAGAGTCAAGAGAGACCTCTCCGCTGCAAGTTTTTTTGCCTAGTTTTCGTTGTTGCATTGTTGCTTTCGTGCTTTCGAGTTGGTTTTCAGATTTGCGTTTTCTCAAACGGTTTCGATGAATTTTATTTCTTTCGTTCGTTGAGCCGTACTTTCTTTCAAACTTGGAAAGAGGAGAAGAGGTATTGATCGTCTGTTTGTGGCATGCACGTGATCGTGCAGTAGGCATCGCGCGAGCAGAGTCTTGAAGCACCTCTTTCTTTTCCTCTCACCGCCAAGCTATACTTTGATTAGTTGATCCTTCTTCCAACTCTTCACACTTTAAACCTTGCTCTCTTGATTATTCCGATCAACGATACCTTAATAACTAAAAGATGTCTAGATAAAATAGAATAGACTTGGATTACTTTAAGCTTGTCAATCAACTTGTGAACGGTTACCTTGTTGCATGCTAGTTCGCTTAGAATGTTCTTTCTTCATGTTTCAATTCTAGTTAGAACATTTTTATCTATTATTGAGCTATGTATAGAACATACTTTGCTATATAATAAACTGAGCAAGAAGACTATGCAAATCAAATCATGATATGTTACTTGTCTGGTGCTTGTGTTGCCTTGGACCGCTTCATTTGATAGCTTAGTATAGGCTTTGCTTGGTTACGGATAACTTGTGCACAAGGTTTTCGTTCCTGCAGACGATCGCTGGGGCACTGGCACCGATCCGATCCTGACGGAACATTATGATAGTAATATGCTTTGGACAGGAATGGGTGTATCGTCCCATGTTCCTTGCGTTGCATACCATTTCTGCCCAGGGCGAGATGGCGTATAACGATACCTGTACCTCCATCATTTTTCCCAGAGACTATAACTCGTCCACTATGGCAACGTGTCAGTGACCCTCCCCATCGTATATTTAAACTGTGCATGCTAACTATGTCTTCGTGCAGGGAAGGTTATGGTAAGTGTTGTGCAGGTGGTTTAGACGGACATGTAAAAGTCATCGAACGGTGGCATATTTATTTCAATAAATTTCCATATCCATTTCTTGCTTATAACTTGAACTAAGGCAAGATAGAAAGACCACATAATAACTTGCATGCTTTACATAAATAACGTGTTGATTGGTATAGTTGGGTTAGCTCGCATTCCCCAGTGCATTTTGATGTACCGACCCTCGTTGGAAGAGGTTTTCAGTGCCAAGGCAGTCCTGCAAGGAGCTAGAGTGACTTCCCAATCCAGTCCACCTACTGGCACACCATGTTCGTGCCCTTTTGAAGCATGTTTGAAGTTCAAGGAGCTCACGCACATACCTTATGCAGCTTCGTGGTAATGTGATAGCTTCGTCCGAAAGTATCTATATCTTTTGAAGTTTTAGTAAAATAATGTAATGTATCGGACGGCTATCTCATTTTGCGTCCAATCTTGTAAGCCCGTGCGACAACCATTTGAACTTTTTTAAGAGTTTGAAAATGATCTTCATTATCAATAAAGAGAACTTTTTCTTATTTCAATATTGTGTTCAATTATCTGCGTCCTCTGAATATGTGCTCGTTATATCAAATACCTTAGCCTTGTGTGTTGCACAACTTAGGCACGCACGTCATCACGTCCGGGGGACGACTATTGATTCAACGGAATCGAAGCGTGACATATTGGTATCACACTACCAGAAAAGTCAAATTAGTGACGTTTAAAAACGTCGCTAAATGACCAAAACACGTCACTAATCATATTTAGCGACGTAATTAGCGATGTTTTAAAGAAGTCCGAACAAAGCAAGTCGCTAAAAGAAAAAATGTCGCTAAACATCGCTATGCCGACGTTTTTTAGCGACTTAAATGTGTCGCTAAAATTAGCGACGTTTAGCGACTCAGCGTCACTAATTAGCGACGTTAATTAACGTCGCTAAATGTCGCTAATTAGCGACTTATATAGCGATGTTACAGGGACATCTTTAATGACCTGACAATACTGCCATGTCAGCAATTTGCGACGTACAGCGACGTATTTAGCAACGTCATTAGCGACTTGTATTAATGTCGCAATATAGCGACGTATTTAGCGACGTGTAGTAACGTCGCTAAACGTCGCTAAACGTCGCTAACGTCGTTAATTTTACAGAAAAAATAAAAAAAGAAATACTGAATTGTTTCCAAACTATTATTCCTGCAGTTTATTAAATACAAATAGACCCGAAGCAACCCTCCGTTGAATTTCTGGATTTGCCAACCTCCTTGGATTGAACACTCAAAACCGGTAAAATAACATATTTAATATGAATAATATAATAAAATTTGAAGAAAAGAAAGCATCCAACAAATCTCATCGTAAAGAATACGACAAATATATATCCATACAATCTCATCCTAAATAATAAAAAAATACAAATATCCAGCAACTAGCTATACTACTGCGGATCTGCAGGAGGCTGACAGCCGGCGCGCATGAAGGATAAGAATAGCTCATACTGGTCCCGTGGAATCGACACCGATGTCGATGGAGAAGGCATTGACGTCGATGGAGTCTGTGTCGATGTAGGCGCACCAGGAGGCCGTACCCGCTCTAAGTCTGCGAGTCGCTGGTTGTAAGAATCCATAGTAGATAACAGCCTCGTACTGCTATAAACCATTGAATCCTGCATCATCGTCAGCCTCTCGTCCATCGATAGTTGTGATGCCTGCAGCTCCATGATGTTGCGGTCTGTCGAGGCTCTAATATCATTTGTCAAATCTCGGAGCTCCATGATGCTGCGGTCGAGCATATCGAATCGTGCGATAAGCGTCGGATCGTCCTTCTGCGGCTGGGACCGAGGCTGCTCCTCCATCCTTCGCAGCAACTCGTCATGGAGAGACGCAATCTGGTGGTCAACGGCCTCCTGGACTCTGGCCGACGACTGCAAGGGCTGTGTAGAACACGCAGCTATCGGGGAAGCCCTAGATGACTGCGTCGCAACCAGGGTGACATAGGATCTCGTACGGTAGTATGTACCCCTCTGGAGACCACAGCTGCGGTCACCCACAGGTCGTCCATCGACGAAGCTGGAGCGGGCTGCGAGGTAGTACCAGCCTTTCCAGGTGTAGGTGCACTAGCAGTCGCCCACTTACGCAGCCTAAGATACTCGGCCTAGAAAGGTTTGGAAACTCGATAATTGCCTAAGTTATATTAAAATTAACACAAAGTAAAGTAATACTTACAAAGGTCTGCGAGGCCCTCTCATCAATAAGATTTTTGTCCTTGCGATGGGGCCAAAAAGACGGTCACCATGTTTGCATCCTCACCCCTCTGTACCTGTTAAAAATATATTATTTAGTACTAAACTTAAACATTTTTTCCTGCTACCTTTTATGGTACTTACATTAAAATAATATATTTTAAAAGAAAAAATATACCAAACGACAAAAATGTTCCTTCATCGGAATCGAGCCACCACACCACTTGGCAGCATTCCGCCTAGCCGCCTTGCCCTTCTCAGACCTTTCCTTGTAGCTCGGATCTACGAATCTAGCCCTCATCGCAGTCCACTGCTCAGGCGTGATCCAACCTTGGATTGGTTTTCCAACACGATCACGAGCCTTCTGGTCATCCAGAGCATCTCGGATAAGCTTGGCGGCAACAGTAGGAAAGAGCCGCTCGATCAAAGTGCTTCCATGCTTCTCTATCGGATGGATGATCCAATACTCATTTGATCTGTTTTCGCCTGTGCCAACTCATGTTTTCTGCAGTCTCCTTAACCATAAATAACCGCTGTAACCGCGGCGTCAAAGGCAAGTAGTGCATCGAATCGTTAGGCTTTCTTGCACCGACAGACTTTTCTCTAACAGTGGCCTTGTAACGATCAGCACCACAGAATCTGCACGCATCTTCATCCTTGTTGTCTTTGTAGTACAACATGCACCCGTTGCGACATGCATCGATTTTCTCGTATCCCATCCAAAGCGATCTCACCATCCTCTTAGATCGATAGAAGTCTTTAGGCAACTTTGCACCCTCGGGCAAGATCTCTATAATCAAATCGATCAGTCGATTATAGCATTCTCGTGACATGTTAAAATCGGACTTGATGCTCAATAATCTTGTAACCACCTCCAACATTGAATGATCCTCACAACCAGGATATATTGGAGTCCTTGCATTCTCCAACAACTCCATAAACTTTGCAGCATCGGCATTCGGTGCCTTCTCACCTGCATCATAATTGTCCAAATTGCAACTAGGTCCCGCCGCATCATAATTGTCCGGATTGAAACTAGGCCCCACCACATCATAAACTATGTTCACCCACCCATCGTCGTAAGCATCGTAGTCGTGGACATCCATATACGGCTCCACATAATATTCCGACTCCGATGCTAGAGATACAAGTTCTCCGTGCGCGGTCCACTGATAGTAATTCGGCATAAAGCCCTTCGAGTACAAATGATATATGACTTCCACTTCTGGATGATATTGCCTCTTACGACATCTCACACACGGACACTTAATTTTGGTACCGTTCATGTACTGAGGGAACGCCTTGGCGAACTGCAGGAACTGCTGTACACCCTCAATGAATTCATCTCGCACACCGCACATGTCATCAGGATGACGGTTGTACATCCACGAACGATGACGCAGATAGTAATTCATATCCATTTCTAGATACTTTTGCAAAAATGACAATATGTATCATATAAATTATTACATACAGTGGTTTATCACCTAACTTCATAACTTAACCGTACTATAAAAATTATAACTGATATAATACATACTTTCATTTATAAAAACTGCAGCTGCCCCCAAACCCATAGCACTATGAACTGCACTATAAGTGTGCAGTTAACATACTACAGATAGTGTGCCATACTACATAACTGCAGCTGCCCCCAACCACACTCCTAGCTCACTGACTTACCTCAGCATGCTCCAATGCACATTGGGCTGATGTGCCTCAAGTCTCCCCCTGCTCACTGCTAGTAAGCAGTGCTCACTGCTACTGTTACCTCTACTTGCCATGGTTACATGTGTACCTCAATCTATGTGCTTGTGGGCACTCAAGCCCCTCACATATTCACCATTGCACATCTAAAATCTAACTTGAGTCATGTGCGCTCACTGATACACTTGTATCAGTATATACCATCTCCTCACTCATTTCCTGCTAACATTAAGTACCATAAAATTAAAATATATTGCCCTCAATATCATCATTTTCTCTCCTTAATTTAAAGCTCTGAGTACAATATGTAATAAGACACCATAAGTGTTCATTTTTCAAAAAATAAAGTCAAGTTATACATATTAGACAATAGCACAAGTACATGAACCAAATATTTTTACACTTGAAAATTTATCTGTGGATTCACAGGTAGTATAGTAGTTGACATTTTTCTATAGGGGTGGTCATGGCCCCATTTTTTACTAGATAGGTTCATCCCTGTTCTTTTATAAGAATTGACAGAAAAAAATATGATCGATTGTCAACCTCGCGTACACTATACTTTTTTGGTTAGAGTTGAGAGTATTTGTTTAGAAGACATAACTTTACGGAACAATATCTACATATGCTAATAGCGAATTCAAGATAAAGAAACTATTATATTTAATTGTATAGTAGGAACAGGAATCTCATAAAATGATAAAGAACTGTATGGGAATCCCTGAGCCTATGGCGCAAACCTCTGCGCTTTTGTTTCTCAAAAATACTTCTTAAAGAAGTTATCGACCAAGCAATCACTTTTGTCTTGAATCAATCGATTTAAAACTCCATGGTAGTTTACTTAAGCATAAGTATTTCCCTCCATGGTAGTCACAGATAGCAACACACCTACCAGGAAGGACCGACAACGAAATAAAGAACCACTGGAACTCCTACCTCAAAAAGAAAGGAAATCCTTATTCATCCTCAAATTCTCAAGACTCGAGTACTAACCATGTCCTTGTCGGTGCCGTCGTCGCACATGAATCACCATCGCTCGTCGACTCGGGCCAGTCGGCCCTAACCCTAACCCTAACCCTAACCCCATGTCAAAAAACCTAACACTAACCCTAGGTCCTGATCAGTGTCTGTGTCAGTGTGTGTGTGCGCCGTGTCAGTGTCAGTGTCAGTGTCTGTGTGTGTGTGTGTCATGTCTGTGTCAGTGTCATATGTGTCCTGTGAGAGAAAGAGATAGAGAGAGAGAGAGAGAGAGAGAGAGAGAGTTAGGGTTTACCTAGAGCTCGAGGAGGAGGAGGGGGATGACGGAGTAGCTGCGGTGGAGAGCCGGTCGACGGAGCGGGGAGGGGGGGTAAATTTTTTTCTTTATAAAATTTTGACAGATGGGGAAAAATGAAACTGAGCCCTAATTAACCAAATTTTAGCGACGTTTAGCGACGTCCAATAAAAACGTCGCTAAATTAAATTTTAGCGACGTCAATGACGTCACTAAACACGTTGCTAAATATTTTTAATATAAATGTCGCTATATACGTCGCTAAACGTCGCTAACTTAGACATATTAGCGACGTTTATCGACCTTAATTGAACTTATAGCGACTTATCTTTTAAAATCTTAATAAAAGTCGCTAAACATCGCTAAATGTCGCGATTTAGCGACGTCTAACAACATTTTTATAAGGAGTCGCTAATTTATATATTATTTGCGACGTTTCTTTTGGCGTCGCTAAAATACGTCGCTAATCCTGCTTTTTCTAGTAGTGTCAGAGCATGGCTTCAAGTTCCTTTGACCCTCATGTTGAAAAAGTTCCTTTAACATTCTATTCCCTATGTCACGCTCCAGTTCCAGAATACGTAGGACCAGGAATAGGTAACATGCCAGCCATATGTATATGACAACTCCTATGTGTTGGAAGGTCGTAACATATACGTACGCTGTAAATGAATATCAAATCCACAAGTGGTAATATACTGTCGACACAGGTTACACGCAATATATATCTCATCCACTGTACAAATAAAGAAATATAAAATAAATAACTGAATCTCAAATATGAAGTATCAAAGAATGATAGTTATGTAAAAACTAATCCACTGTCAGTTAACTATACCAAAAAAACTAAATAAGAGAAAAGATCAAAACTCCAATATAAGATAAATGTCAAGAAAAGAATAGAGGCTAAAATATCCATCAGCTGCTAAGAATCAGGGGTACTCCGAAGGTAAGATCTCCTCAATCTGGTACAAAGCGTCAGGTCCGGGTCCGTACTCCTGTGGATAGTCCTGCCCGTCTACACCTGAAAGTGGACCAGGTCCTCAGAGAAATGTAACAAGATACAGAAATAATATGCCAATATATAAAGTACTAAAAATAAACATCCAAGGGTCGCCTAACTGTCTATGTGAATGCACTTTGAGAATAACTTTCCAACGCGTAGGCTATCTGGCTAAAAATGTGATTGGCATGATTCTCTCGGAGAATCAGGGGCCTAAAAAGCATGACGTCTTTTGAACGTCAGAGGCCGCCTGTTGATATATAATATAAGGGTCATATGACCAGGCATCTCCGGCGGAGCGTACGGGTTACATAAGAAAAAGTGTAAAGGAGCCCAAACGTCTTACTTATTGTTCACCCCAGCTCTATTCATGCCATATCCATGACACGATGACATCTCTAATGACTTCCAAGGCTTCTAATCATGCAAATTCTATCAGCAGTTATCCCTATCCGTCGTACGTCCTATATGCACAGGTGGCAAGTCCGTCACGCAAGTACGTGTCCTATATGAGACTCACACTCGTGTGTGTCATGGCTAATGAAACATAAGAATGCCTCATGATAATGGAGTGGTCTCGTAAAACTAGGTCACTATGCATAATATATAATAAAGACAAAGTACGATGCCACCGTCATTGCACCCAAGTTATTCTTGGAAGTGCAGTTTATATAGCAGTTAAAATATATGAACTAAATAACAGAAATAAAATGTATGCACCATATGGAATATAAATCACAGTACAATGGAAAGATATACTTGCCTGGCAGGAAAGCTGCGTAATGTAAACGTCCAGGTGGCAAGTACAGAGTATCAGAACCTACTTCCTCCGACTGATCATCTTCGGATGTTGAAATGAACATCACCAACATTCTCAAAATTAGCAAGATAGCTAGAAAAGACTTACCTTTTGCCCAATTTGGACACAGGGTCAAAACGATAATTTTAAGTCAAAGCAGGGTCCATGTGCGACCCACTTTGCACCAAAATGTGTGCTAGGGGTAAAAGTCTCTAATTTGCACAAATCAAAGGTCAAACAAATCTTAAACGATGATACGATCTCAACGGTATATCCAATTTTGGATTTCGGTGAGCCGATCACAATTTCGTCCGTCAAGTAAACCATGGGACCCGCGAATAGACGGCTCAGTCAACTGTTTCGGAATCACGTGAAACCTGGGTCACAGGACCAGCGTGATACCACGAATCCAATGGCGCAACTTTGGTCGTGTTCCGACGAGCACACATAAAATAGGACAGTTATTTGCAAAAGTCGTGATACGAAAAGTTTTTACGGATACTAGTTGATTCCGACACGTACACACGTCCGAATTAATTTTGCAAAAGTCCACACGTCAGGATATACCATACACGTCTTTTGGTGCAATTGGTATATGCCAAGGTGATTTTGTTTGGCAGGGCGCACTCAGTATCATAAAATTTTAGTTTTAAAATACCAAATTTTTGGTCATTTTGGAGGTCGAATAATTTAACAAATAAAATAAACTAATAAAAAATAAACGAACACTAAAATTATTAGTTTATTGAGAAGAAAACCTTTCGATTATATTTTGAAAATATTTAAGGAATTGGTGGCAAATTGGGCATGAACATGGGGGTTTGGGTTGAATTTTTGGACTTTTCTTGGACAGTTTTCGGCCGACTTTCGGTCAATTTTTTGACCAATCTGGGACACAAAAACTTGTCCCACTTAGAGAAAATCCTTGAGGTTTAGGTTGTGAACGTATACAAAGAAACCGCTCAAGAAAAGGATGAGAGATGAGAGAGATATGGAACCTTGAAGAAGAGGTCATCGAAGGAGGTTGCTGTCGCGGTTTTCAATTGGGCGGCGATTAGCGGTGATTCTGGTGGCCGTGGGGCGGTAGCCGACGACGGGGGTGGCGGCGCAGAGGTATGGGGAGTAAGTAGTTAGGGTTAGGGTTTTGGTTTGATGGTCAAATATACACATATATATAAAGACAGGGAAAGGAGAGGTCGCGGGTTGAAGGGGGGTCTCGGGTGAGTTCGGGTAGGTCTAGGAATTGGGTTGGTTTATGTTAAGGTTTTAAATAAATTTTATTTTTATTTATTTTATTTTCTTATTAATATCTATATATTTATTTACATATATATTTACATATATAGATAAGGTTATAAAAATCCAAAAAGAATATTTGCACACAAAATAAATTCTAGAAAATCTATCACCTTTTAACAAAAGACTTCAAATAAGAAAAAATAGTTTTGTGAAATAATTCAAAATGAGTATTTATATAAGTAATTAAATCAAGAAAATTTATTTTCTAATTAAATAAGAAAATAATCTAAATAAATTCAATAAATAAATATAATATTTAAAACTAAAATTTAAATTTAAAATTAGGGAGTTTTATATTCTACCCAACTTACAACAATTTTGTTCTCGAAATTAAAACTAAACCACGATAGGGAAACAAGAATGGTGTATGGTAGAAAGGAACAAAGTAAAATCATACATTGACCTTCGAACATATGCGAAAAATATTTGCACATGTCATCATCACGCTCCCAAGTGGATTCTCCTAGCGAGTAATGCCTCCATGCCACGTGAAACAAGAAAATAGACTTATTCCTCAATACTTTCTCTCGACGATCAAGAATCCCCACAGGTTGCTCTTGGTATGACAAGCTCAGCCCAATTGTGATCTCGGAGGGGTCGAGAACATGACTGTTATCTGCCACATATCGCCTGAATTCTGACACGTGGAATACATCATGTACTCCCTCGAGTGGAGGTAGTAGTGCCAGTCAATACGCCACTTCTCCCACTCGTTCTAGCACGTCAAATGATCCAATATACCTTGGACTCAACTTGCCACGTCCTCCAAAGCGAATAGTGCCGCTAGTAGGTGATATCCTCAAGAAGACATGATCGTCTTCTTTAAACTCCAAGGGACGACGGTGAAATCTGTCCACTGCTTTTGCCTGTCTTATGCTGCTCGTAAGTGCCCTTGTATCTTCTTCACTGTCTCTACAATATTGACTACCAACTCTGGTCCCAAAATCTGACGTTCTCCCATGTCACTCCAACACACAGGAGACCTACACTTTCTTCCATACAATACTTCAAACGGAGCCATCTGGATGCTCGCTTGATAGCTATTATTCTAAGAAAACTCCATAAGATGTAGGTGGTCCACCCATGATACTCCAAAGTCGAACATATAATCCCTCAATATATCCTCCAGTGTCTGAATAGTACGCTCTGATTGCCCATCTGTCTGCGGGTAATAAGACGTACCGAATTACAGACGAGTCCTAAGACTCTCCTGCATGCTTCTTCAAAAGTGAGATATAAAACACGAATCCCTGTTTGACACAATGCTGACCGGAATGCCGTGTAACCTCACGATCTGTCTCATGTATAAGTCAGCCAAAGCTTCTGTAGACTGGCCAACTCGAAAAGGCATGAAATATGCGGACTTGGTGAGTCGATGCACTATTACCCAAACATCATCTCGCCCACTTGGACTCCTCGGGAAGCCTGAGACAAAGTCCATAGTGATATGCTCCCACTTTCACTCAGGAATCAAAAGTGGTTGCAGTAGCCCTGCTGTTCTCTGATGTTCAGCCTTGACCTGCTGACATACTAGACATTTGGCCATAAAGCGAGCTCTCCCTTTTTATCACATGCCACCAAAAGTGCTATCGTAAGTCACGGTACATCTTGGTACCTCTTGGATGAATAGAATATATCAAACTATGAGCTTCTGCCATCAGCTCCTGTCGAATCTCTCCATTGGGAATTTATAGACGATCACTACATCGTAATATCCCGTCATCATGAATGCACAATCCTGTCTGCCCTCCATCCTCTGTCCTCTCTTTCAACCTCCTGAATCTGGCATCCGTAGGCAAAGCTGCCTTGATCCTCTCTACTAGTGATGACTGTACTTGCAAGTTGGCTAGTGTCCCGCCTGCTTCGGGTAATACAACTTCTATGCCAAGCTCTTGCAAGTCCTCCAGTAACTCCCACTGTGTCTTCAAGAAGTATGCTGCTGGCTTTTGGCTTAACATGTCTGCTACTACATTAGCCTTGCCTGGGTGATAATGCATCTTTATCTCAAATTCCTTCATCAACTCAAGCCACCCCGCGTTGCCTCATATTCAGCTCCTTCTGCGTGAAGACATACTTCAGGCTTTTGTGGTCGGTATAGATCTCTACTCGTTCCCTATATAGGTAATGTCTCCATAGATTCAGAGCAAAAACAACGGCTGTAAGCTCTAAGTCATGAGTTGTATAATTTTTCTCATGTACTCGCAACTGTCGAGATGCATATATAATCACCTTGTCATGCTGCATCAACACGCATCCCAAGCCTTTCCTTGATGCGTCACTATAAATCACATAACCTTCTGATCCTGATGGAATAGTCAATATTGGTGCTGTGGTCAGTCACTTCTTTCACTCCTCGAAAGGGGCTTAACACTCGTCAGTCCATATGAACTCTTGGTCCTTGCACGTCAATCGAGTCATAGGCGTTGCTATCCTTTAGAATTTTTCCATAAACCATCGATAATATCCCATAAATCCATGGGAACTCCTCACCCCCGATGCTGATTTAGGAACGGGCCATATCTCAACTGTCGAGATTTTCTCTAGATCAACAAAAATACCATCTTCCATGACGACATGCCCAAGAAAAGAGATCATGTCCAAGAAGAACTCATATTTACTAAGCTTCGTATATAACTGCTCTCCCCTCAAGGTCTCTAGGACAATCCAAAGGTGCTTCTCATGCTCCCCGTGGCTCTTCGAATAGACAAGTATGTCATCTATGAGGACGACTATGAACTGGTCCAAATACTGATAGAAGACTCGATTCATTATGTCCATAAAGATAGCTGGAGCATTGGTCAATCCAAATGGCATGACCAAAATCTTGTAGTATCCATATCTTGTCCTGAATGTGGTCTTCGAAATATCCTACTTCCGTACCTGCACTTGGTGATATCACGATCTCAAGTCTATCTTCGAGAATACCTTGGCTCCATTAAGCTGATCAAATAAGTCAGCAATGCATGGCAATGGATATTTATTCTTCACAGTCACTACATTCAAGGCTCTATAGTCGATGCACATACGCACTGACCCATCCTTCTTTGGTACAAATAATACTGGTTCTCCCCAGGGTAATACACTTGGCCGGATGAAGCATTTATCCTCTAATTCTTTCAACTGTGCCTTCAGCTCATCCATCTCCTTCTTTGCCAATCTATAGACATGCGACCCTATGGATGCTACTCCCGGTGTCAACTAAATCGAAAATTCCATGTCTCTGTCCGGAGATAGTCCTGACAATTCCTCCGAAAAGACCTCTTGGAACTCTGAAATGATAGGATAATAAATAACGTTGTACATTGCAAACTAAATACCATCAAGAACTTTTGCGGATCCCCGTGCTAACTCGAGTTCCGGTTGGTCTGGTACCTTAAAAAGAATTCTTCCTCTATAGCAGTCGATGAAAGCATGGTACTTGCTTAGCCACTCCATCCCAACTACAACATCAAAGTTTGGCATTGGAAAGACTAAGAGTTGGACATTCATCTCTCTGTCACGAATCACTACAGGACAAGATCTACAAACCCGACTAACAGGTACAACTCCTCCCCCCGGTGAGAATTCTAACATAATTAGATAATAGTGTAGTGGCAATATTGTGCTTGGTAACAAAACTAGAAGATATGAACAAGTGTGTGGCTCCCATATCAAATAATGTCACTGCAGGAAAAATAGAAATAGGAGTAATACCTGCTATAACATCAATCTTTTGTTCCATGTCATCCATTTCTAGTACAAAAGCCTCTACAGTCCTTTGTGGTAGTCTATGTCTGGCCCTCCCGAACTGGTCCTCCTGAGTAGGTAGCGGTGGTCCTCGCTGAAATCCTCCGGCTACTGGAGATCGCGGTAGTCTTGATCTATTCTAGTCATATGCTGAGGTGGCTTCGGTGCTGGAAGTGCTGGCCTCTGTATTGGCGGTGGAAGCGTCAATGTCTGCTGTACTGGACTGTCGCTGGCCATATGTTGTCCGGAACCATACCTCATACACTGTCCTAAGCAAAGCCGACAGTCTCTCGTAATGTTCCCATGCTTCCTACAATAACTGCAGTGGGGCTTCTCCAGAATCTGGTACAGTCCTTCTCTATGCTGCTGTTGTTGTTGCTGTTGATGTGCCAAAGGACATCTGATGGGCCCTCCTTGCTGTGTCCTTGCTAGTCCCTGCTGGGCCTTCGGTTAACTTCCTTTTCCTTTGATGATGGCCTCTTGTAGCCTAGCCTTTGTCAATAATTCGAAATAAGTGATCCGGGACTGTGAGCTAGTGTAGTGCTAGAACTCCTAAGTCAGCCCGAGGTGAAACATCTTAGCCTTCTCCAAGTCATTGGGTATTAGGGCAGCGCTATATTTACTGAGACAGCTAAACTCTGCATCATACTCGTTGACTGTCTTGTTCGCCTACTCCAGATGGAGGAACTGATAATACAATACATCCCTTACGGTGGCCGGGAAGTACTTTCTCTCAAAGCACTCCAGGAACTGTTCCCAAGTCTGACTCGTATCCAACTGGCGCTCCATTGATTCCTACCAGTGATGAGCGTTATCCTCTAGCTGCATCCTTACGCCTATCATCCATAGATCTGTAGGTAGCTGTGATGCTTCTAACAACTTCTTGGTGTTGGTAATCCAGTTTGTGGTCTCCTCTGGACTGTCAATGCCTTTATACGGCTTGGGGCCCATCTTTACAAAGTTCTTGACTGAACCAACTCGAGCTTGCGGCACTGGAACTAATGCCTGATGTTAACCTCACTTTTTCACTCAAGGGTAGTTTGATAATTGACATGGTTAATTATTTAATTTAGGATTATTGTATTTAATATTTGTGCATATATGATTATTTAACTATTATATTAATTTTTGTTGCTAGTTATAGATTTATTTTAGACTTGTGTAGTAGACCTAACCCATTTACTAGAATGCATGAACCAAACTTTTAGATTAGTTTAGATTAAGCCCATTAAATTAGGCCCATGGATTAGGAGGTTGAATTAATTAGTGAAACCATTAGACTAGAACCTTCCCTCCCTAATTAATTTTTTTATGAGAGGCCCCAAGGGGTATTTGTGAATTTTCACATTGTATGAAGGGGGTGTATATGGCTGGCCTTGGTAGAGAGGAGAGAGAGTGCTTTCATTTTACCAATTCCCAAATTCTAGATCTACAATTTCTCTCTTCCAATTTTTCCTCCATTCCCTCATCAATTCTCTACCAATTCTTCACTAATTCCTTACTAAATTCTTTATTGAGCCTTCTATATCAAGGACCTATAAGAAGGAAGCAAGGAGCAAGGAGGAGAAGGCCAAGATTTACAAGTAGAGGAGCTACTTGGCATTTAGAGACTTTTTATTGGGAATCCATCTCCCAATAGGTACATTTCAGTTTTCCCCCTTCTAATAGACTCTAGATCTGAGTTTTAACCATGAAAAACTAACCAACATGCATAGGCTACCCATAGAAATTGATTTTAGGTTCATCGGAGACTTCTGAGATTGGCACATGTTGTACTTGTTATTGGGTCTAATAGATCTAATTGACATTTGATTACTTGTTTGTAACTAGTATCGTATCCACAATTGGATACGTGTAGGCTGTATCTCGTCAATTTGATGAAACGGATTAATTTTGGAGGTTTTTCTCCGACACGGGGCCTTGTGCATATCACATTGTGACACGGATACATAGATACTCTAATTAGTATATGTATTGTGCATATTTAATGTATTAGACTTGCTCGTATCCTCCGGGATGTATTTGGTTGTGTGTTGGAGTCGTATCACAAGCGTATCATAGAGAAAGTGTGATATGGGTGCGGTACATTCCACGTGTTTGTTGTTTGGTCCCTTTTGCTATACGTGTATGTGTAATTATATATATATATATATATATATATGATAATTGGGTGATATATGTATGCATATAATAGTGTATTTGAGTTTGTGTATATGTGTGTGTCTATGAGAGTATATATATTGGAGTATATAGTGATATATATATATATATATATAGTATAATTGTGTGTGTGTGTGTTAGTGTGTAGTGTAGTGAGTGTTTGTGTCTGTGTAGTAGTGAGTGAGCAGTTAGTGAGCTGTGTGAGGGGAGCAGGGACTTTCGGGTTTTGGGCCATCAAAAGGGAGCACACAGCAGATGGCATTCACCAGAAACTGTATTCAGCCAACGAGCAGTACAACCTTGAGACAATGCCTCAACAACAGCTCTTGCATCAACAGGGAACCACCGCTGCACAGTTTGGTGAGCAGCTCGAGGCAGTCGAGGAGTAATGCACAGCCAGTGTACCACAGCAATTGAGTTGTGCAGACATTAATATACAATAAGGAGCTCGTGCAGTTTTCAGCAGGGATCACCTTGGGCCACTGTACTTTTGGGTTCAATATCAGTATTAATTCTGATACATTCACTGTTCAGCAGGATCAAGTACATATTTTGTTCCACTGTACAGATATGCACAGTATCAGAGTATATCTAGTTCAGTTAGTATTCCAGTATAGAGCATAGTATCAGTCAGTTGCTAACTGTGTTGTTTCAGTCCTCGTTTCAGTTTTAAGGTTTAGTTTAGTTAGTTATTTATTAGTTAGTTAGTAGCTAATTTGTAAGCGTTAGTTAATAGTTATATAGTTAGTTTAGTTGTTAGTGATTTATTAAGTTAGCTAGTAGCTAGTTAGCTACATAAATAAATAAATAAATAAATATATATATATATATATATATATATATATATATATATACATAATTGTATTAGTTATTATTTTATAGTAGTTAGTTATATGTATTATGCTATATATTTACTGTTAGTAGTTAGATATGTTATAGTGTAGTTATATAGTTAGTATTAGCTTAGTTATATATGTATTAGTTATGTTAGTTTTTGGGTTATCTTGGGATACCAAGGTATTGGGTCGATACCCAAGATATTGAGTTTGGGTATCAAGATAGGTGCGATACGCATTGGTGCAAGGCCAATGTGTCATATTTTAATTAATTTGTTGTATTATTATAATATTTGACTTGAATATATATATATATATATATAACACTATTTTCATATTCGAAAACTTACGTATCTTAGGATACGGCTCTTTGAGTGCCTTGTTGTATCATAACTTAGCTAGCATAGCATAGTTTCATAATGTATCGACTTAGTGACTTAACATTAGACTCTTGCAACCTAGATTTTATTAGTTTGACTTAGAAATGGCGTATCGACCTAGAATTGCATCAACTTTACTTATTTTCATTCTTGAACCTTGTATTAATACAACATACCACATATAGGTTGTGAGACACCGGCTTGGGCATCGAGAGACACACCTTGCTCAGGACTTCAGGCGAGTACATTTCTCTAATAGTTTTTAATTTATAATATTGTATATATGCATGTTCTAGAATTGTATATATTGATCCCGACACAGTAATTTCAAGGACTGGTACTATATGGATCCCGACAGGAGATGTTATCCCCTACCATGTTCAACGGGTTCTAGTGTATATTATATCTCATCATGTATATTGGGTATTGATTACATTTCGTGTTCATACACTGCTCATGTTCAGTGTGCTTATTCATGTACACCCATCGCTCGTGTTCGGTGGTTATGATATTCGTGTACACCCACTGCTCGTGTTCAGTGGTTATATTTCATGTTCGTAGTGTGTCATGATTGGATCCATCGGTATTAGTTGGAGGTGGGAGAGTAGGAGTTGATTATGTGATCAAAGCCATTGTTACATCATGTACATTCTGTTTATATACCACACTTGTAATCCGTCTTACCTGATCATGTTCACCCAACCCGATCACATGATAAACTTGTATTCTGAGGCACATTAGTTAGTTTAGATTGCAGTTATTTTATCATATTGTGATATTCATATTAATGATCTATATTCTCGTACATTACCTGTATATCTTGTTCATTCATTTATATGTTTAATGATCTTGTATTTCATATCTATATCTGTTTATATGCTCGATTATGCTATTGAAACTGCTTTCAGAGGTATGTACTTCACTCCAATCCTGATTGGATATATTTTTCCAGATGAGTGGCTTATAGAGCAGTGTCCCATATTCTGTAGCGCCCTGTTCTTCCGGTGCGGAGAGTGCGGCTAAGAAATACAAGACGGTATCGTTCGATCGGGATAGATTGAATTAAGAACTCGTCCTCGTTATGGATTTGTTTCTTCGGAATCGATTCCCATATTCAGTGGAACACGCCCCGGGATCGACTTAGCGGCAGAGTCAGGAGGGACCTCTCCGCTGCTATCTTTTATTGCCTCGGTTTTCGATATCGCTTGTTTCTTTCGTGCTTTGAGTTGGTTTTGGGATTTGCTTATTTTCCTTGAACGGTTTCGATGGTTTTCATTATTTTCGTTCATTGAACTGTACTTCAATTCCGAGATTGGAAAAGTAGAAGAGGTATTGATGGAGCTGTTCGTAATGCAGGTGAACGAGTAGTAGGCGGCTTGCGAGCGGAGTCGTGAAGCGCCTCTTTCCTTCTCCTTTCCTTTCAACCAAGTGAGTGGCTACCAACCCGATTAGCTAGTCCTGCTTCCAAGCTTCACACCCTAATAATCTGCATTCTCCTTTGCCCCGATTAAACGATACCAAGTAATAATAAAAGAAACCAAGATAAAAGAGAATAGACTTGGTTCATTCTGCTTGTCAATAACTTCATGAACGGATACTGAACTGCATGCTTGTTCGTTTGGGAATAAATCATGAATTGTTGCTTGTCTTGTACAATTGCTTGTCTTGTACTTTTGTTGCCTCAAATTGCACTCTTGTTGCCTCAACTGCAATAAATTGTTACTTGTATATTGTTCGATCAAAGACAACTTGTGCATAGGGTAACGGTCTTGCGGACGATGCTGGGGCACTGGCATCGATCCGGTCCGGGCGAGACCTATTGTTCTATTCTCTTGTTTAGCGGAATGGCTTGCAGCGCCTCTTGTTCTTTCGTTGCAAACCATTCTCGTCAAGACTATATCGTCTATTATGGCAACCATGCCAGTGATCATCGTGTATATTTAAACCTGTTGCAAACTAACTTGTGTCTTCGTGGCAGGGAAGGCATGGTAAGTATTGTGTAGGTAATTCAGACGGTCAGGTAAAATCCACCGAACGGTGGCACGTTCATTTCAGTAAATTCTATATGCTGCTTACTTGTAAATGAACTAAGGCAAGATAGAAACCCATAAATATGCGTGCTTAAATAAAACAACGTGTTGATTAGTATAGTTCGGCTAGCTCGCCCTCACCAGTATGTTTCGACATGCTGACCCTCGTTGAAACAGGTTCTCCGTACCAAGGCAAACCGAGCGAGGAGCCGAAGTTGTCTTCCCGATCCAGTCCAACTGTTGGCGCATCTTCACCGCGCCCCTCGAAGCATTTGAAGACAGGAGCTTGCAACTCTTCATACACAAATGCAGCTCCGTGGCAAAGCTGTCCTCCAGTCCGGAGGTCTTTATCATTTTGAGTTTATAAAGGGATGTAATGTACAGGACTGCTATCTCATTTTGAGTCATCTCTTTTTGTAAGCCCGTGCGGCATATTAGCTGACTCGTTCAGGAGTTTGTAATAGATGTTCAATATCAATAAAGAGAACTTTTCCATGTTTCAAATCTGTGTTTCAATTTATCTGCGTACTCTGAATATGTGCTTGCTATGCAAATCATTAAAGCCTTATGCGGGCGCAACCCCAGGCCCGCACGGCGGTCACGATTCGGGGGACACCTCAAACGATTCTACGGAATCGGGTCGTGATATAGTGGTATCAGAGCATAGATTCAAAGTTCCTTAGACTTCGTGCTGGAAAAGTTCCTTTAACAATCAAATTTCTGTGCGAACTCTTGAACTCGCTAGGCCAAAATGAGATACGTTCATTTAATAAGTCCATAATACATTATGATCCTAATATAATTTACCTTTTTTTGAAGGAATGGCTCCAGCGCAATCTGCAGCACAAGCACCGGACAAAATGCATGGCCAAGGGAGTAGTTCGGGCACTTCGGGAAGTTCAGAGAGCCAGCGAGCCGTGCCAAGCATCGATCCCATCCAACGAATGTTGCAGATGTTGGAGAGAAATCAACAAAGGGATGAGGCTCGCTATGAACGGGCCGAGAAGCGAGCGGAAGTGAGTCAGCTCAAGTTTCAAGACAATATAGAAGCACGATTCTCAGTCCAACAGAAGCAGGTGGATGCCCTGCAACAGATCGTTCAGACTTTGGTTTCCAACCATTCCACGGCAAGAGCGCCGACTCTGGTGGAACAGCCTGTGCTTGAAGTATAGACGTCACAAATTCCAAGGCCGAGGGACGTGACTGCCTTCGACTTTGGCCACTTCAAGAAAGTCTGCAATACCCCATTCAACGGGACTGAGGACCCAGTCGTAGCTCTAGATTGGTTGGCCGAACTTGAAGATCACTTCGCTCTGCTAGAGGTCTCCGAAGAGAAGTGCGTCGCCTGCGTGCAACTACAGCTCCGCCTCAACGCGCACGATTGGTGGAACGTGCATCGACGATCTCTCCAATTTGATCACGGAGAGGAGGCGATCTCGTGGATGACTTTTTGTGCTGCGTTCGAAGAGGAGTTCGTACCCCCTCCAGTACAACGTCAAATAGAGAACGAGTTCGTGCAACTGAGACAGGACAGTATGTCAGTTAAGCAATATTCCACCGAATTCAACCGACTCTCCAAATTCGCTAGGGCCTATTTACCTGATGCAGCGAGTCGAGCTAGAAGGTTTGAAGGCGGTTTGCGTCCTGCCATTCACGGGCACGTAGTCGTTCATCAGTATCGTACAATGCATGAAGTCATGAATCACGCCATATCTCTCGAACCACATTATCCTTACGTTCCTGCCGGCGCTGTACATACCTACAATCACAAATGCCAAAGCAACGACAGAGGAAACAACGCTGCAAAGCGTCACAATGACGGCAGGAAATACAAAGCAATCCATCCTTGTAGATTCTGCAAAAAGCCGGGGCATACAATCGACAAATGTCGCATAAAACTTGGCTTATGCCTTGCCTGTGGCGGATCAGACCATTCTGTTCGTGATTGTTCCTTGAGTCGTGATCGCCGTCCCGAACGCAACAATCCCTAATGGTAGGTTCTATCCTAAGTTTTGGGACGAAACTTCCAATTAGTTGGGTAGGATGTAGCGCCCCGTTCTCCCGATGCGGAGAGCACGGCTAAGAAACACAAGACGGTATCGTTCGATCGGGATAGATTGAATTAAGAACTCGTCCTCGTTATGGATTTGTTTTTTCGGAATCGATTCCCATATTCAGTGGACCGCACCCCGGGATCGACTTAGCGGCAGAGTCAGGAGGGACCTCTCCGCTGCTATCTTTTATTGCCTCAGTTTTCGATGTCGCTTGTTGCTTTCGTGCTTTGAGTTGTTTTTAGGATTTGCTTGTTTTTCTTGAACGGTTTTGATGGTTTTCATTGTTTTCGTTCATTGAACTGTACTTTAATTCCGAGATTGGAAAAGTAGAAGAGGTATTGATGGAGCTGTTCGTAATGCAGGTGAACGAGCAGTAGGCGGCTTGCGAGCAGAGTCATGAAGCGCCTCTTTCCTTCTCCTTTCCTTCCAACCAAGTGAGTGGCTACCAACCCGATTAGCTAACCCTGCTTCCAAGCTTCACACCCTAATAATCTGTATTCTCCTTTGCCCCAATCAAACGATACCAAGTAATAATAAAAGAAACCAAGATAAAAGAGAATAGACTTGGTTCATTATGCTTGTCAATAACTTCATGAACGGATACTGAACTGCATGCTTGTTCGTTTAGGATTAAATCATGAATTGTTGCTTGTCTTGTATAATTTCTTGTCTTGTACTCTTGTTGCCTCAAATTGCACTCTTATTGCCTCAACTGCAATAAATTATTACTTGTATATTGTTCGATCATGGACAACTTGTGCACAGGGTAACGGTCTTGCGGACGATGCTGGGGCACTGGCATCGATCCGGTCCGGGCGAGACCTATTGTTCTAGTCTCTTGTTCGGCGAAATGGCTTGCAGCGCCTCTTGTTCTTTCGTTGTAAACCATTCTCGTCAAGACTATATCGTCCATTATGGCAACCATGCCAGTGATCATCGTGTATATTTAAACCTGTTGCAAACTAACTTATGTCTTCGTGGCAGGGAAGGCATGGTATGTATTGTGCAGGTAATTCAGATGGTCAGGTAAAATCCACCGAACGGTGGTACGTTCATTTCACTAAATTCTATATGCTGCTTACTTGTAAATGAACTAAGACAAGATAGAAATCCACAAATATGCGTGCTTCATTAAAATAACGTGTTGATTGTTATAGTTCGGCTAGCTCACCTTCACCAGTATGTTTCGACATGCTGACCCTCGTTGAAACAGGTTCTCCGCACCAAGGCGAACCGAGCGAGGAGCCGAAGTCATCTTCCCGATCCAGTCCAGCTGTTGGCGCATCTTTACCGCGCCCCTTGAAGCATTTGAAGACAGTAGCTTGCAAATCTTCATACACAAATGCAGCTCCATGGCAAAGCTGTCCTCCAGCCCGGAGGTCTTTATCATTTTGAGTTTATAAAGGGATGTAATGTACATGACTGCAATCTCATTTTGAGTCATCTCTTTTTGTAAGCCCGTGCGGCATATTAGCTGACTCGTTCAGGAGTTTGTAATAGATGTTCATTATCAATAAAGAGAACTTTTCCATGTTTTAAATCTGTGTTTCAATTTATCTGCGTACTCTGAATATGTGTTTGTTATGCAAATCATTAAAGCCTTGTGCGGGCGCAACCCCAGGCCCGCACGGCGGTCACGATTCGGGGGATGCCTCAAATGATTCTACGGAATCGTGTCGTGACACATTCTACGGGCCGCAGGACGACGTATCTTTAGAGGATACTTCTATAAACCAGGGAGACTTAGTTTTAGAGCCCGAGGAGGTCTAGTCATGTTGTATTGGATTGTATTAGACTATTATTTTGGTGGATTCACATCTTGTGTATTATTTTAGATTATGGATTGTATCTTATTTTTTCCTTCGCTATTCCATCTGTGCATTATTCTTCCTTAATTGTTTTTGTGATTAAGATTAGTTATTCTTGTGAGATACTATATTTCTCCGCCGTTCGGAGTTGAGATGATTGACAGGTACCATATTATATTGTTGAGATGTTAGATAGTTAGAAATAACCCAGACAGCATTCTACCATCGATTTTGTGGTGTAGGCTGAGCGTAACCACAAACTCGTGCCCGAATATCCAGATGTGGGTCATGACACCTGAGCTGGTGCAAGTAATAGTGTAGCCAACCTCTCAACTGCTGCCAAAAATTCTTGCCTCTGCTCCGCCGCTTGCTGCCTCTGCTCTACAGCCTGTGCGACGGCCTGCTGTCTTTGTTCCTGCATTATTATTTGGATGAATTAGAATAGCTGTGTTTGTCCATCCTGCGGTACTGATACAGTTGGAAAAGTCCCACTAGGCGTAGTGGAAGGATCAGGTGGAGCCGGATTGTGAGTCTGTCCATCTGGCCCTGAAAATCTAAGAGTCATTGAGGCCTCTCCTCGAGTTTGGCCGTTGACCCCTGGAGGTGTGTCACCCCCGGTGGAGGTCTGTCCACTACAAAAAATTTATCTCTCTGCAAGAGATGGGCAAAATTATTAGAAAGAGTACAGGAATCAAACAGGAGGCAAGCATTTAAATAGAAAAAGTTGAAATGAAGATGAGTTATAGCCAAACGTGGGTGAGATCTTATCGTCTATTCCTATACGCATGCTTGTTCGGTACAGTAACATAATCGAGACAATATATTCCAGACCTGTATAGGCCACCACAAAAATATGTCATGTCCTAGTCCCAAAATACGGAGGACCAAGAATACGTAACATGCCAGCCGTATGTATACGACAACTCCAATGTGTTAAAAGGTCGTAACACATGCGTACGCTGTAAAAGAATATTAAATCCATAAGTGGTAATATACTGTCAACATAAGTCACATGCAATCTATATCTCATCCACAACACAAATAAAGAAATATGAAATAAATAACTGAATCTCAAATATGAAATATCAAAGAATGATAGTCAGGTGAAAACAAATCCACTGCTAGTCGACTATACCAAAAAAATTAAATGAGAGAAAAGATCAAAACTCCTATATAAGATAAATGTCAAGAAAAGAATAGCGACTAAAATATCTATCAGTTGCTAAGAATCAGGGGTACTCCGAAGGAAAGACCTCCTCAATCTGGAATGAAGTGTCAGGTCCAAGTCCGTACTCCTACGAATAGTCCTTCTCGTCTACACCGGGAAGTAGACCAGGTCCTTAGAGGGACGTAACAAGATACAGAAATAATATGCTAATAAAGTACTGAAAATAAACATCCAAGGGTCGCCTAACCTTCTATGTGAATGCACTTTGAGAATAACTTTTCCACACGTGGACTATCTAGCTAAAAATAGGATTGGCATGATTCTCTCAGAAAATCAGGGGCCTAAAAAGTATGACGTCTTTTGAACGTCAGAGGACGCCTGTAGATATATAATATAAGGGTCATCTGACCACGCATCTTCGGCAGAGTATACGGGTTACATAAAAAAAAAGTGCAAAAGAGCCTAAATGCCTTACTTGTTGTTCTCTCCATCCTATGCTCTATTCATGCCATATCCATGACACGGTGACATCTCTAATGACTGCCAAGGCTTCTAATCATGAAAATTCTATCAATAGTTATCCTTATCCGTCGTACGTCCTATACGCACAGGTGGCCAGCCCGTCAAACAAGTACATTTCCTACATGAGACTCACACTCATGTATGTCATGGCCAATAAAACATCAGAATGCCTCATGATAATGGGGTGGCCTCGTAAAACTAGGTCACCATGCATAATATATAATGAAGACAAGATAGGACGTCACCGTCGTTGCACCCAAGTTATTCTTGGACACGCAGTTTATATAGCAGTTAAAATATATAAACTAAATAAAAGAAATAAAATGTATGCATGATATGGAATGTAAATCATAGTACAATGGCAAGGTATACTTTTCTGGCAGGAAAGCTACGTAATGTAAACGTCCAGGTGGCAAGTACAGAGTATCAGAACCCACTGCCTCCGATTGATCATCTTCGAATGCTGAAATAAAATCACCAACATTCCCAGAATCTGCGAGATAGCTAGAAAATACTACCCTTTCGTCCAATTTGGACACAGGGGCAAAACAGTAATTTTGAGTCAAAGTAGAGTCCTTGCATGGCCCACTTTGCACCAAAATGCATGCAAGGGATAAAAGTCTCTCTTTGGACAAATTATAGGTCAAACAAATATTAAACGATGATACGAACTCAACGGGATATCCAATTTTGGATTCTGGTGAGCCAATCACAATTTCATCCGTCAAGTCAACCGTGGGACCTACGAATAGGCGGCTCGGTCAACTATCTCGAAATTGTGTGAAACCTGGGTCACAGGACCAGCGTGATACCACGAATCCAATGGCACAAGTTTGTTAACGTTCCAACCAGCATACACAAAATAGGGCAATTGTTTGCAAAACTCGCAATCCGAAAATATTTTACGGATACGGTTAGATTTTGACACGTACAAACGTCTGAATCAACTTTCACGAAATCCCACATGTCAAGATATACCATACGCACCTTTCGGTACAATTAGTACATGATGAGGTTGTTCCATTTGGCGGGGAGCACTTCGTAACATAGCATTTTAGTTTTAAAATACCAAGTTTTTGGTCATTTTAGAGGCCGAATAATTTAACAAATAAAATAAACTAATAAAAAATAAAAGAACAGTAAAATTATTGGTTATATTGAGAAGAAAACATTTCAATTAGATTTTGAAAATATTTAATGGGTTGGTGGCAAATTGGGCATGAACATGGGAGTTTGGAAAGAATTTTTGGACTATTCTTGGACAGTTTTTCAGCCGACTTCCGGTCAATTTTTTGACCAATCCGGGACACAAAAATTTGTCCCACTTAGAAAAAATCCTAGAGGGTTAGGTTATGAATGTATACGAAAAAACTGCTCAAGAAAATAATGAGAGATGAGAGAGATATTGAACCTTGAAGAAGAGGTCATGGAGGGAGGCTGTTGTCGCAATTTTCAGTTGGGCGGCGATCGGCGGTGATTCCGGCGGCCATGGGGTGGTAGCCGACGATGGGGTGGCGGAGCAGAGGTCTGGGGAGTAAGTAGTTAGGGTTAGGGTTTTGGTTTGATGGTTAAATATATACATATATATAAAGACAGGGAGAGGGGAAGTCGCGGGCTGAAGGGGGGTCTCGGGTGAGTTCGGGTAGGTCTAGGAATTGGGTTGGTTTATGTTAAGATTTTAAATAAATTTTCTTTTCTTTTCTTTTCTTTTCTTATTAATAACTATATATTTATTTACATATATATTTACATATATAGATGAGATTATAAAAATCCAAAAAGAATATTTGTACACAAAATAAATTCTAGAAAATCTATCACCATTTAACAAAAGGCTTTAAATAAGAAAAATATAGTTTTGTGAAATAATTCTAAATGAGCATTTATATAAGTAATTAAATCAAGAAAAATTATTTTTTAATTAACTAAGAAAATAATCTAAAGAAATGTAATAAATAAATAAATAAATAAATATAATATTTAAATTTAAAATTTAAAATTAGGGGGTTTTACACCCTATGCGAACTCTTGATCTCTTTCGATAAAAATGAGAGGCGTTCCATACAGTGAGACCAGAATACGTTATGAGACTGATGAAATTTACTTTCTTTTGAAGGAATGACTCAAGCACATGCATCAACACTAGCACAGGGAGAGGTACAAGCACAAGAAAGTAGTTCCGGAACGTCAAAAAGTTACGAAAGCCAGCGAGTTATGTACCATGTCGATCTAATTGAGTGGATGCTTGAGGCCAGCCCACAGAGAGATGAGGCTCATTATGAGCGAGCCGAGAAGAGGGCGAAAGATTGTTAGAGAAAGTTCAAAAGCAATCTTGAAGCCCGATTTATATTCCAACAAAAGCAGGTAGATGACCTACAGAAGATCATTCAGACCTTAGCCTCTAACCATTCCACAACGATAGCAGCGACACCAGTGGAGCAACCAATGCATGAAGTCAAAATGTCTCAAACTCCAAAGAAGAAGGATATGACTATCTTTGACTTTGCCGAATTCAATAAGGTCTGCAATACATTTTTCTGAGGGACTGAAGATCCAGTCATGGCTCTAGATTGGCTGGTAGACCTTGAAGATCGCTTTAAACTTCTTGAGGTACCAGACGAGAAGCGAGTTGTATGTGCCCAACTATAGCTCCGTTTGAAAGTGCACGATTGGTGAGACGTGCATCAAAGATCTCTCTCTGCAGACGGTGAAGACAAGATGATCGCGTAGGCTACCTTCCATAGCGTATTTGAAGAAGAGTTCATACTCCCTCCCGTTCGTCGGTAAAAGGAGAACGAGTTCGTGCAGCTTCGACAAGGCAATATGACAGTAAAATAGTACTCCGTCGAATTTAATCAGCTCTCCAAGTTTGCAAGCTCCTACCTACCTGATGCGGTAAGTCACACAAGATGATTTGAAGGTGGCCTACGACCTGTCATCTATGTGCATGTGGTCGTTCCCCAATTTCTAACGATGCAAAAAGTTCTCAACCATAACCTTTCCCTCGAATCGCAGTATCCTTCAGTTGCTTTCGACACTGTGCAAATTCTAATCACAAGCGCCCTAGCAACGTGAAAGAAAATGTCACACTCCAATCCCAAAATACGTAGGACTAGAAATACGTAATAAGCCAGCTACACATTCGACCAGACTCTGGTCCGACTCGAATACGTATAGCTGTAATATCATGGTCAATATCTACATAAAACAGTAAATATACCTATGTCTCAATCCATAATGAACAGAATACATCAAGAATGAGCTACATGTGCTAAATTCGGTCATCCAGTAACACACAAACTCGAATAGACTCGAGAAAAAAATATAACTTTATAAAAATTAGGTTATATCAGTAGATGAATCAACAATATGAATAAATAAACATATCTCCGATAGAAATAATATAAGTACCTAGTACCGATGTCCGTATAACAAAGCAACACACATTAGAAACTCCAGGCATGCGCCACAACGATCTATACTGCAAAACTGGAAAGGGACCAGGTCCTCAGAGGGACGTAACAAAGTACAAAAAAAAGTATGCCAATGAAAAAGTAAAATAATAAGCAATGTGCCCAAGGGTATCTATCATAATCAGCTAACTGAATACAAGTGAGAACGTACTCGTCCGCTAAACCATCGGGTCCTATAGGTCTGCATAGACACAACAGTAGCTAGTAGTACTAATAGTAAGTAGTAGTATTAGTAGTAGTAGTAGTAGTAGTAGTAGTAGTAGTAGGTACGTATATGACCCATCAAGGTACCTGCAACACTATAGGACCCGAAGCGCAAGCATCGGTAGCTAGTATTGTTTGGTAGCCCAACGGTACGGTAGGTTCTCCCCAGTCCCCATGTATCTCACGTCTCATGTCCATAACACGCAAGATCAATCACTAACTATGTCGCGAGTCAATGTGTAGATAAACTCATGTCAACTATCTCAAGTCACGGATCCTAAATCCTGACACAGAGGCTGGAAACATCGAATATCTCAAGTAAGGCTTCTGTACATGCAAGTCTTGTCTAGTGTCCTAAGGTATATCGTGCAAGAATTAGCACAAACAAAGGAATACGATTACAATGCAATCTAACGATACCCGATTCCGCGTACGGAAGTCGGCACCCGAATATAATTCAGACACTAAGTATCACAGCGGTACTAGGGTCACAATAACATATATGAAAAGAACTAGAAATATAATATCAAAATCTAGTAATAGCAATAATCACAGAATATTGTAACAAAGGCAAGGTACACTTGCCTGGAACTCCAAGCTGATAATACAAAGAACCTGCCCTCGAATCCACGCTCGTGCGACCCAAGAGCCTAAATATATAATATCATAAAATTAGTCACTATTACACGGTTCACTAAATATGCACAGGTGTACAACTACTCTACGTCATTAATCATTAGACAATTAGGGTCTAAATTAATCAAGGGTACAACTTACGCAATGACATCAGTTATTTAGAGTCTAACAAAGTCGGTTGGCTAAGGTTCACTAGTCAAGGACAAAGAAAGTGTGTAAACACTACTAAAACTAGAGCACAACCCTATCATGGCATCTTCTACATTCTAAGATAGTATTTATAAATAATAAAACTATCTAGCACAAAACCTAGGCAAAGTGCACTACTAGTTGCACAACATTTAATCATGTCTCAACCATGCATTTATTTATATATAACACCCTAAAAAACTTATATATTCTAAAATTTAGTAACAATTGGAGTAAAAATCATACTTTACAAGTGGTTGCTTGGGTTTTAGATCATGACAAAGTGAATAGGACAACAAGTGCATAAATAACATTCCAGTCTAGACAAGAGAAGTAGTATTGTAAAGTACATGTATAGAGGGTTGATTAGGTGTAATATCATAAAAAATATGAATATAAAGTTGGTGAAATTTAATAGAATTATAAAGTAAATGTATAGAGGGTTGATTAGGAAAAGTTTAAGCTCTTACCAAAGTAAAATGGGAAGGCAAAAGAGGACTGTGCACTGCTTGCACAAATCTGTCCAGATTTGGACACTTCGGCTCGTAGCTATTGTCCGAGGCTTCAAAAGGGTAGAGTTAGGGGATGAGGATAGGGTGTTTGATGAAGGGGTTTTGGTGCTGGAAGTGGTGGCAACAAGGTGTTGAAGTGGTGCTATTGCTGGCGGATTCAACAGGGTATCTTCGATTTGTAGAAGATGTTTGGGGGAGTTGTGTGATGATTTAGGTGCTGAGTTATAAAGAAAACTTGTTAAGGAGAGGTAGAGGAATGATATTTGGGTGCTGTGTTAGTGTTTTGGAGGCTATGGAGGTAGTGGAGTGGCATGGGAAGAGGATACACTGAATTTTGATTCAGTCTAGATACCTTGCTTGTAGAGGGGCACGATCACTCAAGCAAGTAGCCCCGGATGGAGGGTTGTTTTGAGAAAATTAGATTAAATTTTAATAGAAGATTTATGAAGAGAAAGTGATAAGGACAGGGATAGTAAAAAGCATACAAAATTTGAGCAAAAGATACTTACTTTGGAGGGAGATAGGGCCGAATTGGTAGGGGTATTTCTGAATTCGGATTCAACCTGGGTAGGGTTGGATAGATGGAGGTGTAGAGGGAGATGGAGAAGGAATTTGGAGATGGTTTGTGAAGAAAAAATGTGAGAAAGAGAGTCATAAGCAGTTTTCTTTAGGTGGTTTGAATGAGGGAGGTAAAGAGAGGAGGGTTATGGATAGCCTAGTGGGAAAGGGAAGGGTTTGGAGTTACAACTTTTGCTAGTAGGGAGAGAAAAAGTTTAGGGTTACAAATTTTGTTCTAGTGGGGAGGGAAAGAATTTTATAGGTGAATGATGGATAGAAAAATAAGGAAGAGAGATTTAAGGTGGGGTTTTAAGGCTTTGATGATGAGGAGTTACTAATGGGATAAGGAAAGGTCATAAGTTATAACCCCTTTCCTTTCACATTCCACCCTAATAATTTAATAAATTCATGGTTGTCCCAAACTGAAATAATATTTAATATAGATAGTCAAACCTAGCTTAGTCAACCTAGGTTAAGTCCAACTACTTTCAGTTGGGTCAGGTTCGGGTCGTTGCGGTTTAGTTTGACTAGGTTGGTCCGATTGACTAGGAAATGGGTCATTTATGACTATTGAGGGTAGGTAGAACATAGAGGTTTAATAGAGTGGGACACATGTATCATGTGTATTTTAGACCTATTTTAGATCATGACCATGCATTAGATCAAAAGAATTGGTCAAAATTGGGTCTCCAATTTAAATTGGAATGGTCAACGGTTGCACTGTAGGTGCTAGAAATTAAATTTTTGATCCGAATATTTTACATTAAAAATAGAGCACAATGAGATATGTTTGAGTGGGATATGATAATCATAAATGAATGTTGGCTCGTCTAGATCATGCATATAAAATTTGTTTGGAGATAATGGCTAATGTTGTGCCCTAAAAATCAAAACCACAAAAAATGTTTATAAATGATACTTTTGTTTACTTAATCTTAATTAATAATAAAAAAATAATTCTAAATATTAAATTAAATTAAAATAACTAATTTTTGGGTGAGGAGTTTACAATCTATCCACCTTAAAAAAAATTATCCTCGAAATTCAAAATCAATCTCGCCTACAATGAACTCAACATATCTCTAAATATATAAAAATAAATTGGTACTTATCCCTACCCACTCTTTTAATCTTAAACTGTCATATACATACAGTTTAATCGTCTAACGCTGTTGGTCATCAAAATATCTTCTCACCACCATGTACTATCATATTATTGTTATCATGCTAATCATCATCTAAAAAAATTCACCACATATAGGCCTAGGTTACACAAGGATACCGCAACACAAACTCAATTTGAATCTTCCAATATCTAAAAAAAATGGTGTCATACCTTAACTCTTGAAGGAGTGCATGGGTTAGGCACTAAAATCTTACAAGCACAAAATCTTCATGGCTACCTATCTAGTATCTAAATCATTTATTCTGCAGTTAAGACTGTTATTATTTTTTTATTCTTTCGTTTGTACAACATCATCAACCTATAGTATCCCCAATGAAATCCTCTAACCTAACTTCTTATAATTGCTCTTAGCAGCAATAAGTCTAATCTAGTCAGTCAGTCATACATAGTCTAGAAGCTCAACTCAACGATTCCTAGGAGAAATACATATAATGAAATACGACATAAGCCTCTATTCAAATACGTAGTACAAAAAAAAATAGATATATAAATTATGTAATAAATATCTATTCAATCATTCTAAATACCCTAGATAAAATTATAACCAATACACTAATGAGAATAAGATTTCTAAAATTCAAAAATCTATCGACTTTGGTAAATTAAAAATAGGTTCTTATCACCTACTACTAAGGATGGGTCCAGCAAGCTGATATCCTATTAGTCAAAAATCTAAATCCCTGGCCCTAATCAGTTTATGTATAAACCCACAATATTTTGCTATCATTCCTGTAAGACTCTATCTTCGATTTACACTTCTCTACCATGTGTAAATCTATAATCTAAGAGACTTGTGATAATCTTTTACAGAATGATCAACAAGTCAGTATGTGATTATGAACCAGTGTTTAATTCCTTAAAATTCTTATCTCTTCGAGACTGATTAACAATTTCTACTCGCACTAAATTATTAAAATTTTAAAAGTATTATAATTCATAAATACCAAAATTATTATCCCTCAAGTCCATATCACAATCCCTTTTCCTTGGATTATGCGACCATAATATATTTTCCTTATCATTTGTTTCCTACGCACCTTTATATCCTTTTATTATGTTAATCTTGTTTTCAACTATAAACTTCGCCAATCATGACCCAGTACTTTCTGCTTCATAGTATAGATCTTTTAGGCAACTACCGAGTGATAAAATCTTCAGTCCTTACTAGATCCTTCTCTTAATTTAAAATGCTCAAGGTCATGTACTCCTCATGAATCTTTTTTTTTTACCATTCTACCTTCTTCACCTTGAACCTGAGATTTTTTTTCTAGTTTATTTCATGTATATCTTTCATCCAAACTACATGGTTATCATCTTGTTATAACTTGCCATCTATTATAGGCAATTTACTATATCTAACTCAAGACTATAACATTTATCAAAACTTTCATCCTTTAACCTATTTGCTCTATCATAGATACTAGCTTATCTACCCAAGTAATCACGGGTGGAACTCACTTGTTCAATTAACACTAACAACCCAAATAATCAAGTACATCTAATTTAATTTTGAAAGCTATACTTTAGTACTCGAGTTATCTAATTACTCAAACATTAGGTCTAGAAATCTACCTATCTATTTAGTCCAGACCTATGGTCATTAATACTTTAAGGGGGTCATAAGATCTAGTTTTGATACTAAAAGTCACAAGACAACTAGAGATTTAACCACTATGGCCTGCTAAATAAAGTTCTAATTTCTTAAGGTTATAATATCATTCCTTGTATCACCACCATAGGCAACAACTAATCACTAGCATCTAGCTATGTATTCCATAAAGTATTCCAGAGCATTAGAATCAAACCATCTTTCTAACTTCTAATACTTCCAACTTACTGCTACCTTAAGCATGGGTAAGGTTTTATTAGTTCTAGGCCTATAATACTATATTCAATTCTTATGCTAACAATCTATACTAGCTCTAGCATATAGGAATAACCTATCTACCTACCCTACTAAGGGTAACCATCTTCTCAAAACTTTATATCCAGCATGTCTTCTTTCGTATTGACAATGATCTACTTCTGGAGGAATTACCGTGCACGAACGTCCATCTCTCTGAAATAGGGAGAGATGATAAACAATAACAAAGATGTCGAGGGGAATGAACGAGTACAATTATGAAGTCCAAGGGCGATAATCAAATATTAAGGAATTTTAAATCATTTATGGATTGAGATATTAATACAGCTAATCCTGATTACATGCTCGCTTGGTACCAAAAAGTAACCGAAATAATTTAATCAGGACCTGTATGGGCCCCCACAAAAATATGTCATGCCCCAATCCCAAAATACGTAAGATTAGGAATACTTAACATGCCAGCTGCACATTCGACCAGACTCTGGTCCGACTCGAATACGTACAAGTTATAATATCATAGTTAATATCTACATAAAACATTAAATATATCTATGTCTCAATCCACAATGAACAGAATACATCAAAAATGAGCTACATGTGCAAAAGTCGGCCGCCCAGTAACACACAAACTCGAATAGACTCGAAAAATAAATATGAGTCTATAGAAACTAGGCTATATCAGTAGATGAATCAACAATATGAATAAATAAATATATCTCTGGTAGAAATAATTTAAGTACTTGGTACCAATGCCCATATAACAAAGCAACATACATTAGCAACTCCAGGCAGGCTCCACAATGATCTATGCTGCAAAACTGGCGAAGGACCAGGCCCTCAGAGGGACGTACCAAAGTACAAAGAACAGAATGCCAATATAACAGTAAAATAATAAGTAATGTGCTCAAGGGTATCTATCATAACCAGCTAACTGAATGCAAGTGAGAACGAACTCGTCCGCTAAATCAACGGGTCCTGTAGGTCTACATAGACACAACAGTAGCTAGTAGTACTAGTTGCAAGTAGTAGTAGTAGTAGTAGTAGTAGTAGTAGTAGTAGTAGTAGTAGTAGGTGCATACAGGCCACGTCAAGGTACCTGCAGTACTATAGTGCCCGAAGCGCAAGCATCGGTAGCTAGTATTGTGTGGTAGTCCAGTGGTATGGTGGGTTCTCCCCAGTCCTCATGTATCTCACGTCTCATATCCATAACACGCAAGATCAATCACTAACTATGTCACAAGTCAATGTGTAGATAAACTCATGTCAACTATCTCAAGTCACGGATCCTAAATCCTGACACAGAAGTCGGGAACCTCGGATGTCTCAAGTAAGACTTTTGTACATGCAAGTTGTGTCCAGTGTCCTAAGATATATCGTACAATAATTAGCATGAACAAAGAAATACGATGATAATGCATTCTAATGAAACCAGATTCCGCGTACGAAAGTCGGCACCCGAATACAATTCGGACGCCAAGTTTCGCAAAGTTCCTAGGGTCAGAATAACATATATGAAAAGAACTAGAAACATAATATCAAAAGCTAGTAATAGCAATAATCACAAAATATTTTAACAAAGCCAAGGTATACTTGCCTGGAACTCCAAGCTGATAATACAAAGAACCTGCTCTCGAATCTACGCTCGTGCGATCATAAGAGCCTAAATAAATAATATCATAAAATTAGCCACTATGACACGGTTTACTAAGCATGCACAAGAGTACAACTACTCTACGTCATTAATTATTAGATAATTAGAGTCTAAATTAATTAAGGATACAACTTACACAATGACATCAGTTATTTAGAGTCTAAAATAATTAGGGGTTCTAAAAAAGTATATTGGCTTAGGTTCACTAGTCAAGGACCAAGAAAGTGTGTAAACACTACTACAAATAGTGCACAACCCTAGCATGGCATCTTCTATATTCTAACATAGTATTTATAAATAAAACTACCTAGCATAAAACCTAGGCAAAGTGCACTACTAGTTGCACAATATTTAATCATGTCTCAACCATGCATTTATTTATATATAACACCCTAAAAAAACTTATATATTCTAAAATTTATTGAAAATTAGAGTAAAAATTATGTTTTGCAATTGGTTGTTTGGGTTTTAGATTATGGCAAAGTGAATTGGACAACAAGTGCATAAATTTAACATTCGAGTCTAGACATGAGAAGTAGTAAGTGTTCTTGGTGTAATATCATAAAAAATATGAATAGAAAGTTGGTAAAATTTAATAGGGATATGAATTAAATATTGAGAGGGTTGATTAGGTGGAGTTTGAGATCTTACTAAAGTGAAATGAGAAAGCAAAAGAGGAATGTGCGCTGCTTGCACAAATCTTTCCAAATTTGTACACTTCGGCTCGTAGCTGCTGTCCGGGGCTTCAAACCATTTGTCCAAGTGATTTGGGGTTAGAGAGATTAGGGTAGAGGTAGATGATAAGGATAGGGTAGTTGATGCAGGGGTTTTGGTGCTGGAGGAGGTGGGAACAAGGTGTTGAAATGGTGCTATTGCTGGCGGTTTCAGTAGGGTGCCTTCGATTTGTAGGGGTGTTTGGGAGAGTTGTGGGATATTTTAGGTATTTAGTTATAAAGGAAAATTATTAAGGAGAGGTAGGGGAAGGATATTTGCATGCTTTGGTAGTGGTTTGGAGGCTATAGAGGTGGTGGAGTGGCCTGAGAAGAGGATATACTGAATTTAAATTCAGCTTGGACACCACTGATGGAAGGCTGTTTTGAGGAACTTAGAGTGAATTTTGATGGAAAATATATGAAGAGAAAGTGATAAGGATAGGGATAGGAAGAAGAATAAAAAATTTGAGTGAAATATACATACTGTGGAGGGATATAGGGCCGGATTGGTGGGGGTGTTGCTGAATTCAGATTTAGCCTGGGTAGGGTTGGATAGAAGGAGGTGCGGAGGGAGATGGAGAAGGAATTTGGAGATGGTTTGTGAATATAAAATGTGGGAAAGAGAGTTAGAAAAAAGTTTTGTTCAGGTGGTTTGAATGGTGGAGGTGAAGAGAAGGGAGTTATGGATAGCCTAGTGGGGAGGGGAAGGGTTTGGAGTTACAACTTTTGCTAGTGGGGATAAGAAGAGTTTAAGGGTTACACATTTTGTTCTAGTAGGGAGGAAAAGAGTTGTAGAGGTTATTCCTCTTCCAACCCATCCCGGAATGTGTGTTATGGCAAAGAATTATAAGAGAGTTAAGAAGATCAAAGGCCCATAGGTTGGCTACAATCAAACCTATTTCTTGATTCAATATCAATGGAAGCCCAAGGAATTGAGGTACCCAAATAACGATATAAAATCATTTATTATTAAAAATAATGGATTCAGTCAAGAGGAGGATCAGGCGGGAAAAACGGGGTTCCATTTCTCGTTACTTATTACGGTTGGTTTGGTTGAGTCTGAAAAGTCTGAGTGTTTTTGCCCAAAATGTGGTATTTGCCAAGGAGATCCTCTCTCACCATATTTGTTGTGTTATGTGTCGTGTCCCGGTCTCGTAAGAGCCGATCGTCCTCGTTTGGTCCCTACGAAACCGATCGTACTAGCTTGGGCGCGATGCCGTGCAAGCCTAAGTTGCGCTTGCATCAGGTAACGTACCTGCACAAGACACAAGTTAGGAAAAAAATATACATATATAGGCACAGAGTAAAAATACAGAGAACCAAAGTTGAACACATTGATAGGAACACAAAATACTTTCTTTTACAGAATACCTGAAGATTTGGATTACAAGTACTTGCTTGGCTGAGTTACAAAATATGCCTTAGATGGCTTACAACTCTTTTTACATTCCCAAAATTAGCCACAACGCCCACTGTAAAACCTCCTTCCTAGAAATCGTAAATACCCTTTTATTTATTTATTATTAATTAAATTATAGTAATTAGGTCTAAATAGGAGAAATAGATTTTTAATAATTTTTATATTAGGTGTTCGGGCCCTTAGATGACTTATGGGACCATCAAGAATTTTTCGGAATTTATTCCATGTAGGAGACCCCTTGAGCAGTTGCTAGCCTAACGATGTGCAATACCCTATTATATAAATTTTCTTATGAGTATATATATATATATATATATGTATATACAAATATATATATATGTATATATATCTTATAAAGAAAGAAAGGAAAAGAAAAGAAATGAAAAGAATATAATAATAATACTAATAATAATAACAATAATAATATTAATAATATACTATTTATTACTTAAGCCAACGTAGGAAGAGTGCTTTTCCCTTGCTGCAGCAAACTCTTGCGCCAATGGACTTTCTCCTTTCAGCCAAATTGGACGTGAGCCCGCCCACTTCACATTGACCTTTCAGCCATAAACCCGACCTTTCCTATTCCCTTCAGCTCTTCACCCGCAGATCCAACTTCCCCTCTCTCTCCTAATATATATATATATATATATATAATATCTCTCTAAAACCCTAACCTATTTCCAGACCTCCTCTTCCCATCTAGAGCCGTCACCGCAGCCAGAGAAGCCCCACCAAGCCATCCAACCATCCCGTCGACGCCGACATCGCGAACTGCAGTTTCCCACTCGAGGCACCTTCGCTCCGGCGTGATTTTCCGTCGACTCGCTCGACCAAACGCAGTTCCGTTTTCATAGGTATGATCTTCCCTCAACCCTCTCCAATATTTGTTTTATAGTCAACCTCGGAAAACGTGTGCCCCTAGGTGAAAAATAGCGCCCAAGTCAGCGCGAGCAGACAGAATTCTGCAATCGTAGAATTTCAAAATGACCACACATATTACCGAGTTCGTATCTCCCACCACAGAGATCCGAATTCGGTGATTCTTTTTGATACCTGTAGATTACATGACCTACTTTATTTTCTGTATAATAACCTTGTGCTATTAGTCGCTGTGGACAAAATTATATTCGTCACAAATCTGCGCGCACCCACTTTTGCCGATTTTCCAAAAGTTGGAGGTCGGAGCACGCCCCAACAAACGGGACCGCCCCGCCGTGTGCCAAGTGTACCAAATGGTGCACGCAGCATAACGGAACACGTAAAATTTCGTGGGGACTGATTCGGACGCGTGTGCGCGCCGGAATCAGACTGCATCCGCGGACACAATTCGTGTCGCCACTTTTGTGGAACTCGCGAGTATTTTGTGCACGCTTGCCAGAATGCGACAAAACTTGCGCCACTGGACTCGTGGTAACGCGCTGGTCCTGTGACCCAATTTTCACGTATTTCTGAGACGGTTGACCAGATCGCCAATTGGCGGGCCCCACAGTTGACTTTTTGGACCAAACTTTGTTCGGCTCATCGGAATCCAAATTTGGACATACCGTTGGGTTCGTATTGACATCTAGAGTTGTTTGACCCATAGTTTGTCCCATTTAGAGACTGTTACCCTTGGCACACTTTTCGATGCAAAGTGGGCCACATGTGGACCCCACTTTTATCCGAAATTACCGTTTTGCCCCTGTGTTCAAATTGGACGAAAGGGATGTGCTTTTTAGCTATTTTGCTTATTTTAGAAACGTTGGTGATATTTATTTCAGCATCCGGAGACATTTGTTCTTTGGCCATAGCTTTTGATCTTGTGCGTTTGACTTCTGGACAGTACACCTTGCAGCTTTCTTACCAGGCAAGATACCTTACCAAATTGTTTACAGTACTTTGCATACTATTTATATTTCTTTTTATTTATTTTATTTCTGTATAGTTCTTGCATGTGTAGTTTTTTCAGTCATTACTATGTATTAGATATGTTGACACACACATGGCACCTAGTATCATGGGAGGACAATCATTAGGCGTATGGGCTTTTAACCACTCTGCTAAACTGTAGTATATAGTTCGCACTACGGGCGTGTGTCGCGCTGGTCGCTACCCTAGAGGTATGTCAATTTCTGTAGAGTCGCACTGGTCGCTACCCCAGAGGTATGTCGATTTCTGATGTTCTAGACGGGTGTGTGAGTTGTGAGGCTTAGATCGAGTAGACTACCCTTGCCCATACGTCGAAAAGTTGTCCTCATTTGCATTCATATAGATTGTCTTGTACAGTGTACTTATTTATTTTCAAATTATATGCATGTTTACTGTATTCAAGTTGGCTCGTATTTTCTGTATCTTGTTACGTCCCTCTGAGGACCTGGTCCGCTGCCAGATGTACCTGTTCTTGAGTATTTGCAGGAGCACAGGTTTGGAAGGATATAGATGCTCCGTGGATGTCTTTTCTTCGAGCCGTGATTGGTAGCTGGTACTTATTGTTTGAGTGAGTTGTACTTATATTGTATTTACTTCGCCATTTGAGTTGGTAGTGGATTTGTTTTCACCCAACTATCATCTTTAGATACTTCTTGTTGAGATCTAGTTTCATAGATACTGGTTATTTATTTCTATATGATTTGGTGGATGAGATTTAGATTTTAACCTGTGACTTGTATTACATTTTATACCACTTGTGGATTGATATTCATATTACAGCGTACGTATGGATTTGGTTTTCATATATTGGAGTTGCCATATCCATGCGGCTGGCATGCTTACGTGTCCTAGTCCTACGTATTTTTGGGACTGGGGCGTGACATGTTTTTGTGGTGGCCCATGCAGGTCGAGAATATATTGTCTCGGTTACGTAACTGTACCGAACAAGCCTGCACCTAGGACTAGAGTATAGGATCTCATCCACAATTGACTATGATTCGTTTTTCTCCCAATCCATTCTATCTGAATAATTGCATCATGCTTGATTCTTGTACTTCCCTAATAGTTCTTGAGTATAGCCTTCTGCTAGAATATAGGAACCCCTGTTATTAGGATGATAATTATGGTAGCACACCTATTAAGAATACAAAGAGAATATAGACACCCCACTAAGTTTAGAATAATTAAGTGAACCGTAGAATTCTTTATCTATAGATTGGTTTAGCATTACCCCTTTATGTGTTATGAAGACTTGAGAGTAGTATAGATGCTACTAGAGTTAGTTAGGAGTTTTACCATAATATTTGACCCTAGCATAGAGGATACCCTAATAAGTACCAAGACCCTTCTCGTAAACCTTAACAAGATTTTCTACGGTATCCTTAAGATAATTACAGTACTAGTTTATTGTTATAAGTTGGGCAGTATACCTCACAACATAGTATCACATAGTCTTTTGCCTTATTATTGAAGTGTGAATGAATGACATTTAACTGTATGCTAGCTTAGGACGATATTGTTTTTTTTCTCAGACTGTAGAGCTTAGAAGCCATACCCCTGATTTGTCAAATATCGACCTAGACAAGGAATTAGTATGATAACTGTAGAGATTGTAGGGTCTTTTATTATTATTGCTTATGTTGTTTTTGCTTCTGCGAACTTGGATTGTTACGTACCTTCTTTCATCATAATCTAGCGTATTTATGTTTGTTGTACTACCTTGACCTATTGCTGCTATTATAGCCTAGTTTTTGCAAGCTTATTTTTTATTCGAGCTTGCTCATGGCATATATATTATTGGGTGCACACAATGATACAATTGCCTAATCAGAATCGGTGTATTAAGGTCTAGCTAACCTTAGTGCGCTTGGTTCGCTCTTCGCATGACTACTTTACGTGGATTGAGATATATGGTAGTAGACAGATATACTTGCCCCTAGATATGTCTGACACATCGTATCGGTTACATAACTGTACCGATACGAGCATGTAAATAAGAAATTACCAAAAATAGGATTTCAATCCACAACTGTCCTGACAACTCTTCTTTCGATTCTTTAATCTCTTTGAACCTCGTACTTGTATTTTGTCACCTTCACCTTGAGTTCTTTATTATTTCTCTCCGTCTTCCCCTATTTCGGAAAGACGAAACCTCATGCTGGGTATAAAATTTGATACACAGAGAGTACTAGATATACCACATAGACCGATCACATACTTGAGGATTATTCTTTTGTAATTAAGGACATATCATATGTGATATGATCGGCGTTGAAGTTTCGAGGATTGAACGACATGAGTAAATAAATTAAGGGATATTTTTTTAAGGTATATAGCCTTAGGTGATAGGTGGATAAATTCTAAGTTGGGTAGCAGTGCATTGTCAACTCGGGAAGAATTTCTTTTAGATTATGATCGAGTAAGATTAGATTGAGAGAGGTTCAAGCCATTGTAATTTTGAGAAAGTTAGAAGGATGACTAAGATGATGAGGATCAATGAATTGCTATTGAGGACCCAATATTTATAACTTAAGTGCATGAGTTAAATTTTTGAACAATGAAGGTAGAATCACCAATTTGAATTTAGAGGATAAATATAGAATTTCAGACTGGAATATTGGTGGACTGCATTTAAATTATTTTTCAATTTGGCGATTTGGATTAAGAATTAAAATTTTGGTTGGACGACTTATTTGAAATAATAATGATGTGAATGGAATTTAAAGAGTTGAGGCATACAAAATTTTATAAGTAAAAATGGGAATATATTGGACTCAAACCACTTCTAAAGGAGATTATGATAGTTAGAGATCGTGAGGTAAAAGTTATATGCGTATGTAAATCTTGGAGATGGTATGTGGATATGGATAATTTGAAACAAGGGGAGAAGAGATAACCATAGGTTAAATTTTGATTGGAGCAGTGGACATCTTAACCTAGAAGTGATTGCAATGGATATGATTAGGATTTTAGTTATCGCAAGAAGATTGCGACTGAATTGCCTTATTATACCTAAAGGATTAACCGATTCTGCCTTATTTCAATTTTGAGGACGACATTGTTTAAAGTTCGGCAGATTGTAAAACCCCCTCACCTAAGAATTTGACCTACTCGGCTTAGATAGTGAGACTGAGGCTAGCACGAATCCACTTAGAAATAGAACACGGTATTTTTATTTAGTTTTACAACATGATATCACTTGACACGCCTTACCGTGCTCCGATAATTGGAGCACTACATTAGCCACTGCCTTCCTACAAATTCTACACCCTTATCCTAGACATGCCCATCATCCAATTCCCATATTTGTGCAATTTTCCAATTGTTGGACGCTTTTATGCAAAAGAGCATTTATGTGTCCACACCATTGGACATGACACATGAAGAAACCTATTTTTCGCTCATATGGATTTTTCCATGATTTTTTTTCTTCGGGATGTGCGACGTGCAACATCGCCCACCCCTTTAAACCTAGCCTTGCATTTTAAACAATGTAAATCTTATACCATCATTGCATTCTATTGTGGCTTAATTTTAATTTCGAGGACGAAATTTTTTATAAGTTGGGTAGAATGTAAAACTCCCTTCCTAGAAATCGTAAATACCCTTTTATTTATTTATTATTAATTAAATTATAGTAATTAGGTCTAAATAGGAGAAATAGATTTTTAATAATTTTTATATTAGGTGTTCGGGCCCTTAGATGACTTATGGGACCATCAGAAATTTTTCGAAATTTATTCCATGTAGGAGACCCCTTGAGCAGTTGCTAGCCTAACGATGTGCAATACCCTATTATATAAATTTTCTTATGAGTATATATATATATATATATGTATATACAAATATATATATATATGTATATATATCTTATAAAGAAAGAAAGGAAAAGAAAAGAAATGAAAAGAATATAATAATAATACTAATAATAATAACAATAATAATATTAATAATATACTATTTATTACTTAAGCCAACGTAGGAAGAGTGCTTTTCCCTTGCTGCAGCAAACTCTTGCGCCAATGGACTTTCTCCTTTCAGCCAAATTGGACGTGAGCCCGCCCACTTCACATTGACCCTTCAGCCATAAACCCGACCTTTCCTATTCCCTTCAGCTCTTCACCCGCGGATCCAACTTCCCCTCTCTCTCCTAATATATATATATATATATATATATAATAGCTCTCTAAAATCCTAACCTATTTCCAGACCTCCTCTTCCCATCTAGAGCCGTCACCGCAGCCAGAGAAGCCCCACCAAGCCATCCAACCATCCCGTCGACGCCGACATCGCGAACTGCAGTTTCCCACTCGAGGCACCTTCGCTCCGGCGTGATTTTCCGTCGACTCCCTCGACCAAAAGCAGTTCCGTTTTCATAGGTATGATCTTCCCTCAACCCTCTCCAATATTTGTTTTATAGTCAACCTCGGAAAACGTGTGCCCCTAGGTGAAAAATAGCGCCCAAGTCAGCGCGAGCAGACAGAATTCTGCAATCGCAGAATTTCAAAATGACCACCCATATTGCCGAGTTCGTATCTCCCACCACAGAGATCCGAATTCGGTGATTCTTTTTTATACCTATAGATTACATGACCTACTTTATTTTCTGTATTATAACCTTGTGCTATTAGTCGCTGTGGACAAAATTATATTCGTCAAAAATCTGCGCGCACCCACTTTTTCCGGTTTTCCAAAAGTTGGAGATCGGAGCGCGCCCCGCCAAACGGGACCGCCCCGCCGTGTGCCAAGTGTACCAAATGGTGCACGCAGCATAACGGGACACGTGAAAATTCGTGGGGACTGATTCGGACGCGTGTGCGCGCCGGAATCAGACCGTATCCGCGGACACAATTCGTGTCGCCACTTTTGTGGAACTCGCGAGTATTTTGTGCACGCTTGTCAGAATGCGATAAAACTTGCGCCACTGGACTCGTGGTAACGCGCTGGTCCTGTGACCCAATTTTCACGCATTTCTGAGACGGTTGACCAGATCGCCAATTGGCGGGCCCCACAGTTGACTTTTTGGACCAAATTTTGTTCGGCTCATCGGAATCCAAATTTGGACATACCGTTGAGTTCGTATTGACATCTAGAGTTGTTTGATCCATAGTTTGTCCCATTTAGAGACTGTTACCCTTGGCACGCTTTTCGGTGCAAAGTGGGCCACATGTGGACCCCACTTTTATCCGAAATTATCGTTTTGCCCCTGTGTCCAAATTGGACGAAAGGGATGTGCTTTTTAGCTATTTTGCTTATTCTAGAAACGTTGGTGATATTTATTTCAGCATCCGGAGACATTTGTTCTGTGGCCATAGCTTTTGATCCTGTGCGTTTGACTTTTGGACAGTACACCTTGCAGCTTTCTTACCAGGCAAGATACCTTGCCAAATTATTTACAGTACTTTGCATGCTATTTATATTTCTTTTTATTTATTTTATTTCTGTATAGTTCTTGCATGTGTAGTTTTTTTCAGTCATTACTATGTATTAGATATGTTGACACACACATGGCACCTAGTATCATGGGAGGACAATCATTAGGCGTATGGGCTTTTAACCACTCTGGTAAACTGTAGTATATAGTTCGCACTACGGGCGTGTGTCGCGCTGGTCGCTACCCTAGAGGTATGTCAATTTCTGTAGAGTCGCACTGGTCGCTACCCCAGAGGTATGTCGATTTCTGATGTTCTAGACGGGTGTGTGAGTTGTGAGGCTTAGATCGAGTAGACTACCCTTGCCCATACGTCGAAAAGTTGTCCTCATTTGCATTCATATAGATTGTCTTGTACAGCGTACTTATTTATTTTCAAATTATATGCATGTTTACTGTATTCAAGTTGGCTCGTATTTTCTGTATCTTGTTACGTCCCTGTGAGGACCTGGTCCGCTGCCAGATGTACCTGTTCTTGAGTATTTGCAGGAGCACAGGTTTGGAAGGATATAGATGCTCCGTGGATGTCTTTTCTTCGAGCCGTGATTGGTAGCTGGTACTTATTGTTTGAGTGAGTTGTACTTATATTGTATTTACTTCGCCATTTGAGTTGGTAGTGGATTTGTTTCCACCCAACTATCATCTTTAGATACTTCTTGTTGAGATCTAGTTTCATAGATACTGGTTATTTATTTCTATATGATTTGGTGGATGAGATTTAGATTTTAACCTGTGACTTGTATTACATTTTATACCACTTGTGGATTGATATTCATATTACAGCGTACGTGTGGATTTGGTTTCCATATATTGGAGTTGCCATATCCATGCGGCTGGCATGCTTATGTGTCCTAGTCCTACGTATTTTTGGGACTGGGGCGTGACACCCACACATTACATCCCTTTAGTAGGACCAAAAGAACAAAGCATCTAGCAAAAGAGGAGATAGCCCACTTTAGAGGAAAGCTAAGGAAGCAGCACGAGCACGATCCTCGGAAGGTTGACCTAACACTAATTCAGAATGCTTGCTAAGCTCTCCCGTCCAGTACCTGGATATTTGCCAAAAAAAGTGAGTCAGTACTACCACATGTACTGGTGAACGAGTGTGGCCAAACTTACCTTAGAAATCCATACTAAATAAGCATATGGAGCTAACATTATTAGGTGATCTTTCTAGTTGTCTAGTTTTTTTTATAGTTCATGCAAGAAAACATATACGATAGATAGCATATACATATGATAGTTCTTATCCACGGCCGAGCGGTTATCCCTGCAGCAAACACACAAGTTAGACACAATTTGCATATGAATAACTTATGAATCAATCTAGGCATCAGGAGTTAGGTATGCAAGAAGGTAAACCTAGCATGCACCCTAACTATGTGATGGTCCATGGGTAGCCCCATGATTAGCAGCGGGGACCCAAGGTTCAGCTCTTCACTAGAACGCGCATATGTTGGCAGCTGTGACTCAAGGTTCAGATCTTCACCAACACATACGAGTACTAGCAGCTGTGACATCATTGACTCCTCATAATACTAATAGATATATCGCCCCACTAGACCTCCAACGGGCCATATCCCCACGGCAAAACTAAAATCTCTTTCGGATCGAGCGATTCCCAGTACCCCGGGAACCGTTCGAGAGATAAGACCTTGTGCACAAGTTGTCCGAGACCAATGCATGGCATGAAACATCTATTAGATATAACACTACAATGCATAGTTCTGAACAACAAACACACAGATTCTATCTTCTTATTCTTATTCTACATATCACATTCGAAACATAGCGACTTGCCACAAATCAGGTTGCGCAGCATAAGAAAGAAGAACATGCAACATAATTGATAGCAAAAGCAAAATTCTATTACTTCAAGCATGCAGTTCATTTCTTTTTGACTTATCTTTTTAGGGAGGCAACATTTATAAGTGAACTAGAGATTCTTTTATTAGGCATGCAGACTAAAAGATTCATCGAAGGGCTTAAGCCACTCACCGATTGAATCGAACGAGAGGATGGGGAAGCCTTATGCAATGTTCACTATTTGGTTATGCGTCCTGAAAATGCAACAATACTTGGTTAGCATACTTCGATCTCTTTCCCTTACGATTTGAAAAGAATGCGAAAGCGAGAAAAGCAAAATCATGAAAACCAAGCAATCGAAAGCAACTCAAAACACAAAGCAACATAAAACCAAGAAGCAAAACAACCAACAAAAACTCATAGACTTATTTCAATAGAAGTAGTTCCATCAATTGGAAGGTTTCATTGCACTTCGTCTGTGTTGATTTGGCGGTAAGGTTTCCCCGAGACTCGATTCTCAACCGAGTCAAAGTAGCAAGTGATCAATAAGTAACCGTTCGGAGCGGGGAATTACATACTATCCCACTGAGAAGAAGTTTCGTCCATAAAACTTAAGAGATCAAGGGGGCGAAGATCAAAGCATCAAGAGGTCAAAGGAATCATACTCACCAATATCGTATCCACTAGAGTCGCGTTCTATATTCAGCTGATAGACTCTAGCCCTTCTCGTCTGATCATTTTGTTCAATAGGTGGGCCTAAAGGGGTCTGAGTCTGATTCTCATTTGGTGCCAAGGCTTTAAGGATTGGTCAGTCGCAAATCATATGATCTAGTTGTCCATATTTAAAATACCCCTTTGTAATGTGACAATAAGACCCTTTGGTGTGACCCAGACGGCCGCAGATGATGCACACTTTTCTGCGGTACTCATCTGCATCGGCCTTTTTCTCAGTATCGGCCTTTTTCTCACCATTGTGGTATCTTTTAGCAGAAGGGTTTCGAGGAGCCGGTGCCTTCTCTGGAGCACTTTGTGGCATAAATTGCTCATTCTGCATCGCTGTCTCAAAGGCTTGGATGTAAGTTTTGTACTCCCAGTTCATAACATCCTTTTTCTGGTTATCGTTTAAGCCTCTCATGAACCGATGTGTACGGCCCCCCTCATTTGGAATCATTGAGCTGGAGAACTTAGCAAGTTTAGAGAATTCTGACTCATAATCTTCGACGAAAATGCTCCCTTACTTAAGTTCGGTAAACTCATCTTCTTTCTTCTGTCTGACAGCTGGCGGGAGATATTGTGCAAGGAATGCTTTCTTGAATATTTTCCAAGTAATCTTACCATCTTGATGCTTTATGGCGAGATCTGTTTTCTTAATTTTCCACTAGTCGTGTGTATGTAACCGTAGCTGCATATCTGCACACGCCACCCTCTTGTTCGCAGGTATTGAAGCAAACTCAAACAAGCTCTCCATCTTTGCGATCCAGTCCATCACCTTATCCGACACAATCCTACCTTCAAACACCGGAGGGTTCAACGTCAGAAACTCAGCACGTTTCAAGGTAGACTTCCTGGCCGCACATCGAGGCTCGTTAGTTTCTGCTAAGCCTGTTCCCGGAGGCATTATCGGGGTAGTCACAGGTGTTGTGGCGGTTCCCGATGCACCACTGTGTGCTACCAGTGTTGTCAAAATTTGAGTCAGAGAGTCAACTTTTATTGTTATGCCAAGGCTCTAGCATCAGTCTGTTGCTGCTGAGCTTCGAACCGTTCTATTTCGGCAGCATGACGATCATTTTGATTCTGAAATATAGCGATCAGTCTATCGATTTGGTCATCGCTCACACTTGCTGTGCGCGATGTCTCAGGGTTACCAGCACCTGTTTTAGTCATTTTGCTACAAAAAAGAGTAGCTTGCATTAGTCGCATAACGTATTATGGATTTATTGCATGGGACGTTGGGTTTTTCATACTCTTAGGGATATTTCATACTCTCGATTTACTTCTTATAGATTCAAAATTAATTTTTTGAAATTTGGGACTTTGAAACTATTTGAAAACTTATATCATTTTTAAAAACGATATTTGAAGAGGCTAAGGGCGTAAAGCCATGCTCTGATACCACATGTAGTGCCCCGGTCCCGTAAGGGCCGATCGTCCTCGCTTGGTCCCTACGGAACCGATCGTCCTCGCTTGGGTGTGATGTCGTGCAAGCCTAAGTTGCACTTGCACCCGGCAATGTACCTGCACAAGACACAAATTAGGCAAAAAAATACATATATAGGTACAGAGTAAAAATACAGAGAACCAAAGTTGAATACATTGATAGGAACACAAAATACTTTCTTTTATTGAATACTTGAAGATTTGGATTACAAGTGCTTGCTTGGCTGAGTTAAAAAATATGCCTTAGAAGGCTTACAATTCTTTTTACATTCCCAAAATTAGCCATAACGTCCACATATTACATCCCTTTAGTAGGACCAAAAGAATAAAGTATCTAGCAAAAGAGGAGATAGCCCACTGGAGAGGAAAGGTAAGGAAGCAGCACGAGCACGATCCTCGGAAGGTTGCGCTAACACCGATTCAGAATGCTTCCCAAGCTCTCCCGTCCAGTACCTGAATATTTTCCCCCAAACGTGGGACAGTACTACCACATGTACTGATGAGCGACCGTGGCCAAACTTACCTTAAAAATCCACACTAAGTAAGCATATGGAGCTAACATTATTAGGTGATCTTTCTAGTTGTCTAGTTTTTTTTAACAGTTCATGAAAGGAAACATAGACGATAGATAGCATATGCATATGATAATTCTTACCCACGGTCGAGCGGTTATCCCTACAGCAGACACACAAGTTAGACACAATTTGTATATGAATAACTTATGAATCACTCTAGGCATCAGGTGTTAGGTATGCAAGAAGGTAAACCTAGCATGCGTCCTAACTATGTGATGGTCTATGGGTAGCCCCATGTTAGCAACGGGGACCCAAGGTTCAGCTCTTCACTAGCATGCGCATGTGTCAGCAGCTATGACTCAAGGTTTATCTCTTCACCAACACATACGAGTACTAGCAACTGTGACATCATAGACTCCGTACGACACTAATAGACATATCGCCGCACTAGACACCTAGCGGACCGTATCCTCATGGCAAAACAAAAATTTCTTTTGGACCGAGCGATTTCCAGTGCCCCGGGACCGTTCGAGAGACAAGACCTTGTGCACAAGTTGTCCGAGACCAATGCATGACATAAAACATCTAACAGATATCACTACAATGCAAAGATCTGAACAACATACACATAGATTCCATCTTCTTATTCTTATTCCATATATCACATTCGAAATATAGGGACTTGCCATAAATCAGGTTGCGCAGCATAAGAACGAAGAACATGCAACATAATTGATAACAATAGCAAAATTCTAATACTTCAAGCATGCAGTTCATTTCTCTTTGGCTTATCTTTTTGGTGAGGCAATATTTATAAGTGAACTAGAGATTCTTTTATTAGGCGTGTAGACTAAAAGATTCATCGAAGGGCCTAAGACACTCACCGATTGAATCGAACGAGAGGATGGAAAAGCCTTATGCAACGTTCACTCTTTGGTTATGCGTCCTGAAAATGCAACAATACTTTGTTAGCATACTTCGATCAAAAGAACACGCAAGCGAGAAAAGCGAAATCATGAAAACCAAGCCATCAAAAGCAACTCAAAACATAAAGCAATACAAAACCAAGAACCAAAGCAACCAATAAAAACTCTTGGACTTATTTTAATAGAAGTCATTCCATCAATTGGAAGGTTTTATTGCACTTCGTCTGTGTTGACTTGGCGGTAAGGTTTCCCCAAGACTCGATTCTCAATCGAGTCAATGTAGCAAGTGATCCATAAGTAACCGTTCGGAGCAGGGCGTTACATTATGTATGGACAAACTTTCTAGATAAATAAGGGAGAGAGAGATATTAAGTGGGGATTTAAGGATTTGATGATGAGGAGTTTCTAATGGGGTAAGGAAAGGTCAAAAGTTATAACCCCTTTCCTTTCGCATTCCACCCTAATGATTTAATAAATCCATGGCTGTCCAAAATTGAAAAAATGTTTAATTTGGATGGTTAAACCTATCTTAGTCAACCTAGGTTAAGTCGAACTACTTCCAGTTGGGTAAGGTTTGGGTCGTTGTGGTTTAGTTTGAATAGGTTGTTCCGATTGACTAGAAAATAGGCCATTTATGACTATTGAGGGTAGGTAGCACATAGAGGTTCAATAAAGTAGGACACAGGTATCATGTGTATTTTAGACCTAGTTTATATCATTACCATGCATTAGGTCAAAAGAATTGGTCGAAATTGGGTCTCTAATTTAAATTGGAATGGTCAATATTTGCATTGTAGATGCTAGAAATTAAGTTTTTAATCCAAATATTTTACGTTAAAAATAGATCACAAGGAGATGTGTTTGAGTGGGATATGATAATCATAAATAGATATGGGCTCGTCTAGATCATGCATATAAAATTTGTTTCGAGATAATGGCTAATGTTGTGTCCTAAAAATCAAACTACGAAAAATATTTTTAAAGGATACTTTTGTTTATTTAATCCTAATTAATAATAAAAAAATAATTCTAAATATTATATTAAATTAAAATAACTAATTTTTGGGTGAGAGGGTTTACAGAAAAAATGCTTCCAAGCGTCCAAAGAACGGCGGTCACCAGGGTCCCAATCCAGGGCTACGCTATACTCATTGTCGAAGGACTGGGCACACTGCCAACGACTACAGCCAAAGCACGGGTTATGCCTTGTTTGTGGTGATCCAAACCATGGAATTTGTGACTGTCCGTACCTCTCTAATCGCTACCCTCAGCATCCAAATCCTGCCATAGCGCCTCAAGCCAATCGAGCCACGTCGTAACAAGGTCGTCATCAAGCTCACGGTCGGGTGTTCACTTTGACACGGGAAGAAGCCCTCGCTTTGGACCCCATTGTGTCAGGTATATTGCTTTTTAATAACATACATGCTTACGTCCTATTTAATTCTGGTGCTACGCATAGTTTTATATCCACAAATTTTGCCGTAAAAAACAAGATAGTGATGACACTGTTGTATCTAAACCTTAGTATTAGTACCCCATCGTGTATAAAGATACATGTTCATTCAGTATGTCAGGGCGTTCATGTCTGATTTGGAGGAAGAAAACTGTCGTTCGATGTGTTAGTCCTAGATATTCGGGATTATGACATCATCTTGGGGATGGATTAGCTCGGCGCTTGCTCGGCCACTATCGAATGTACGAAGAAACGGGTCATCTTTCGTCTACCTGAAGAGGCCAGATTTTACTACTCGAGTGGTTCAGCAGCAGAAGCGTTGAAGACCTGCATGGTAATTTTGGCGATGTCAGCTCAACGGATGCTATACTCTAGATACGAGGGATACTTAGCTTCGGTTCAAGACATGCAGCAAGATTGTGCAAACGTCGAATCTTCTTCCATTGTGGCAAAATTTCCTGATGTGTTTTCGGACGAACTACCTGGCATGCCACCCGATCGAGAAATCGAGTTCACCTTCTATACCTTCCCAAATACCCGACCGATTTACAAAGCCTCATACCAAATGGCCCTTGCGGAACTAAAGGAGTTAAAGTGCCAACTACAAGAACTGCTTGACCGTGGATACATTCGTTCGAGCATGTCTCCTTGGGGCGTGCATATGTTGTTTGTGAAGAAGAAGGATGTGACATTACGGCTCTGCATAGACTACCGGAAGATAAATAAGGTCACCATCTAGAACAACTATCCCTTGTCCAGGATCGATGAACTCTTTGATAAGATGCAAGGGACACCGGTGTTTACGAAGATAGACCTTCGCTCTAGCTATCACCAATTGAAGATCAAGCCAGAGGACATGCCGAAGTCAGCATTTCGCACCCGTTATGGCCACAATTAGTTTTCTGTCATGTCATTCAGACTGATGAATGCTCCTGCAGCATTCATGGATTTTATGAACCATGTTATTCGACCATTCCTTGTTAAATTTGTGGTGGTATTCATATATGACATATTTATGTACTCGAAGAATGAAGAAGAATATGCAGGACACATGTGGATGGTGCTTCAAACTCTTCGAGATAAGTTGTTCGCGAAGGTGAGTAAGTATGAATTCTGTTTGGATAGCATATCTTTCCTCGGGCACATCATTTCTGTGGAGGGCATCTCAGTCGAACCAAAGAAAATTCTCAGTCAACAAAAAGAATATTAAAGCCATCGTGGAGTGGAAGAGACCTGAGTCAGACAACGACATTCGCAGCTTTCTTGGTCTAGCGGGCTACTACAGAAGATTCATCAAAGATTTTTCAAAGATCGTTTTACCTTCGACTCATCTTACTCGGAAGGGTGTAACAATCACGTGTTCAGATGACTGTGAAGCTTTATTCAAAGAATTAAAGTGATGTCTCATCTCAGCACCAATTCTCACACTTCCGGACGGGCCCGATAAATTTTAGATTTATTGTGATGCTTCAGGCAAGGGTTTGGGATGTGTCCTTATCCAAAGGGACAAGGTTATAGCCTATGCATCGAGGCAGTTAAAGCCTCATAAAAAGAACTATCCAATGCACGATCTAAAACTGCCAGCGGTAGTGTTCGCGTTGAAGTTATAGCGGCATTACCTCTATGGCGTACCATGTAAAAATTTTACAGAACATAAAAGCCTCAAGTACCTCTATACTCAAAAGTATCTAAATTTATGGCAATGACATTCGCTCGAACTCCTCAGCGACTTTGACTTATTTATTAGATATGCATCATTGAGGGCAAGGGCAACGTTGAAGCTGATGCACTGAGTCGAGTATTTATAGGGAGCTTAGCTAACGACGACGGGCTGTGAAGGGATCTAAAAAGTTTGGGAATTACATTCCGAATCAGATACAAAGGGACACAGTCGGGTTAATTCTACCTCGAACCAGACCTATTGGAGAAAGTCAAGTCTGCTCAGAAGGACGACATATTCCTAGAGAAGATATACAAGCTTATCTCAGCAGGAAAGGCGACCGACTTTACGATGAGCGAGGATGGAATGAAACGGTAAAGGGAAGATTATTTGTTCGTAACGATACAATCCTCAGAAAAGAGATACTAAAGCCTACTATGCGAGTTACACTTCAAACCCAGTAAGCACAAAGATGTATCGATACCTCCGCACGACGTTTTGGTGGCACGACATGAAGAGGGACTTGGTGCTATTTGTGTCCCAATACATGGCATGTCAGCGAGTAAAGGTCGAGCACCAGAAGCCGGATGGGGAGATGCAGAACTTTGCTAAATCGGAGTAGAAATGGAAACACATAACCATGTATTTTATTGTTGATTTACCAAAGACGCAAGGGGAAATAATGTCATCTAGGTCATCGTCAATCAACTCACCAAGTCAGCTCACTTTCTCCTATCAAAGTTGCTTGGAGTGTCGATCCTCTAGCACAAATCTACCTCGATGAGATCGTTCGACTCTACGGTGTGCCCGTATCCATTATCTCCGACCGAGATGGACGAGAATTATTATGCTTCTGGGAGAGTCTTCAGTCAAGAATGGGGACAAAGTTAAAGTTCAGCTCCGCCTACCATCCTCAAACAAACGGCCAGACAGAGCGGGTAAACTAGATCCTCGAAGACATGATACGGCTTTACGCCTTAGACTTGAAGTCAAGTTGGGACATGCATCTACCGTTAGCCGAATTTGCATACAATAATAGCTATCAATCCAGCATTCAAATGGCGTTGTATGAGGCGTTATAGGGGCAAAAGTGTAGATCCCCTAACTGTTGGGATGAAGTTGGTGAACGATAAATTCTTGGCCCGTAACGCATAGAGCAAACTGTCCAGATGATCCGTTTGATCCGCGAGCGACTAAAGGTAGCACAAAGCTGTCAGAAGAGTTACTCAGACTTGCACCGATGACCTCTTGAATTCTTAGAAGGCGATCATGTGTTTCTCAAAGTCTTGCCCATGCGAGGAGTCACCTTATTTGGAGCAAAAGGGAAGCTAAGTCTTAGATTCGTCTGCCCTTTCGAAATACTTAAATGAGTCACCCTATCATGTTCCGTGCGGTGCAACGTCTTAGTATAAACTCACACTACTTTGTGGCATATGTGTAAGAAGTTACTACATTCCAACTCAATAAGCCCGACTACGCCAATGGCAAGTAAAATCTCCATGTTCTATACAATGACAAGACGGGGTTATCCCCTTAGCTATGTGTGTTCATCTTTTTTATTATCATAAAAAGGTTATTGCCTGAAAACTAGCATGTAACATTCATTTTCTTAGTGCGCAGCTAAGTAGAGACAGGTTCACCGGGGCCACCCACCTTAGCGATGAATCGGATCAGTCGAGCGAGACTCCGAGCGCACCTCTGAAAGTCTGAGTCTGACACCATTTGAATATCCAAGTATCAATGCCTTTGCATCGAATGAGCCATCTTGCTGAGCAAGGCGGGTCAGTTCGCTACACTTGTGCCATTTGAATCGGCCCTCCGAGTTGAGCAGAGCGGGTCGTTGCACACCCCAGTCACATATAAAATTTCCCTGCTACCATCATTATCAGAGGTGCACGATATCTTCCATCTTTTATAACTTAGGAAGTATGTGTATGATCTGAGTGATGTGGTAGATCTTGATCAACTAGACTTAAAGGCGGACTTGTCGTATGTCGAACACCCTGTATGGATCTTGGATCAAAAGAAGAAGCTGCTTCGAAGTCGTTCGTTTCCTCTCGTTCGCGTTCTTTGGAGAAATTATTCGATTGAAGAATTGACATGGTAGCTCGAGTCTGGGATGTAGGAAAAGTTTTCTTTATTATTTCATAGTGGTAGATTCTATTCCTAAGTTTCGAGGATGGAACTTCCTATTAGTTTGTTAGGATGTAGTGCCCCATTCAGGGAGCGCAGCTAAGAAATACGTTCGGTATCGTTCGATCGGGATAGATTGAATCAAGATCATTTTTTCGTTATGGATTGGCTTCTTTAGAATCGATTCTCATATTCAGTTGACCGTTATCCAAGGACAAACTTAGTGGCAAAGTCAAGAGGGACCTCTCTGCTGTAATTTTTTTGCCTAGTTTTAGCTGTTGCATTGTTGCTTTCGAGTTGGTTTTCATATTTGTGTTTTCTTGAACGGTTTCGATGGATTTTATTATTTTCGTTCGTTGAGCTACACTTTTATTTCAATCTTGGAAATAGGAGAAGAGGTGTTGATTGTCTGTTTGTGGCATGCAGGTGATCATGAAGTAGGCGTCGCGTGAGCGGAGTCTTGAAGTACCTCTTTCTTTTTCTCTTCCCACCAACTTGTGAGTGGCTATAGTTCAATTAGTTGATCTTTCTTCCAATTATTCAAACTTTAAATCTTTCTCTCTTGATTGTTCTGATCAAATGATACCTTAATAACTAAAAGATGTCAAGATAAAATAGAATAGACTTGGATTACTTTATGCTTATCAATCAACTTGTGAACGATTACCTTGTTGCATGCTAGTTTGCTTAGAATGTTCTTTTATCGTGTTTCAATTCTAGTTAAAACATATTCATTAATTATTGTTCTATGTATAGAACACACTTTACTATGCAATAAATTGAGCAGGAAGACTATGCAAATCATATCATGCCATGTTACTTGTCTCATGCTTCTGTTGCCTTGGAATGCTTCATTTGATAGCTTAGTATAGACTTCGCTTGGTCACGGACAACTTATGCACAAGGTCTTCGTTCCTACGGACGATCACTGGGGCACTGGCACCGATCCGATCCGGATAAAACATCATGATAGTCACATGCTTCGAGCAGGAATGGGTGTATTGCCCCATGTTCCTTGTGTTGTACACCATTTTTGCCCAGGACGAGATGGCGTGTAGCGATACGTGTACCTCCATTATATTTTTCCCAAGACTATAACTCGTCCACTATAACAATGTGCCAGTGACCCCCCTCGTATATTTAAACTGTGGAAGCTAACTATGTCTTTGTGGCAGGGAAGGTCATGGTAAGTGTTGTACAGGTGGTTCAGACGGGCAGGTAAAAGTCAATGGACAGTGGCATATTTATTTCAGTAAATTTCTATATCAATTGCTTTCTTGTAACTTGAACTAAAGCAAAATAGAAAGACCACATAATAACTTGCATGCTTCACATAAATAACATGTTGATTGGTATAGTTGGGTTAGCTCACCTTCACTAATGCATTTTGATGTACTAACCCTCGTTGCAACAGGTTTCCCATGCCAAGGCGATCCTGCAAGGAGCTAGAGCGACTTTCCAATCTAGTCCACCTACCGGCACACCATGTTCGTGCCCTTTTGAAGCGTGTTTGAAGTTCCAAGAGCTCGCGCACATTCTTTATGCAGCTCCGTGGCAAGGCGATAACTTCGCCTGAAGGTGTCTATAGCTTTTAAAGTTTTAGTAAAAGGATGTAATATATCGGATGACTATCTCATTTTGTGTCCACTTTTATAAGCCCGTACGACAACCTTTTGTAATTGTTCAAGAGTTTATAAATTATCTTTATTATCAATAAAGAGAACTTTTTCTTGTTTCAATATTGTGTTCAATTATCTGCGTACTCTGAATATATGCTCGTTATATCAAATACCTTAGTCTTGTGCATTGCACAACCTAGGCATGCACGGCATCACCCTCGGAGGACGACTATAGATTCCACGGAATCAGGACGTGACAGAAGCAATCAAAGAAGGATTGAAGAAATTCTAAAGAAGCTATCCTTGAAGATGTGACTCCATTAGAATTACTTTGCTCTACACTAAAAGGGATGCTTGTTGAACCAAATATTGTTTATATTGCCAAGGTAGCGAGTAAGTAAAAGGAATATTCGAACCAGAATGGAGGCGTGCTACCATGTCGTGAGAGTACTCGTGCGAACATGGGAATGAACCATCGGATGGTCCAATCACTCCAGGGGTTAGACTAATTTCTAGATAGTTGTTGTTTTATGTAGTTCTGTGGTTCGACTAGTTCCTTGATGCATATTGCATTAGGGTGTGGTTCTGTAAGCCTTCGAATTATTTTTCTGTTATTTACTAGGAGAAAGTAATAATAATTGCCTTTTTCAATATTTTTTTTCTTCTTCTTCTTCTTCTTCAATATATATATATATATATATATATATATATATATATATATATATATAAGATGTCCGGACTTATAAGTCAAACACCTTATAATGTCTCCTCTACAAATTATAAGTCCAATGGGTATGTACTAATTTGATATCAGCCTACTATGTTGTCCTTTTGTACGTAATACTCCGAACGCTAATCCGAATACCAACTTGTTCATAAGAAGCTTTCAACACGAGTAAACCCTCGGGGAGGAGTCTTCAGATAGATTCATTAGGCGAAGTCATACCACATTCTCTTTTGCCAGCTTCACATTCCCGATTGATCATAATCCTCCATATCCTGAGACTCGAGCAAAAAAAATGAAATCAAATTGCCAACAATCACAAAAGAACCAAATATAAATAGAAACAATTTTTATATAGAAAATCTAGATGGGAAAAACTATTGGATGATTGGAGTACAACCCTGAAAAGCCTCCACTAATTTAATAAAGAATACATCAACTCCTTACTAGCTTCTTACCGATCCAAAATGGATCACGACAACTCCTTAGAATAGAAAACTAATTACAAACCCACGAAGAATGAAGATGACAAAAACAAACTACCCAAAAATAATCTCCTCTTCAAAACGGCCGACAATCCCACTTTCTCTCTCCAATAGTTGTAAAGCACTTTTTCCCCTTCTTGTTCTATGTGTTAGGATTTGAGTTAAGAAAAACCTAATATATACCCCCCTCAATCGTGCAATAGATCTCGATCGCACGATGTGATCCAACGGTGTATAAAATATCTCAACAAATGCTTCAGCCCTCTAAAATTGAACTCAGCACCATTTTTTGGGTTTTTGGCACTTTCGAGCCAGAACAGTTCTGGACCCAGAGAACGAACTCGGACAGAACTCAGCCAGGGGACCAAGTTCGGACCGAACTCTATCTTCACTGGATAGAATTGTTGCTTCCCTGATTCCCGAGTTTATCCATTGCTTCGAATGGTAATCGTCTCCTCACAAAGCTTCTCCAGCATACGGATGACGTTCGTTGCACTCTAGGGTATTTTCCAATTAGGCTGGGAACCCCACCCACTCCAACATATGTCCTACGAGTCAAAAACTTACATAGTTCGACTCATAAAAACTTACATAATCCTATGATTATTTAAGTTAGGGTTTAATATGATAAAAAATATTAGTTTGTGAAATTTGGTTATCTTCTAAATTCTCAGAATTTTTGGTAGGGTCCCCTTTGTATTTCAAGCTCCAACAATTTCACAGACAATAAATATAACGACTCGGTATCTTTCCATAGAATTCCCCTAGGTTAAAACACCTTCAGTGGAATAACTTACACTGGACACACACGCAGTTATAATCAAGAAAATAATCAATAATTGTTAAGAAAAAGGAAATTCTACTTACCTTGGCTATCTTAGCAATAAATATAGCCTTTATATACTCGTTCTCCCAAATTAATAAAATAGTAAGCTAGAAACATATATAATTTATATTAAACCTAACTACTGGATAATAATTGAACCAAATATTCGTTCACATATAAACACATATTTGTTAGTAACATATTTGAAAGGCATTGATCTTTCTATTAACACAGGTATCAATATGTTCCATAGTCAAAATAAACAAGATTACAATTTGCGATACAAGTACAAGTAGAAAATCCTAGCTAGAAACCAATAATAAGTTCGAAAAAAATTCATCATTATGAATCAAATCGTCCAACTCAAATGACTTAGTAATAAAAATACAAGTTTGATTTAAATCGATATTACTCGATTCCAAAATATTGAATGACAAATAGTCCAATACATAAACCTAGGTTCCTCTAAGTCATAGTGCTACAAAATCATAAGTATAGGAACCTCAAACTTGCATAATAGTTGACTAGTAACACTTTCAAATATATATTTTGGTAGTACTAGGGTTAGTTACGTAAATCGTTATTGATGCATAAATCGAATATAACTTAACGTATGTGATACTTATTAAAATATTTTCTTCTAGGTCTAAGCTTGCATAGACACAATAGGTAAGTATGCAAGTATTTAAACATAGAAATACATCACTAGGATAACTTGTATATATAAATACTTATATCTACAATAAATATTTCCGTGTCCTTCGAATAATTTGAAGTATATTTAAACTTGTGTGCTATGATCTTATCGATGAATATACATGTGTTCTACTATCGAGTCCATAATGAACATGAATATAAATATCTATAGATTAATCTTTATAAGCTATGGCACACATATATGCAACATAGTTTTTGAACTAAATTAGAAGACAACATCGTCGTATGGTGCTTGAGCATATTTGATGCGCTCATGCGCTCGGATATGCGTGAGCCGCATGTGTGGCCGCTTGAGCTGGTCACATACGTGGCCGCATGGGCTGACCGCACGGCCGCATGGGTTGGCTGCATGCGTGGCCGCATGGGTGGCCGCATGCGCTGCGGTATGAGCGATAGCATGAGCGGTTGCTTGTTGGTCCGCATAAGCATTTGCATGCAGGTCCGTTGCTATCAGATAGATCTAATCAGTTACGAAAAGATTGAGTCATTAATCTAAATTCAATATTTGTGGAATTTGAATTTAATTAATTCCAATCATGAAGGATTTAAATTAATCATGTGGGATTTAAATTTAGCTCATTCAAATCATGTAGGATTTAAATTTAATTATGTGGGATTTGAATTTAATTCAAATCAATCATATAGGATTTAATTTTAATTCGTTCCAATCTTGGGGGATATGAATTAAATTTATTCCAATCTTTTCGTAATTGATGGACGGCCAGGATTAGGATTACGGATTACTCCCTATGCCTATAAATAATCTCTGTCCCATTTGAGCACTTACTCCAAAAATTGGGAGAGGAAGAGAGTTGTTGCTGGAGCCGTCATTAAAGTCTAGGAAGTTCGTGCGAGTCCAAGCAAGAAGGTGACATCGAGCGTTTCAAAAGTTCTACGTGAACTTGCTAGTTCCTGGGAGCAGATCGTGTGGCGCAAATCTTGCTTTGAGCAACGGTGATCTTCATCACCACAGCAAGCATAGTTTATTCTTCTTCCTATTCTCTGCAAGTTGTAACTATGTTATGTCCGTTTGTAACTGTGATTACAAGGAAGAACGAGAAGATAGTTTTCTCTTATTCTTTTGTAATCTTATTTCAAGTTATAATCAGATCCTATATATAATTTCTTATTTGATCGAGAGCTATTAGGAAGGAAACTCTTGTGTGAACTACTGATCTCGACTTCAACTTCTGCTTCTACCATCTTTGATTAAGTCTCGGAACTAACACCAACAACAACAGCACCAAATTGTTCCAGTGTGTCCATGCTTTAGCTGGCCCCTCCCTAGTTCTCTCTCTGACGCCTCAGATTTCCTCTAAGGCCTACCTGAAGATTAGCAAGTAGCTTACTGGTTCGTGATGGCCCACTTGTCACCTTCCATGCTTGTTGCACGAGGCAACTAACCAACTTATAGCCATAGTTGCCGAGCTTCTTTCTTCCTATAGTTGTTGTATAATATGGATAACATAAGTTTAATTCCTTTTTCATTGTCAGAATTTAGTTTATTATCTATGAAGTTTGGGGAATTATCTTTGTGATCGATGGTCACCTTGTAATGTAAGTCCAAGCAATTGTATGCCGACCTTCGCTCATGATTTTTTTTTAACTAAAACTCTTTGATAACTTTTCCCAACATTTTATTTTCAATCACGATAACATCACTTTTTCTATATGAATTTACTTCATCATTTGTTGCAGCATTTAGGTCAATTTTACCATTTGATTTATGAGAAATGGTGCTTTTTTTTTAAAACTAATATAAATATCTAGTTTTGTAGCATTTGTTATAGCCAAAATAGTTGTAACACCGATTGTAGCATCATTTACTAAAAGAAATTTAACCAGTAAACAGTACCTAGACTAGTCCATGGGGTTAGTTTACAAACAATGGTATCTAAACCAATGAGGTGAAGTCAGAAAGCATCTAATTCTGAAATCATAATTAGTCACAACATTGATCAACCACCTTCATTCTTTAGCCTCTTGTGCAATATTAACTCGTGTGGAGCTTCTCAATCTTCTTCCAAGACAACCTTCCTCTTCGAAGGAAAGTTTTTTTCCCCTTCTTATATTAACCGGCTTAACCAAATTGCTCGGTCGTGATCAAGGTCAAAGATATGGTTAGGATTTGGATTAGATTACGTAATCAAAACAATACTAAGCTATATTGTCTAGATTTGGCCTGACACAAAGCAGAGTATTTCAGAGCTCCCATTTGAGAATCATTCCAAGTTCTTTGACAGGAGCCATGCCTTCATTACTAACCACTTTTTGTTCATACTGATTTTCTATTGCACATCCTATAAGTTATGGACACTTCAAAATAAACATATCAAGACAATGCAGCTAGGAAGCACACATACTCCAAACATCCATGTTGTATCGATGTTCGGTACCGGACACATATATATGGGATACGTTATGGACACTTCAAAATAAACTAATACGTACCAATTAAATTTATATGTCAATTATGTACCTTCGTATCTTTGTTGTATTTGTATGCAACATAACAACCAGATTTCTAGAATGTTGAATCAATTACCACATGACCTCTCAGCCAAACTGTTGTTGGAAATGTAAACCAAATTTTGTCAAATTTATTGTTGCATGCATGGATGTATCTAGGAAGAGTCAAGTCCATTGTTGCATGCATTGATGTATCTAGGAAGAGTCAAGTTCATTGTTGCATGCATGAAAGTATTTAGAAAAACATGTTCATTGCTCTTGATGTATCTTGAGTCCTATAAATAGCTATGTAAGCAAATGGTTATAGTGTGAAAAAAAATCATGCAAGCAAGAAAAAAGTCTTTTATTCAGCCCCTAAAATCAAATCCTCTTGTGTTTCATCCTCTTTGTATCCTACAAAGTGGTATCAGAGCCAAAGAAAAAAATGTCCACCTCAAACAACAACCTTGTCTCCCTTGTGCCTCGCTTCAATAGAGAAAAATACGATTATTGGAGCAATCTCATGAAACTATGTCTTGAATCTCAAGATCTATGTAGTGTCATTGTAGAAGGAGTGGAGCAACCAGCAAATAAAAATTAACTATTCGATGCACAAAAGAATGTGCTGAAGGATAAGAGACAAGAAGACGCTCTTCCAAATCTATCAAGCAATTGAAATTCCAGTCTATGAGAGAATATCCAAGGCAAAAAGCCCTCAGGAGGCATGGACAATTCTTGAGACAACATATTATGGCTAAGATCAAGTAAAAAAGGTATCCTTGCAAGCTCTAAGGTCTAAATTTAAGAAGCTAGAAATGAATGGTAATGAAAAGATTGAAGAATAGTTTACTAAAGTGAACTCTATTATGAATCAAATGAGTTCAAATGGAGAAATTTTAAAAACTCAAAAAGTTGTTCAAAAGTTCTTCAAAGTCTACCAAGCAAATATGATCATGTTGTAGTTGCTATTGAAGAAACTAAAGATCTTGCATCTCTGTCTTTGGAAATTTTACAAGGAAGATTAGAAGCTCATGAATTTCGAATTAACAAAAGATGTCCGCAAAGTGTTTCTTCTCTGTTTGATCAAGCTCTCAAGTCCAATGTCATGTATACAAGAGGCCATAGTTCTTATCAGAACCGTGGACGCGGAAGAGGCAAGATTTTTCGAGGGCGAAGTTCAAATTTCCATGGAAAATGAAGGGGTTATTCTAGCAATAACCAAAATGAATAAGAAAAAAACAACTCCATATACCCACAAAGAGGCTCACAAAGAGGACGAGGTCATGGTCATCAAAGAGGAAGAGATCGTGGCTACATTGAATGCTACCATTGCCACAAACAAAGTCCCACAATCAATGAATGCTGGTATAAGCAAGAGGTTGACAAAAAAAAAGCGACTATGTACATGAAGCACAAAGTAACCACCAAGACACTTTGTTGCTTGCTTGTCATGGTGATAACATGGATAATTTGTGGTATCTTGATAGTGGTGCTAGCAAGAATATGACAGAAAATAAGAATTTATTTACAAGGATAACAAAATCTGACCATGGTCAATGGAAGATTGGTGATGACAGAGCATACAAAGTAGAAGGAGTTGGTGAAATAACTTTTGTAAACAAGATCTGGAGGTATCGAGAAGACGGGAGATGTATACTACATCCCAGGGCTAAAAATAATCTTCTAAGATGGGAGATATTCATTTCCGAAGCAATGCTTATTCCTTATCGAAGAACAGTCAACTTGATGCAAATATTGCTACTACAGAAAATAATTTATTTCCCCTAACACTACAAACCACTAACTTGTCATGTTTCAGTAGTGTTGACAGTAGAAGCTCCAAACTATGGCATGACAGGATTGGTCATTTTAATTATGGAGGTTTGGAGCAATTAGTAACAAAGAAGATGGTCCAAGGGCTGCCTCAAATATATTCATCGGGTGATGTTTGTGAAGATTTTCAAATCGGGAAGCTTCATAGGTCTTAATTCCCGTTACAGTCTACTTGGCGAGCCAAGAAGCCACTTCAACTTGTTCATTCAGACTTATATGAACCAATGCAAGTTATACATCTCATGGAGGTAATCGATATTTCATCTCCTTCATTGATGATTACTCAAAAAAAGTATAGATTTATTTGCTCAAAGAAAAATCTGATGTTGTCCAAGTATTTAAAAATTTCAAAGTTGACGTTGAAAATTTTTCTGGCCTTCATATTCAAACATTAAGAACTGATCGTGGGGGTGAATATCTTCAAAATGAATTTAAAATATTTTGTAGAGATCATGGAATAAAGCATCAACTGACTACAGATATACACCACAACAAAATAGTATTTGTGAAAGAAAGAACTGCATCATTATGGACATGGTGAGGTGTATGCTTAATGGAAAGAAGCTAGAAAAAACTCTATAGGATGAAGTTGTTTCTTGTGTTGTTTACTTGATAAACAGATCACCGACGAAGAGGTTAAACAACATCATACCTCATGAAGCATAGTATTGATCGAAGCCAAATGTTCAACACTTAAGAATCTTTGGGAGTATTGACTATGCATACATTCTTGATGCTATAAGGTCCAAGCTTGATGACAAGGCAGAAAAGTGTATATTTGTTGGCTATAGTAAAAGAAGCAAAGACTATAAATTATAAAATCCAGCAACAAAGAAGATAGTGATCAGTCGAGATGTTCGATTTAACGAAGCTTCAATCTATGAAGGTGATACAAGTATAACTCATACACTTATACAAGAAGATGAAGAAGTTGGCTCTGAAAATCAAAGTGCAAGAGAAGATGTGCATCAAAGACCTTCTAAAAAAAAGAGAAGTATACCAGAACTTTATGACTCAACTGAGCAAGTTGAATCAAATGATACTGTCTATTTTGCTTTCTTGGAAGGAGAAGATCTAATTTCATTTGAAGATGCAAATAAGGAAAAAACTTAGAGGCAAGAAATAAAGGAGGAGATGAAGTATATTGATAAAAATGATATGTGGGAGCTCACAGATCTTCCTCCACACAAGATTTTTATTGCTGTGAAATGGGTGTACAAACTCAAGAAGAACCATGATGGCTCAACCAACAAGTACAAAGTAAGGCTCGTGGCAAAAGGATACAGGCAGAAGGAAGGAGAAAAATACACAGAAATCTTTGCACCTAATTCCAGAATTAAAATTATTATACTAATGATATCTCTTGCAGCACAAAACAGTTGAAAAATATTTGAAATAAATGTGAAGTCGGCATTCTTAAATGGCATCCTTGAAGAAGAGGTTTATCTTGAGCAACCTCTGGGATTTGTAAAGAAAGTAGAAGAAGACAAAGTCTATAAATTGAAGAAAGCATTATATGGCTTTAAACAATCTCCAAGAGCTTGGTACAGTCGTATCAACTTATACTTTGAGAAGCATGAATTTCAAAACTGTCTATATGAGCACACTATTTACACCAAAGAAAGACCAAATGGAAGCTTTATTATAATAAGTCTTTATGTTGGTGATCTTATCTTCATCGTAAATAATATAGAAATGCTGAGGGAATTTAAGCTTTCCACGATGAAAGAATTTGAAATGACTGACTTGGGAGAACTACATCATTTTCTTGGTATTGGGGCTCATCAGTCCAAGAAAGGTATCTTCATTTCACATGAAATCTATGCAAAAGAACTCTTGAAGAAGTTTAAGATGGAGAATGCAAATCCAATCTCCTCTCCATGCTTAGCAGGAATAAAATTAAGTAATGATGGTGAAGGAAAGCTTGTTAACTCTACTATGTTCCAAAATTTAGTTAAAAATTTGATGTATTTGACTGCCACAAGACCAGATATTGTGTATGTAGTAAGTCTGGTGAGTCGATTCATGGAGAAGCCATATTCAAATTATTGGGAAGCAGCTAAAAGAATATTACTATCTGTCAAGGGAACTACTGACTGGCATTTTTTATCAAGCAAATATTTATGTCAAACTTGTCGGTTATACTGACAGTGATTTGGAAGAAAGCATTGATGATTCTCGAAGCACTTATGGTTATGTCTTCAACCTTGGTAGCAGATCTATTTCTTGGAGTTCAAAGAAGCAGCAAATTGTGGCACTTTCTACCATAGAAGTAGAGTATATTGCTGCATCTTCTCCAGCATGCCAAAGTATTTGGCTGAAAGGTATTTTAAAAAGCATGAAGTTCAAGCAAGAAGGACCAACAATAATTTATTGTGACAACAAATCTTGTATCTCTGCCTCAAAGGATCCAGTCCTACATGGAAGGACAAAACACATTCGCATATGATTTTACTTCATGAGAGAACTTGTTCATAAAGGAAAAATTAACATTAAATATTGCAGAACTGAAGACCAACTTGCATATGTGTTTACAAAATTTCTAGGAGGACTAACCTTCAAGAAAAATGTCGACGGTTTAGGAGTCGAAAGAAAATTTGGTTTACATGAGGCATTGTTGGAAATGTAAACCAAATTTTGTCAAATTCATTGTTGCATGCATGGATGTATCTAGGAAGAGTCAAGTTCATTGATGCATCCACGGATGTATCTAGGAAGCGTCAAGTTCATTGTTGTTTGCATGAATGTATTTAAAAAACTAAGAGTCATGTTTATTGCTCTTGATGTAACTTGAGTCCTATAAATAGCTATGTAAGTAAATCGTTGTAGTGCGAGAAAAATCAAGCAAGCAAGAAATAAAGTTGTTTATTCAGCCCCTAAAATCCTCTTGTGTTTCATCCTCTTTGTATCCTACAACTGTCTATGACTAAATTTGTTAGAGAAAATGACTTCAAACTTCACTCAATTGATTAGTAGACATCTGGAACCGAGAAAAAAATAACTGTAGTAAATAGAAAGATACCATGTTGGTATTATCATGGGAAACTATTGGTGCTTAAAACAAGTTTTAACCCTTGCAAATCTACTCCTAGGAATCAACAAGTTCTAATTGCATTGACTCACAATTGAATATGTGGAATGCTTCAATATTACACCAAGTGTAGCAACATGCATTTGGCAACGCCTTGCAGCTATTGGATCATACTATTGCAGATGTTAATGAACTCATGTTACACCATTTATGAGGTTTCACGTTCTATTATCTCCAACTATGTGCTACTGATACGTTCTTTTTAACTTACGTGTATTTAGTAGTGAATCATTACTCAGATACAACTATTGAAGTATATGGAGTCCAATATGTGTAATCGTAAGGCTATTCACATAAGTACATAAACTTTGTTTTTGGGTCGTACATTAAAGGCCATGTGGCAACATATGTAGGTATTTAGGGTGTCTATAAATATACCTACAAAAGATGACATTTCTCTTTATTCATATACATAAGTATGAGCACATGCCTCTTTGCGGTGCTACGTCGCTATAGCAAAGTCTAAACCTAGGGTTTGACTACCTCATGTGGTATCAAGCCACATATAGCATGGTCTCCAAGGCTTTTATAGTGCTCCCTATGGGTATGATTCATACAACGGTTTGTGATGTCCCCCACAGTGACATGGATTAGTAATCCTAAAGGTCTAAACCTCTTGTAGTGTCACAATATTAGTGCTTTCTGTCAAGCACTAAGCATTATCAATGCTCAAGAATGTATGAGGGCTATAAAGACAACTATATAGGACCTATTCATTTAAAGGGCAACAAGTATATATAAGGTTAGGGATCTCATTCCTCTATTGTCCATATGGACCAACATTTATAAAATATTTTCAGATGTATCCTTCTTGCTCTCCTTTTTTTGAACACCAACTTGCATCATTGAAGCCCTATACTATAGTCATATAGCCTTCATACTATAGTGCATACTTTTGAGTCTTCTTCAATATCATATGACTTTCTTTACAGATTTTTAGTGCTCCATGCTTTCATTGTTTGAGAACCGACTCAATATTCCCACAATAATGCTATGTCAGGACTAGTGTAGCTCATCACATTCATCAAGCTTATAATGATTAGTCCAACTGCCTGATAGTCTTCCCATTATTTGGCTTTAGTTTCTTATCACACTTATAAGGAGTGTTAATTCAATAGGCAACTCGATACTTGTACTTTGTAAGCATATTCTCAATGTAGTTGGCTTATGATTGAGCAAACCCAAAGTTATTTCGGCAATCTTAATATCCCATGGATCACATTAACATTTCCTAAGTCTTTTATGATAAATTTAAATAAGAGGAACTTCTTGGTGTATGAAACGTTATCTAAGTCAATACTTGGAATCATCATATCATCTATGTAGATGCATATAATAGCACCTCTTCTTTCAACAAACTTAGTATGTATACACATGTCTATCTTGCTTTCCTTATAGTTGTTTGGCCTGATGACTTTGTCAAACTTCTTATGCCACACTTGGGAGCTTGTTGTCACGATCTGCTCTTACTTTTAGGGATACGAGTACGTAGCCATGCCAGCCTATGTCACGGTAGTACATTGTGTAGACCTCGGCAATCATCAATCCAAATAAATAATATTTGACTACAAAATCGTCATTGTACATTCACAACAACTTCATAATTTATAAATCCAATAATACATTGAAACAACATTCGGGAACAAACCCTCTAAATATTTAAAATTCAAAGATTTATCTAATCTATTAATTATAATCTAAGATCATCATCCGAAAGCATCTCTATCTCCAACAAATGGCCATAGCAAGTCACATAAAAATTTTAACGTATCTAGTCAGAATTGGAGTAAAGCACAATAATCTCTATATCTAAACAGTATGATATACATGCGTATATGGAAAGAAAAGATAAGCTATCTACATGCGTTACATGACAAGTAAAGTGAATCATAAATTAGACAATACTAATAATATATAATATGCTACGATATGGCAATGACAAGAAAAAATAACAACAACAATCGAGGTCACATATATAGTGTATTTTAGAATACAAATTTTTCGTATGTGGACGATCATAGGTTTATATGCCAGTCATTGCCTATAGTGCACGACAGATATCTATAACAATCGAGTATAAGGGATACACAGTTCATTGACCACATGCTTACTCATTATATTCCCCCACCCGAATCGCTCATACATGTTCTCAATAAAGCAATAACAATATTATAAATAATAAATATGATAAGCAAGAAGATATAAACATGTACTTGTACTCTAATAATCCTACTCTCGTGTGGAAATAGTGAATCAATAATTATAATATGGAATATGAGGAAATAATAATAATAAAGAGATGGAAATACATACAGTACAAAATAAGTGCATCAAAAGAATTAAAGTTATACTTGCCTTAGCCTTCAGTGGATTCGTTGGTTAGTTTTAAACTTATGCTATCCCAAATCTAAACAAAAAACCAAGCATTACACAATGGTTATTAATCTAAGTTAATTAGAGATTTTTAGATATTTATAAGTCGATTTGGTCATCAAGGCCAACTAGGTTGCTTCTATGGTAAGTTACTTAGTTCTAGATGAACTATTAAGTAACTCATCATGATCCAAAGGTACAAGTTATAAATTTTAAGTTAATAAAATCTAATTAAACATAATTAAATTCATCTATATAATAAACGCTCGATATATGCTTTGAAATTTGCATTTCAAAATATATATTCTTTGGTCAACTGTAAGGTTAACGATCATATTTTCGAGATTCGTATGATCGCTTTGTCTATTTCAGAGATACGAGACTACAAGAATCAACGAATTTTGACTTCATAACGAGGATTTCAAAATATAAAAATAAAAATATTTAATTAATAAATTGAAAGCGATGTTATTTGATATATCAAATAATATTATTATGTTGTGAAAAATGGTATCAGGTAAAAAAGTCAGTATGGTCGCAATGAAATTAACAGATCAAAGATCCAATGGTTGGATCTTTCAGAAAGTATAAAATATCAAATTTGGATAGAAAACAAAGATTGGAGTCACATATAATGTACGATCAGAATATGGGTGATCCAACCACATTGATTAAATTTAAGACATAAAAGAATATCTAAAAATAGATTGGCAAAATAGGGTCATAGTGGTAAGATAGAGATTCTGGAAGCTAAGATGACTACTCGACACATCAAGGACATGATGAAAAGAGATAAAGAGTTTTGATTGTAAAACATCGTCAAAGTCACACGGAACTTGGCAGTTGAAAGTTGGCTATCCCACAAAGGCCATCAAAAAAAATGATCTAAAAATATAGTTACTCGATTCTTCGTGGCAAGCGGGCAAATTTGACGACACTTTCTCTTCGTGTCCTAAAAATAGCGACGCTCGCACGATGATCACAGATGTCGTGGGGATTCAGGATATGCTAGAATAGAAGAGGTGGATATTATGAGGTTCTGGTAAAATTTTAGGAGGATTCGGGGCTAGGCCACGCCTAGGATACATAGACTATGCCATTGGACACAAAAAAAAATTATATTTAAGGTCTACTGTACTATTGTTATCTCTCTCTCTCTCTCTCTCTCTCTCACTTTATTTGATAGAAAGGCATGTCGGGTTTCCAGGTTTCGGGTTTTGTGTAAAACCATTAAGGGCCGGTTTGGTTTACCATAATATAATTGTAATCGTAATGGCTATCACGTTGTAATTCTAATTGTATGTTTGGTTGGACAATTATTTTTTAGATGTAATATAATAGTGATTATAAACTTGATTACATTACATCAACTCCTATTCAAATCAATTACATCATCAAACTAATGTAATCCTAATTACATTAAATTCTCAAACTTTTAAATTATTAATTTATCCCCATAAAAAAAAAAATTCACCAACCCCTATATCCCCTAATCGTGAGAAAAAATTTCTCCTCTCCTTTCCAAAATTTTTTCTCTCTTCTCTCTTCTCTCTGGCAGATCCTGCGATGGAGCCCGTGGAAGATCCCTCCTCCTCCTCCTTCCACGAAGCCACCATCCACGATCTGGCGAGGATGGTAAGAGAGAGACATCCCTTATGTTCCCTACCCTGATACCCAAAATATTCAAAGGCATTGAGGAGAGCATCAAAACTGTGCACTTCTCATCGAAGAGGCTCTTGGACCTCGAGTTCGAGTTCAAGTACACAGTAGAAGAATTGTTCGACGAATCAATCTAGTCTTGCACCGAGAAAAAGTTTATACTGCTTCCTGAGAATGGCGAAGTGGATGCTGGGGAGGAAGTAGTTGGGGATAAATAAATGGTTCACTGAGCAGAGGAACATGCCAGAATTGTTGTAGACTATAATCAAAAGAGTACACAATAATGTAGCCACTAGTCAAGTAAAATGTGAAAATGCATATGTAAGGAAATTTCAACCATAGATGTTCAAGGTTTCAAATTATATGTTGAGTTATGTTGACACTGGAAGTTTCAAATTATATGTGAAGATGCATATGGAATTTATTTTATGTCATTGTTATTATTTATTTACTTTTTTACACGATAAGAAGTGATGTTTTATTTTATTTGGTTACTGGATACTTTTTTTGAGATGGAACTGATTTTATTGAATGTTATTGTCTTGCCCCAGTTCCAAAATATCGAGGGACTAGCCACGTGACAATGGCCAGCAGCACAACTCCAATGGGCAAACCCAATTTAATGGACCCGTTAGAGTGTACTTAAGCTGTAAAACAAATACAATGGCCTAAGATACATGTCACAGTCTAATTCTAATCTCATCCACAGAAAGTAAACACAATTGAAAATGTTAGACTAATCAAAAAAGAAATATAGTCCATCAACAAGTTCCAATAAAAAGTGTCTCGGGGAACAACCCGATAATAAGTTAATACAATAATCCAAGAGTCAAGATATAGAATAACTGGAAACAGAAATAACCGAGTATATAACAAAATACTCAGGAGAAATCATCTGGCACAACCTCGTCCTCTGGTGCCAGTACTGCTCCTGCGTCAGCTCCTGTCCCGTAAATCTTGGGGTATTCCTCTTGTGTTGTACCTGGGGACATAATCCGAATCCAGGTCCTCAGGGGATATAGCAAGGTACAAGAATCACTACAAGAATAAGCGGGATTAGCGACGTATTTTAGCGACTCCAAGTAAAAACGTCGCTAAATTAGCGACTCGGTAAAAATCGTCGCTAGTCGTCGCTAAATGGCGACATTTAGCGACGTTTAGCGACTTTTATTAAGATTTTAAACGAATAGTCGCTATAAGTTCAATTAAGGTCGCTAAACGTCGCTAATATATCTGATTTAGCGACGTTTAGTGTCGTAATTAGCGACGTATATATGAAAAACATTTAGCAACGTATTTAGCGACGTCGTATGTATCGTTGGCGTCGCTAATTTTTATTTTAGCGACGTTTTTATTGGACGTCGCTAAACGTCGCTAAATTTTGTTTAATTAGGGCTCAGGTTTCTTTTCTCGATCTATCGAAAATTTCGAAAACGTTTCGATTTCCCCCGCCCCCCCCTCTCCGGCGACCGGGTCTCCACGGCTGCGTCTACTCCGGCATCCCCCTCCTCCTCCTCGAGCTCTAGGTAATCTCTCTCTCTCTCTCTCTCTCTCATGTGACACTGACACAAGACACACTTGACAGACACGACACACGCACACAGACACACACGACACACACGACACACACACACACACGCAGACACACACACACGACACACATACACGACACACACACAGACGCAGACACACACACGACACACAGACGCATACACACACACAGACGCAGATTAGGGTTAGGGTTAGGTTTAGGAGAATGTTGCTTGCTTTGAGATCAAAACTTACTATGTACCAACAACTTACTATGTACCACAGACGCAGATTAGGGTTAGGGTTGACTAAAAAAAACTACATATCTTATGATTATGAGTCAAAACTTACTATGTACCAACAACTTTTCTCGTTTTAAAATCTGTTTCATCTCCACCGAATATTCTAGCCATACCAAAATCTAAAATTTTGGGGTCCATGTCCTTGTCAAGGAGAATGTTGCTTGCTTTGAGATCTCTATGTATAACTCTTAATCGTGAATCTTGATGGAGATAGAGAAGTCCACGAGCAATTCCTAGGATAATCTGGTACCGTGTCTGCCAATCCACTAAGACTGGAGACAAAATATACTTGTTGGACTTAGCAAGCTACTCCCATCTTCAGATATAAATTTGGTATCAAAGTCTACCTGTCTTTAGGTTATATAAGACTGGAATTTGAAATTAGCTCAACCATACGTGTGTGTAGGTGTATAAGACCTAGGCATCAATTGTTAGTTGTAGTGTGAGTTTGGGTTTTTGCATTTGGGGGATGTAAGAGTGTCGGGTTCCTCAGTCAGTGCACACTGTGAAAACTGGTTTTGTGTGTGTGCACAGTGTGCCTCAACCACTGTGTCTCAGTGTATCAGTCGAGCCACTGGTTTTGTATGTGTGTCTTAGATACTACTATTTACTTTAATCTTTATCATCCAAATCTCATAATTCAATTTCAATTTCAATTGCAAAGAATTATCATTATTATAAGATATTATGGTATCATTATTATACTGCTAATTCTTTGTTTTCATCTATCTTACCAGATGGCACCCAAGAGAGCGACACCTCCTACTGTTAAGGAGGAAGTGATGCCTCCTACTGTTAAGGAGGAAGTGATGCCTCCTACTGTTAAGAAGGAAGAGATACCACCTGCGGGGAGTTCCAGTCACCCAGCACCTATCGCGGCTGTATCTCAGACGGGGAGTTCCAGTCACCCAGCACCCATAGCGGAGCTTGATAACATAAACGCTGTTTATGCGCAGTATTTGAGGGACTGGTATCAGCCCCGTTTTGGAAATCCTCAAGATTGATACTATAATGTTTCATATACTTATATATTATGCATTTTGTGTTACTGTGATACTCTGATACTTATATATTATGTATTTTGTGATGCTGTTTATGCCCATTTTGTGTGACTGTGATACTTTTATAACTGTGATACTTTTATTGTCTGTCTATAATGTTTGTGTTCCATCGAAGGGGTCGGCGAACCCATAGAATTCAACGGAGGGTTGCTCCGGGTCTATTTTTAATTACAAATTTATAAATTAGAGGAATAATAGTTTGGAACAATTCAGTTTTTTTTTTAATTTTTTTGTAAATTTAGCGACGTATTTAGCGACGTTTAGCGACGTCTAGCGACATTTTTATAAGTCGCTAAACAAGTCGCTAATTAGCGACGTGTAAATAGCCGTCGCTAACAACGTCGCTAAACGTTGCTAAATATGTCGCTGTACGTCGCAAATTCCTGACATGGCAGTACTGCCAGGTCATTAAAGACGTCGCTGTTACGTCGCTATAAAAGTCGCTAATGAGCGACGTTTAGCGACTTTAATAAACGTCGCTATTTCATGACGCCGCGTCGCTAAACGTCGCTACATTTAGCGACTCAATAAAGTCGCTAAAAAACGTCGGCATAGCGACGTTTAGCAACGTTTTTCCGTTCAGCGACTTGGTTTTTTCTGACTGCGTTAAAACGTCACTAATTACGTCGCTAAACGAGTTTAGCGACGTTTTATTGTCATTTGGCGACATTTTTTGGCGTCGCTAATTTGACTTTTTTTGGTAGTGAATAACTCGAGCCAAATAAAAATGCAGTAAATAAAAATAGATCCTCAGGGAAAGCTATGTAACCAGCTATGTGATATGCAAATAAGAGCATCGCTAGTACACAGGCTGAGACCACTATAAGCTCTGTGTCGGGAAGCCGGTAGCAGTAATATCATGTAATGGGCCAAGCTCTGGAACAGAGACTAAAGCACCACAATAATAAATATATATGTATGTAATCAGCTTGTAGCCTGTGTGTATCTCCCCACCCAATGTAATCACACGTCTCATGTCCACGATGTCTCATGTCCATAACACGCAAGATCATGACCTCTAGCTAGTACAACGAGTCATAATAATATCTATGTATATGTAAGACTTATGTTACGAACCATGTAAGCCTATACAAAACCACCATGAATAACTCAGAAAAGATTCCGTCTCATGAACAGTGTCAAGTGTTTTATGGTATGACGTACTTGGTAAAGCAAGTACGAAAATATATAGGATCGTGATATCAACTCTCTAAGTGACGTTACACGACTCTGCGTACAACGTCGACACCCGAATCTTGTTCGGAGGCTAAGCAATGTCTTACGGTCCTAGGTTGAGCAGGTACATCATAGAAATAACTCAAGAAAATAATATTTAAGAAACTACTGCAAGTTTGGCAAGGTATACTTGCCTGGTTTCGAATACTAAGGATGAGGTTCTGGTGCAACGCCCAAGTCCGAAGAGCTCGGAGAACATAGGGAATGAAGGTAAAACTAATTTAGAGATTTATTACTAATTTAAATTAGGTTAATTAATTACTGAAGTTGTAAAATAATAACAAAAGGCTTTCTTATGAATGAGTCAAGGTTCAATAATAAATTAAAAAATGGGTCTGGCCGACTTATGAATAAAAATGCCTAATTTGCACACCCCATCCTATGTCCCCTTGATTAACATTAGAAGAAAGTTTATCTGATAGGTTACTTTTATTTGCATCTTACACTTAAAACTTATTTCAAGAGTCTATTTGCAAAGAGTATCCTCCAATATGGCTACTCTAGTAGCTCTGCTAATGGTCTATTCACAGGCTCAAACTTGTTTCTTTCCATGGGCATAGTATTTAGTTATGCAGTTCATCCCTTTCCATAAATGTTCTAGTGTCAACTAGATGGAGACCTACGCATATGATTAAGGCAAGAATTGAAGAGACATGGCAAGAGCAAGGTTACGAGTTGGAGAGAAACTCATCGAGATGAAATATCAAAAACGCGAAGAACGACTCAACACACAATCGTCCCTGACAGGTAAGTGTGACATGATCTTAGTGTACCCGAGCCCACGGAGGAGGAGAAGACAAGTGCAATATGTACGTGTCGAGGAGGTAGTAGTCGATAGCAAGGTGAAAAGCTTCACCTAGGCTCGAGGAGAATGAAGGGGACACTGGAGAATAGGGGAAGAACGAGGGCCGCAGCTAATGTTATGGGATGAGGATGATAATGATGGTTATAAATATAGAAAGGAAATATGTTACGGCTATATGGGATAAGTGAGTGCCATCACAACACACACAAAATAACTCCTTTGTCCTTTCAAATACTTGGTAGAAGAGTTACAGGTGAATATGTATAAGAGAGGTTAAGGCTTGATTATTGTTGGTTATAGATGTGTAGTCATGCATATTATAATATTAATAAATTAAATAATGGAGACTAACTTCTCTACAGGTGGTCTTGGTTAGTTGGGTTTGCTAGCAACTATTTGTAAAAAAAGATGAATGGGTTTTAAAGTGCTCACAACTTGCTCAACACAAGCAGGCAAAAAGAATTTCTTTTTCTTTTTTCTCAAATGCATGCATACGGCTACAGGACCATGCCAACTAAATTTGCTACATTGATAGCAACTAAAGTTTTGCTACCAAAAGCTTTTGCTACCACACACAAGTAAGCAATCAAAAGATTCTATTTTGCTCCTTATGCATCAATGCTCATGTGCATGCAAGTATTGCATGGTTTGTATAGTTTGAAAATAATTTGCTCACGTGCACAAATGTGTGGTGCACTTCTTTGCTCCAAACTAGCAAATTTGTTATTTTGTGTAGGATCACACAACTTAAAATATAATAATAAAATAAAATAATTCAAGTTAGTTGATGCTAATTTTTTTATATTATTATTAATAATAATGATGCTATTAATATAAATTCAAATTATCAAAATATCTTATATGAAAATTAGGGGGTTTACAATCTACCCACCTTAGAAGAATTGCGTCCTCGCAATTAAGAATTAACTACTAAGGGATTTAAAAGTAATCATGGTAACCTATAGGTAGTTCTTAGGTCATACATGCATCTTCGAATATGTGAGGATAACGTTGGCCTATGATATCCTCTCGTTCCCAAGTAGATTCGCCGGGGGAGTGATGTTTCCAAGCTACCCGGACCAATCTAATCGTCTAACCATGTAATATCTTCTCACTGATGTCAAGTATCCCAACTGGCTACTCTTCATACATTAACCTAGGTCCCACTGAAATCTCAGAATGATCGACTACGTGACTTGGGTCATTCACGTACCTCCTCAGCTGTGAGACATGGAATACATCATGTACTCTCTCTATATATGGGGGTAATGCAAGACGATACGCCACCTCACCAATACGCTCTAAAATTTCAAATAGCCCAATATGCCTTGGGCTCAACTTGCCTCTGCTCCCAAATCGAATAGTATCTCGAGTATGTGAGATTCTCAAGAATACATGTTCTTCTTCCTTGAACTCCAAAGGTCGGCGGTGTGTGTCAGCCCAATGCTTTTGTCTGTCCTGGGGTGCATGAAGATGACTCTGAATTTGCTTTAACTTCTCAGCTGTCTGCATCACTAACTCGGGACTGAGTATCTGACGCTAGCCAATTTTACTCTAACATATCGGTAACCTACACTTCCTGTTGTACAACACATTGAAAGGTGCCATCTGGATGCTCGCTTGGTAGTTGTTATTATAAGAGAACTCTACTAAGTGCAAATGATCTTCCCAAGACCCTTCGAAGTCTAACATACACGACTTCAGCATATCCTCCAGGATCTGAATCGTACGCTCCGACTGACCGTCTGTCTGTAGATGGTAAGCAGTAGTGAACTTAAGTCAGGTGCCAATACTCTCCTGCATGCTTTGCCAAAAATGGGATATGAATCTTGAGTCACGATCAGACACAATAATAACCGGTACTCCATGTAACCTTATGATCTGTCGTATATACATGTCGGCTAGAATCTCTGTGGACAGTCCAACTCTGAACGGCAAGAAATGTGCCAATTTGTTGAGGCGATCCACAATAACCCAGACTGCATCCTTTCCACTGGGGCTTCTTGGAAATCCTGTAACAAAATCTATAGTGATATGTTCCTACTTCTATTCGGGTATGTGAAGCGGCTGTAACATACCGGCGGTTCTCTGATGCTCGGCCTTTGTCACGACCCGCTGTAAACCCCCTGATTTTTCAAGAATTTTTAAATTTGGATTTTTACAATTTTCTGGAATTTTCTGGGATTTTTCTGTAATTAAAAACAAGATTTTAATTATTAAATGATTTTAATTGATAATAAATAATATTAAAATATTATGAAAATAATATTTTTGGGTTTAAAATAAAAAACTGGACTTAGGGTAATTTTTCTGGAATTTATTGGACCCCGGACCTATTTTTTAATCACCTAAAAACATTTATTTAATTATTTAATTATCTATTTAATTAGTTATTTATTTTTATTATATAAACTCGGCCCAATTCGGCCCACCGGCCCGGCCCAATGCCTCGGCCCAACCGGCCCAGCCCGTGGCTATCGGGTCGGGTCGGCCAGACCCGAACCCGACAGCCGCCCGACCCGCCTGACTTCACTCTCACCCCCACTTCCCTCTGCGGCCCAATTCTTCCGCCGGAGCTGCCGCCTCCGGCCACGTGGAGCTCCGCCCGGCCACCTCGCCTGCACCCTCATCCCACGACGCCACCCCCCTCCGCCTTGCCCGGCGCCACCCGCTCCCTTCCAGCCCTATTTAAACCCCTCCCCTCCGTTCACCTACCCCGACTCCCGCCCTGTTCCACCGACTCCGTCCGCCGCTCCCCGCCGCAGCACCGCCTCGCCCGGCCCAGCCCCGCCCAGCCGCACAGCCTTCTCCCCAGCCCTCTCTTCCTTCCTTCTCCTTCCTCCCCTCCTCTTCTCCGGCCAGCGGCAGCAGCAGCAGCTGAGTCCAGCGCCCCGCCGCGCGCCGCCGTCCGGCCTCCTCGCCGCGCCGTGCTGCCCCGCCCCAGCCTCCTGCCATCGCCGCCCCGCTGCCCCAGGCCCCCTCCGCCTCAGCCCAGCCGCCGCAGCTCCACCCAAAGCCCTAACCCTAGACGCAGGACACGGGACACAGGACACAGTGTCCTGTGTCGTGTCGGACACGATGAACCCCGGTTTTCGAGCTCTGTTCAGGTACGTGTATCTCCCTGCTCGTTTACCCATTTTCGATTCTGTCAGTTGTGTCGCATAGCCTGGATGACCCCCTCGGTGCCCGGACAAACAGCTCGGGGCATCGCGTCCTGTGGCGATCGCGAACCGCGATCAAAAAACAGGAAAAACAACGATCCGATTTACCCCGGAACTGGGTACGCCCCGCCAAACGGGACGACTTGGTCGTGCGCGGTCTTCACAGATACGTGCGCGCCGTTGATACGGACGTGTGGGATTTCGTACAAGTCGATTCGGGTGTGCGTGCACACCGGGATCAACGCGTATCCGCGGACAACGCCACGTATTCGACTTTTCTGAATCGCGCCCTAACTTTGTGTACACACGTCGGATCGAAACAAAACTAGCGCCATCGGACTCATAGCGATACGCTGGTCCTGTGACCCAAGTTTGGTTTGATTCTGAGAACGTTGACGAAATCGCGTGTCGTGGGCCCCTCAGGCCCCACTCGACGGGCGATTTTGTGATCGGCTCATCGGAATCCAATTCTGGAAGTTCCGTTGGGTTCGTATCATCATTCCTGACCTGTTGACACTAAGTTTGGCGAATTTGGAGACCTTTGACCCTGACTCATTTTTTGGTGCAAAGCGGGCCCACATGTGGACCCCGTTTTGATCCGAAATTGTCGTTTTTGTCCTTGTCTCCAAATTGGATTCAAGGACAGGCGTTTCTAGCTGATTGATATTTTTTGGATCTGATGGTGATGTTTATTTCAGCAACCGGAGTACCGCCTGTAAGTCCAGCTGAAGTCAGAGCCGCAATTGGAACCAGAACCACAGGCAAGTGTACCTTGCCAAATCCTGCAGCTTGTTAATTATTTTCTTGGCTTAATGTTGCATCAATGGGCAAGTAAAGCTTGCCAATTCGCAGTGATTCCTGTTATAGTACTTTGCTTGAATTCTTGTATAAATACATATAATCTTGTTTTAACTGTTCAACCCAGGACCGAGTGACTTTACTTAGCGTCCGATTACTAGTCGGGTGCCAACCCCATACGCGAAGTTGTATAACGTCACATAGACATGGATATTGAGCCCCTTTGCATTCTCGTACTTGTCTTATCAAGTACACTATAACCCAGGACACTGGACACTATTCATGAGACAGAGTCTTCCTGAGACATTCATGGTGATTCTGTATAGGATACAGGTTTCATGACATATTCTTTACATATATGCTTAGAGCTTATTATGACTTGCTGTATTAGATATGATCTTGCGTGACATGGACATGGGGCCACATGGACATGGAACGTGTGATTACATTGGGTGGGGAGAGACACACAGGCTACAGGCTGAACATATATATATACATGAAACCCCTATTATTGTGAGGCACAAGACTCTAAACCCGAGCTTGGCCCTTTACGTGTTATTACTGCTACCGGCTCCCCGACACAGAGCTTATAGCGGCTTCAGCCTGAGTTCTAGTGATGCTCTCAACTTGTATTTATCACTTAGCTGGTTACATAGTTTACCCTGCTGTTTTATTTAATTTCTGCACTGCATTTATTTTGGCTTGTATTATCTGTACCTTGTTATGTCCCCTGAGGACCTGGAATGGACTATGTCCCCAGGTATAGCCGAAGAGATCCATCCAGAGATACACCGTACAGGAGCACTTTCAGGAGCTGTACCAGGACCTGAGGACGAGTTCGCACCAGAGGACTTCTTCTGAGCAGTGGCTGTATATAGTCAGTTATTTCTGTTTCTATTTTCAGTTCCTTTACTTCCTGTCTATTTGCATTGATGTATCAGACTTGTTCTCAGATTGTTCACCGAGACACTTTTATTGAGATTTGATAGTTATTTCTATTTCCTTTATTCTGGCATTTAATCTGTGATTATCTGTTATGGATGAGATTAGAATAACCTGGGGCTTGTAACAATTGTTCTATTTACTGTTAGACTACAGCTTAAGCATGCCCTGATGGATCCATTAAATTGGGTTGTCCATCGGTGCGTGCTGCTGGCCATTGCCACGTGTCCAGTCCCTCGATATTTTGGGACTGGGGCGTGACATAGTTTTTGTGGTGGCCCATGCAGGTCGACGACTAAATTGTTCGGTTTCAACTTAGGGACCGAACAGGCCTGCAATAAGATAGGATAAGTTTTAGGATCTCATCCACTTGCTTGAATCGTTCTTGATATCTATTCGAATTAAATTATTGACTTGCATCCTGCCTTGATTCCTGTGCGCCTCTTATTGTTTATTTTGGATGCAGGGAAATGGACCCACAAGCCCGTAACGAGGCTCATGCAGAAACACCACAAGCCGTTATGGTTACCCAAGAAGACGATGTGACACCAGTCGGTGAAGGCCAATCATCACAATGCAGTCAAGCAAGTCAGCCTGCCTCGAGAATCCATCAAGATGACGTTCCACCCTCGACGCAATCTACTCCACCGATGCCTTCCTTCCCACTGGGACAGCCTATGGACGAACAGCAAATGTTCCCCATGTTCTACGTGATGATGCAAGCCTATCAGAAGGTTCAACAAGAAGCTCAGCAAAACCAAGCGGGGAACTTCATCGACAGAACTAGCTCGGAGTCATGGAGGCCAATCAGTTCAAATGCAACTACCTACGACGAGGACGTTCTTACTACATCAAGACCCGTGGAGTGCACCACAAGGATCGAGTCCAGCCAGAAGCGGCCGTATGCGTCAGCACCAGACCAAGCACAACAGGAAAGAGCTGCTAAGCGACCACAGATAAATCCACAGCAGAGAGCATCTACACCACTAGCACTAGTCTTTCCTACTTGTCACTACTGTGGCAAGGTAGGCCACCTTGCTAAAGAATGCCGACGCAGACTGGGACAATGTCTATCTTGTGGATCCAAGAAGAATTCGGTAAGAGATTGCCCTGAACGTCAAGAGAAAGCAGTGGTGATTCACCAACCAGCCACATAAACACCAGCCGGAGCACCACAGGAAGAAACTTCAAAGAAGCCTCATATGCAGCAGCCACCCGAAGCATCTCTGCAAGTACTGCCTATCTGTCAACATTGTCACAAATGAGGCCACATTGAGAGCGGGTGCAGACGTAAGTTAAAATTATGCTTGATTTGCGGAACCAATCAATACTTAGCCAAGGATTGTCCCCAGCATCGAGAGAAAGCATTGACGAATCTTCAAACCGCCACATCAGAACCAGCTGGAGCACCACAGGCAGGAATTGCCAGGAAGTCTCACATACACCAGCCACCAGAAGCATCTCCACAGGCAATACCTGTCTGTCCATATTGTCGCAAGCGAGGCCACACTGAGGACGAGTGCAGACGAAAGAAGAGATTATGCATAGCTTGCGGATCCAGTCAGCATTTATTAAAGGAATGTCCCGAACGTCGAGAACAAGCGTTACCAGCACCAAGGACAGCCTCTCCAGCATTGGAAGCATCGCAAACAGAAGTTCAAGAAGTCCTACCACCAGTCCCAGGAGGATATCTGTCGAGGCCACCCTTGGTACCCCAGGCAACACTCTTCCAGCAGGCCCAGCAGCAGAGGGCACCACCTCAAGGACGCGGACAAGCTCCAGCGAAGACCATGGAGAACGCGCAGACTCGTGGAGTAGCTAATGCGCGTAAGTGATTCGTAGATACCGTTTCTAGTTAGCTCGTGCCTATTGGTTCGTGACCTCAGCCCCAACCTAGTAACTTGCAACATGTTAATGATAACCTAGTTTTCTAAAAAGTTGTAGTCTTTTGCTTTAACTAGATTTTCCTGGAAAGTGCATAACTTCCATTCTTAGGGAAACGGTACTCCCCTAAGTATCTTGTGACGTATTTCGAACAGTGCTTGCGACCGTGTCATCTCTGCTGACCGGTTATTCTTTGATTGCGAGGATGGAATCCTCTTAAGGGGGGTAGATTGTAAACCCCCTGATTTTTCAAGAATTTTTAAATTTGGATTTTTACAATTTTCTGGAATTTTCTGGGATTTTTCTGTAATTAAAAACAGGATTTTAATTATTAAATAATTTTTAATTGATAATAAATAATATTAAAATATTATGAAAATAATATTTTTGGGTGTAAAATGAAAAAATGGACTTAGGATAATTTTTCTGGAATTTATCGGACCCCGGACCTATTTTTTAATCGACTAAAAACATTTATTTAATTATTTAATTATTTAATTATCTATTTAATTAGTTATTTATTTTTATTATATAAACCCGGCCCAATTCGGCCCACCGGCCCGGCCCAATCCCTCGGCCCAACCGGCCCAGCCCGTGGCTATCGGGTCGGGTCGGCCAGACCCGAACCCGACAGCCGCCCGACCCGCCTGACTTCACCCTCACCCCCACTTCCCCCTGCGGCCCGATTCTTCCGCCGGAGCCGCCGCCTCCGGCCACGTGGCGCTCCGCCCGGCCACCTCGCCCGCACCCTCACCCCACGACGCCACCCCCTCCGCCTTGCCCGGCGCCACCCGCTCCCCTCCAGCCCTATTTAAACCCCTCCCCTCCGTTTACCTACCCCGACTCCCTCCGCCCTGTTCCACCGACTCCATCCGCCGCTCCCCGCCGCAGCACCGCCTCGCCCGGCCTAGCCCAGCCCCGCCCAGCCGCACAGCCTTCTCCCCAGCCCTCTCCTCCTTCCTCCCCTCCTCTTCTCCGGCCAGCGGCAGGAGCCGCAGCCGAGTCCAGCGCCCCGCCGCGCTGCCCCGCCCCAGCCTCCGGCCATCGCCGCCCCGCTGCCCCCGGCCCCCTCCACCTCAGCCCGGCCGCCGCAGCTCCACCCAAAGCCCTAACCCTAGACGCAGGACACGGGACACAGGACACAGTGTCCTGTGTCGTGTCGGACACGGTGAACCCTGATTTTCGAGCTCTATTCAGGTACGTGTATCTCCCTGCTCGTTTACCCGTTTTCGATTCTGTCAATTGCGTCGCGTAGCCTGCATGACCCCCTCGGTGCCCGGGCAAACCGCTCGGGGCATCGCGTCCTGTGGCGATCGCGAACCGCGATCCAAAAACAGGAAAAATAACGACCCGATTTACCCCGGAACTGGGTATGCCCCGCCAAACGAGATGACTTGGTCGCGTGCGGTCTTCACAGATACGTGCGCGCGGTCGATACGAAAGTATGGGATTTCGCACAAGTCAATTCGGGTGTGCGTGCACACCGGGATCAACGCGTATCCGCGGACAACGCCCCGTATCCGACTTTTCTGAATCGTGCCCTAACTTTGTGTACACACGTCGGATCGAAACGAAACTTGCGCCATCGGACTCGTAGCGATACGCTGGTCCTGTGACCCAAGTTTGGTTCGATTCTGAGAACGTTGACGAAATAGCGTGTCGTGGGCCCCACAGGCCCCACTCGACGGGCGATTTTGTGATCGGCTCATCGGAATCCAATTCTGAAAGTTCCGTTGGGTTCGTATCATCGTTCCTGACCTGTTGACACTAAGTTTGGCGAATTTGGAGACCTTTGACCCTGACACATTATTCGGTGCAAAGCGGGCCCACATGTGGACCCCGTTTTGACCCGAAATTGCTGTTTTTGCCCTTGTCTCCAAATTGGACTCAAGGACAGACGTTTCTAGATGATTGATATTTTTTGGATCTGATGGTGATATTTATTTCAGCAACCGGAGTACCGCCTGCAAGTCCAGCTGAAGTCAGAGCCGCAATTGGAACCAGAACCACAGGCAAGTGTACCTTGCCAAACCCTGCAGCTTGCTAATTATTTCCTTGGCTTAATGTTGCATCGTGGGCAAGTAAAGCTTGCAAATTCGCAATGATTCCTGTTATAGTACTTTGCCTGAATTCTTGTATAAATACGTATAATCTTGTTTTAACTGTTCAACCCAGGACCGAGTGACTTTACTTAGCGTCCGATTACTAGTCGGGTGCCAACCCCGTACGCGGAGTTGTGTAACGTCACATAGACATGGATATCGAGCCCCTTTGCATTCTCGTACTTGTCTTATCAAGTACACTATAACCCAGGACACTGGACACTATTCATGAGACAGAGTCTTCCTGAGACATTCATGGTGATTCTGTATAGGATATAGGTTTCATGACATATTCTTTACATATATGCTTAGAGCTTATTATGACTTGCTGCTTTAGATATGATCTTGCGTGACATGGACATGGGGCCACATGGACATGGGACGTGTGATTACATTTGGTTGGGAGAGACACACAGGCTACAGGCTGAACATATATATATACATGAAACCCCTATTATTGTGAGGCACAAGACTCTAAACCCGAGCTTGGCCCTTTACGTGTTATTACTGCTACCGGCTCCCCGACACAGAGCTTGTAGCGGCTTCAGCCTGAGTTCTAGTGATGCTCTCAACTTGCATTTATCACTTAGCTGGTTACATAGTTTACCTTGCTGTTTCATTTAATTTCTGTACTGCATTTATTTTGGCTTGTATTATCTGTACCTTGTTATGTCCCCTGAGGACCTGGAATGGACTATGTCCCCAGGTATAGCCGAAGAGATCCATCCAGAGATACACCGTACAGTAGCACTTCCAGGAGCTGTACCAGGACCTGAGGACGAGTTCGCACCGGAGGACTTCTCCTGAGCAGTGGCTGTATATAGTCAGTTATTTCTGTTTCTATTTCCATTTCCTTTACTTCCTGTCTATTTGCATTGATGTATCAGACTTGTTCTCGGATTGTTCACTGAGACACTTTTATTGAGATTTGATAGTTATTTCTATTTTCTTTATTCTGGCATTTAATCTGTGATTATCTGTTGTGGATGAGATTAGAATAACCTGGGGCTTGTAACAATTGTTCTATTTACTGTTAGACTACTGCTTAAGCATGCCTTGATGGATCCATTAAATTGGGTTGTCCATCGGTGCGTGCTACTGGCCATTGCCACGTGTCCAGTCCCTCGATATTTTGGGACTGGGGCGTGACACCCGCACCCAAAATTTGGGGCACGAGTACGTGGGTACGTCCAGCCTACGCTGCAGCATCGACGGTAGAACGTTGTCTAGGTCACAATACTATCTAATCAATCTCTCACGAATATTCAACTCCATAAGGAAATACAGATATCTCAATATAATATGGAATACTCAATCACATAACTAAAGCACGATGAGATATCGAATAAATAAATGAAATACAAGACAAGTCTAAAACAATAAAATAATCTAACCTGCAATCCATAACATCTAAATCTCCAAGTATGCCGGAAATAAGTCCTCTATGTCACAGTCTGGAAAAAATATCCAGTCAAGATTGGAATAAAGTATACCTCCAATAACAGTTCTAGATCAATGATATAAACTATAAAGCAAATACGGGAAGGAACAATATGTCAATGAAAAAGAATACTAATGACTAAGTGTGTGAGTACTAGCTTTAAAATATGATCGACATGGGAACTTGTATACGAGTACTGGCCTGGCTAGTCATACGTGCGATGTATGACCAACGCTAACATAAGAACAAGACTTGTACATGAAGGGTATGATCACATATCTACACTAAAATACTCCCTACCCCCGACTGGTATAGTAGATCCAACCATGGTACGCTATGGCACAGAATTCCCCAAGAAGATAGCGACTTGTACAAGATAAATAATGAAATAAGACTTGCACAAGATACACCATGAACAAGTAATAATATCTCATGACGAGATCCGGATATACCAATCCGTGTAACCATCGTGTCAAGAAATATGGATATTTATACTAGATACAATGAATATAGAGGATATCATAAATAAAAAACTATCAGAGAATGTACTCGCTTGTGGTCCTTAGCTGGTATGAATCAGAGTCCAAGTTATAGTCCAAATAGCCTATGTATTACAATTTTACCATGTCAAAAGATAATTTATTTTAATTTATTTAATTTTAGAATAATTACTCTAAAATCTTATTTTAATCTTATTATTCTGAATTTTAGGTTAATTACTAAATTTGTCCAAAGGAACTGAATTTTATCAACTCGAGACTCATAGCACGCGAGGCAATCTGTTGACCAAAAAGTTAACCTACATAAACTCAACTTTTATGTATGAGTTTATGTAGATTTCAGTGTAAAAAATATGCTGGAATTTATGGCTCGTCCGAATTCAAATTCGTTTGGAAATTAAGGCACATACAAATTTTGTATTGTGCACCGATGGTTAAATTCTAACCTAGAAGTTCTACAGAATTAACAGTATATAAATATTTCTAATTAAATTCTAGGAAAAACATATGTCAATTATCTCAACAATAGATTTCCAAAACTTCAAACGGTTCATGATTCTGATTCCTGGTTCTCCCAAAATTGTGAAAACATCAAAATATGTCTATTTAGGACATGTTGTACTCTATGAATTTTACAGAATTTAATGCTCATAATTTCGTAAAACAATTTATATATTCAGAAATCTAACCTCAATACAATTCTAATGCAAGAAACTGTGTCTCATTTGGAGTCCGGAGCTATGAGTAATGGCTTCTGGAAGATGAAGGAACCCTAGATGACAATTCTTTAAAATTTGGCTCAAAGAAAAACACTAGAATTACTAAACTAAATACCCTATATATAGAGGAGAGAGAAAGAAGCCATAGCTCAGAGTCTGCCATGTGGCAGCCATCCAACGCTGCCCGATCAGATTGAACGGTCAGAGTTTGACGCGGCTCGGCTTAGCTCAGTCCGATTCGGACTAGGATGCAACTCGGCTCGGCTCGGCTCTCTGTACCCACACCCACCCCGCGGTCGCTGACAGGCGGACCCCGTCCAGTTGGCTAAGGGAGGCTGACGGGTGAGCCACTGTTGGCTGACTGGGCAAAAATAATTACTTTTTGGGTTTTTATTTTCAGAATATATTTTTAAATTCAGTTTTCCCTAATTAACTCAAAATAAATGCTAAAAATTCTCAGAAAATTCTAGAAAATATATTTGATTATTTAGAACCTAAAATAAAAGTTTGGCATATTTTAAATTAAGTTTGGACCTAAAATAAATTCTTGAAAGTCCTAAAAAATTAGTGTTGCTAGTTTTTAATTAACTAAAAATTATGGAAAAATCCTACTAGCCCCAAATTAATCTAAAAATAATATTTAAGCTAGAATTTCAGGATACGGAGGTTACAAATCTACCCACCTTAAAAAAAATTTGTCCTTAAAATTTAAAATTCTCAATTATTTTATTTATTTATTTATTTATTACCATCAAAATTAAATTCATCAAATCATATAATCATGAACTAATCCATATTGTTATTTCACAATATTTCTAAAAATTCTATAAATATCATATTCCTGAAAACCTCAAATATAAAATCAAATTACATTCTTATCACAATCTCCTCCAAAATTTTAAGTTAATGACGAAATGCAAGAATTTAATATTCAATCCTCGAATTAAAATCCAATCAATGCATATTTATAAAATTTAAAAATCGCATCCCAAAATTTGAATTCAAGATCTAATCCATTAATGATCTTATTCCTCGATTTCTTTTTTCACACAATACTCAAACAATGTAATACTTACGAAGTCTTCAAATACAATATTCAAAATAATTTTTTTAATTTATACCATGTAGTCAAATAAATATAATGATAATCTTCTTAAATTTCTCAACATTTAATGACAAATTTAATCATATCTTAATCTCCATATAAATTAATGATTTAACAAAATCGCCAATTCTGCCATATTAAATTCTCAACACTTTATTTAAATTAATATTTATCCTCGAAATTTAAGGCACATTGTCTCTCTCTGTCAAGTCATAACTTCTTCATTAATCTTCACTATGGTCAACCCCCAACAATCAAGGTCCAAGAAAATTCTACCTACAATCATACAACATACAATATAGAGAAAACATGCATGGTTATGGTCTGTTTTGTCATGGTATTGCAGTCTCTGTCGGGGTGTACTACTCACTACATTCTAGCAAGAGAATCATTGATACAAACTATAGTACTAAGAAATCAATCAATCAATCAATCAATCAATCAAACAGACGAAAAAGGAACAGAAGGAAAGAACAGAACAGAACCTGCTAACACAACCATAGGTCAAATGATGCATCCAAAGTTGATGCCCCTATCCCTTTGGTACCACTGTTTCTACTACTAGCACACCCGCTGCTAGCACTCTTATCTACTGAATTATTTATACTGGTTGTTCTTATCACTCAAGTGCACGCCAAGCGCAACAAACCATACTAAATACTACTCCTTCTAATACAACTCTAGATGGATACCCAAGTCTGTTTGCAGTGCTATCTCAAGCATTCTCAAGCCAATAGATCCTTACACATGCACTTCATCCACTCATATACTATTATACATTTTTTACCCATCATAAAATTTTATCCTCAAAATAAAATCCTCAAAATTTAACTTCGCGAACAATTAAAGATAAAATGTATATACTTTCTTCAAAAGTCAAATATTCAAACATTGAAATAAAATTTTAATCACTTCCAAAACATTTTATAGCTTTGACTATGTTTATTGAATTGAATTTGAATCCTCAAAATTTTTAATAACATAAAATCTCAACTCCTCAAAATTTTTAAAATTAGAATTTATTTCCAATCTTCAAATTATAAATTTAAATCCCCATCTATCTAAGTATTCATATATATATACTCACAGTCTCTAACACTCAAGGTACACACAAATACACCAATTGTCAACACTCCTCAATTGTGTACTGAAATTTGCACTGTCCGGATTACTTGTACTATAACTCCTAATAATCAAAGTTATCATCACACGTATTTTCTCCAATAATTTTCTATCTATATTAACTGATACACCAATCTAATTATCGTCACACGAAGTACTTACTGTTACTAGCATATTTCTTAACTAATCTTTGATATAGAAATACTAGCACTCTTGGTATAGTAACACTAGCTTCATTATTAAATTACCTCATCACATTCACTAGAACTTATGATCACTTGCACCTTTTATAATACACATGTTTTACTTCACTCTCAAAGGCAGACATATGGTTCCATATCTCGATTTATGTATACGTATTTTCGCTCAAACCTTTTACGGACTGATACACTAATCAGTGATACACTTCACACCTTCCATGACCAATCTTGATATTTCTCAACCCATGGCATCTCATTAATACCCTTGATGCATATACATTTTTTTACTCTTGACATACCCAAGTAATCAACCATCAAATTGAATATCATGCTCCATTAATTTTTAATACAATTTTCTCGATACTTAATTGTTTGCATGGATCACCAATTACATGAATTTATGACTATCCAGGACTGGCATGCTAGCTTTGATACTAACTCCTGGAACCATTACTGATACTTTTTACTCCCCCTTCTACCTATAGTACCAATACAAACTATAATGACACCTATCATAGAACTATTGCTACAAGGTACTACGCTATGGGTTAACTCAAGATCGATGCCTACTGCTCACATGTCCAACCAAAAAATACTTATAGACTCACAAGCCACACTTAGTCAATACTGATACAAGACACATACCTAATTATAAGTCACCAATTATCACACTAATAAGGAACCCTAATGGAAAGAAGCTCTATAAGAAACTGGACTAAGGACTGAAGGTATCTCTACTGCTAGCAAAAAAAATAATTGGAACAAAGTCCTAGAATAATAGAAGTGGATACCTATTAAGATGATACTTTAAGAACCAATTTAAGATACAATCTGATAATGATACACGTCTGTCCGAAATCATGACACTTAGAATCCTCGCCCCGCCAGTAAGCATAGCTGCGATAAAAGATAGGTTCCATAACTGAGGTATGCAATTCTATAATCATGTCATCTAGAATCATTGTCACGCTAACCAGTATGGTTGCGAGAAACTCTAAATTTCATAACTAAGATATGTACATCCAAGGTCAGGTTCCTACGTTTCCGCTACGACAGCTAATATGACTGTGATAAACTCTTGGATCCATAACCAAAGTAGACGTTTTACCTTTTTCACTGTCCTCATCAACATATGTCATCAGATGATACCATAAATTTACTCCGTAAAAATTTATCTTGATATGAAATCAAACTCAACAACGACACCAAGAATTAATTTTATAACTGATAAAAAAGAATCAAATTCGATATCAACAAGTGAGAATAGACGGAAACAAGGGGGAAAAGATTTGAATTGGAGATTATAATAAGATTCTCAAGGGTCGTCCCAGGAATCTCTCAAATAAGTTATGATTGAGTATTCGCTCTCATCCTAGTATCATATGTCATATATCCTATCGCAGGCACGCAGTAGTACAACTAAGACGTCGCACTACCACGATATCGCACAACTTGCGAAGCCTGACCTGCATGGGCCGCCATTAAAAATGTGTCACGACCCGTACCCGGTATAGGGGGCACGAGTACGTGGGTACGTCCAGCCTACGCTGCAGCATCGATGGTAGAACGCTGTCTAGATCACAATACTATCTAATCAATCTCTCACGAATATCCAACTCCATAAGGAGACACATATATCTCAACATAATATGGAATACTCAATCACATAATAAAGGCACGATGAGATATCGAATAAATAAATAAAATACAAGACAAGTCTAAAATAATAAAATAATCTAATCTGCAATCCATAACATCTAAATCTCCAAGTATGCCGAAAATAAGTCCTCTATGTCATAGTCTGGAAAAAATATCCAGTCAGGATTGGAACAAAGTACACCTCCAATAGTAGTTCTAGATCAATGATATAAACTATGTGGCAGTAAATAGATGTAAATATATAGGATGCATATATATGTACAAGAGATATACAATAAAGGAAATACTGGAAATACTGTAAATAAATGCGGGAAGGAACAATATGTCAATAAGAAAGAATACTAATGACTAAGTGTGTGAGTACTAGCTTTAACATGTGATCGGCTTGGGAACTTGTACACGAGTACTGGCCTGGCGAGTCATACGTGCGGTGTATGACCAACACTAACATAAGAACAAGACTTGTACATGAAGGGTATGATCACATATCTACACTAAAATACTTTCCAGCCCCGAATGGTATAGTAGATCCAACCATGGTACACTATGGCACTGAATTCCCCAAGAAGATTGTGACTCTTCCCGAGAATCAGTGTCTGTACATGTACAAGATAAACAATGAAACAAGACTTGCACAAGATACACCATGAACAAGGAATAACATCTCATGACGAGATCCGGATATACCAATCCGTGTAACCATCGTGTCGAGAAATATGGATATTTAAACTATATACAATGAATATAAAGGATATCATAAATAAGAAACTATCAGAGAATGTACTCCCCTGTGGTCCTTAGCTGGTATGAATCAAAGTCCAAGTCACAGTCCAAATAGCCTATGTATTACAATTTTACCATGTCAAAAGATAATTTATTTTAATTTATTCAAAACTAGAATAATTACTCTAAAATATTATTTTAATCTTATAATTCTGATTTTTAGATTAATTCCTAAATTTGTCCAAAGGAACTGAATTTTATTAACTCGAGACTCATGACACGTAAATTGAGGCAATCTATTGACCAAAAAGTCAACCAACACAAACTCAACTTTTATGCATGATTTTCTATAGATTTCAGTGTAAAAAATATGCTGGAATTTATGGCTCATCCGAATTCAAATTCGTTTGGAAATTAAGGCACATACAAATTTTGTATTGTGCACCGATGGTTAAATTCTAACCTAGAAGTTCTACAAAATTAATAATATAAAAATATTTTGATTTAAATTCTGGAAAAAACATATTTCAATTATCTAGACATTAGATTTCCAAAACTTCAAATGGTTCATAATTCTGATTCCTGGTTCTCCCGAAATCGTAAAAACATCAAAATACGTCTATTTTCGGACATATTGTGCTCTACTAATTTTCTAGAATTTAATACTCATAATTTCGTAAAAAAATTATATATTCAGAAATCTAACCTCAATACAGTTCTAACGCAAGAAACTGGGTCTTGTTTTGAGTCCGGAGCTATGAGTAATGGCTTCTGGAAGATGAAGGAATCCTAGATGACAATTCTCCAAAATTCGGCTCAAAGAAAACCCCTAGAATTCCTAAACTAAATACCCTATATATAGAGGAGAGAGAAAGCAGTTGCGGCTCGGAGTCTGCCACGTAGAATCCATCCAATGCTGCCCGCTCACATTGAACGGTCAGAGTTTGATGCGGCTCGGCTCAGCTCAGTCCGACTCGGACTAGGATGCGGCTCGGATCGGCTCGGCTCGCTTTACCGACACCCACCCCGCGGTCGCTGACAGGCGGGCCCCGCCTAGTTGGCTTCGGGAGGCTTACGGGTGGGCCCCTGTTGGCTGGGCAGAAATAATTACTTTTTGGATTTTTATTGTCAGAAAATAGTTTTTAATTCAGTTTTCTCTAATTAACTAAAAATAAATGCTAAAAATAATCAAAAAATTCTCAAAATTTTTTTGAAAATATATTTGATTATTTAGAACATAAAATAAAAGTTTGAGATATTTTTAATAAAGTTTTAACCTAAAATAAATTCTTGAAAGTCTTAGAAAATTAGTGTTACTAGTTTTTAATTAACTAAAAATTATGGAAAATTCCACTAGCCCCAAATTAATCTAAAAATAACATTTAAGCTAGAATTTCAGGATACGGAGGTTACAACCTTAACTTGCTGACAAACCAAATATTTTGCCACAAACCACGTAATCTCTTTCTTTATCCCATGCCACCAATAGTACTGCCTCAAATCTCGGTACATCTTCGTACCTTCCGGATGAATAAAGTACATAGAGTTATATGCTTCAGACATCAACTCATGTCTCAACTTACCATTAGAAACATATAGGTAATTTTCGTATCTTAACGTCCCATCCTCATAGATTCGAAGTCCCGTCTGTATGTTGGCTTTCGCCTTCTCTTTAAGTCTCCGAAACCTAGCATATGTAGGTAATGCCGCCTTAATCCTCTCCACTAGTGATGACTTAACTTCAAGATTCGCCAACAAACCACTCCGCCTTGGCAAAATAATCTCTATTCCAAGCTCCTATAGATCCTCTAATAGCTAGGGCTGCATCATCAAGAAATAAGTTGTGGGCTTCCTGTTGAGTGCGTCTGCTACAACATTCGCCTTGCCCAGATGGTACTACAAATCTATATCAAAATCGACCATCAACTCTAGCCAACGTCTCTATCTCATATTGAGCTCTTTCTGAGTATAGACATACTTCAGACTCTTGTGATTAGTAAAGATTTCTACCTTCTCTCCATAAAGATAGTGCCTCCATATCTTTAATGCAAATATTACTGCAGCTAGCTCAAGATCGTGCGTTGGATAGTTCTTTTCATGAACCTTCAGCTGTCTCGATGCATAAGCGATAACTTTGCCATGTTGCATCAAAACACATCCTAGTCTACTGCCTGATGCATCACTATAAACAACGAAGCCTCCTGATCCTGAAGGAAGAGTCAAGACTGGTGTTGTCGTTAATCGCCACTTCAACTCCTCAAAAGCCTTCTGACAATCTTCCGTCGATGCAAACTACGGGTCCTTATGCGTCAACCGCATCATAGGCTCCACAATCCTTGAGAAATTCTCTACGAACCTCCGATAGTATCCAGCAAGTCCGAGAAAACTTCTCACTTCCGGAACTGATGTAGGTGTAGTCCAAGTTTCTATTGCAGCAACCTTCTCCGGATTAACTAAAAGTCCTTCTCCCGAGATGATATGTCCAAGAAAAGGCACCCTATCCATACAAAACTCATATTTACTGAGTTTGGCGTACAGCTTCTCCTGTCTCAGCGTCTCTAGCACGATTCTGAGATGCTCCTCATGCTCTTCGTGGCTCTTGGAATATGTCAATATTTCATCAATAAATACAACCATGAACTTGTCCAAGTACTAATGAAAAAATCTGTTCATCAAACTCATGAACACAACTGGCGCATTGGTTAAACCAAATGGCATAACTAAGAACTCATAGTATCCATACTTGGTCCTGAAGGATGTCTTCGGTATATCCTCTTTCCACACTCTAATCTGGTGATAACCGGATCTAAGATCGATCTTTGAGAATACACTAGCACCACTCAACTGATCGAATAGATCGTCAATGCATGGCAAGGGATACCGGTTCTTGATGGTTACGACGTTCAGTGCCCTGTAGTCAATATACAAGCGTACTGTCCCATCCTTCTTTGGTACAAATAGTATGGATTCTCCCCATGGTGAAATACTGGGCCGAATAAAACCCTTCTCCAAAAGATCATCAACTTGCTTCTTCAATTCCACCAACTCCTTAGGTGCTAGCCGGTACACTGATGAAGTGATAGGCTCCGCTCTTGGAGTCAAGTCTATTATGAATTCTATTTCTCGATCAAGTGGTAAGCCTGGAAGATCATCGGAAAATACATCCACAAACTTAGATACAACCTTTGGGTACTCAGAATCCCCTTGTGCAGAGAGTACCCTAAGTGTAGGCTGAACAACTTGCTCTATGGTTTCCCGAAGAAACTCAAACTTTAGATGTCCAAGCGGTATAAATATAACCCGTCCAAACCGGCAATCAAGAGTCGTATGGTAATGACTCATCTAGTCCATACCAAGTACAACATCATAATCAGGCATAAAAATGATCAAGAATTGAGTCGCATCTCTCTCCCATAGACTACTACCAAACATGATCTACAAATATCACTAACTGGGATAATTCTACCTCCCGTAAGAATTCTTTTAGTCTTCGGAAGGGGTGCGGTGTGTTTGATGATAAACAAAAAAGTAAAACTAGGTTTATACGAAACCCTTTCTTTGTTTACAAACAAGAAAAAAATAGTTCAATTAATCCTATACGAGGATGTTAAGTACAATAAAAATAATTCTGGGGAAAAATTGCTATAGGAGTCTGATCTGCGGTCGACCACTTTGTCCCTTAGACCACACGATAATGAAGAAGTGCTGTAGAAGAAGAAGAAGCTTCAAAGGTTGCAAGTGGGATTGAATTCTCGTTGTCGAAGTTGTCAATCGACACTCTCTGTCTATGCTCTCTCTCACTTTTGATTCGATCTCTGATCTTGATCCCTTTCCTTCCCCCCTGTCTCCTATGACCGGCGATCTCTATTTATAGAGCTCAGTCACAGTAACTGTCCAGTCGACGTAGAAGCCAAACTGTGAAGAGAGTGGCACTCTTTATGCGACGGTTATAATAACTGCTACCCACGTCTGAATGATCTTCTGAATCCGCGTATGACGCGTGCCCTATTATGAGGTAACACGTATAACCGCTCCTCGAAGATCACGACATGCAAGCCACGTAGGTAACTGCTCCTTGCGTAAAGATGGTTGACATAAAAGCCAAATAACTGTCTTGTTGGCGTAAAAGCCAAATAGCTGTCACTACCACATTTCCAGATAAGGGCATTTGTGTAATTTCACTATTCTGAATAATTATGTATTAAATTAATCTGCTGAGTTTTATAAACTATTTATATATTGTTAGTTGTGTTTGGGTTAGGTCAAACCCTAGAACTCATTAGGACTAACCTAATGACTAAACCCTAGTTTGAAACCCAAATTCTAGACAAACCCTAGAATTTTAATTTTTGGTTTAGAACCTCAAACCCTAGAATGACTAAACTTTAGTTAATTAAGTTCGTCATGACCTAACATGGGGGATTAACCTAATCCTATGCATTTGAAACCCTAACCTAGTTTTAATATAAAAGGGAGCCACCCTCAACCCTTTTCTCCTTCATGAAGAAAGAAACCCTAGCCTCCATTAAGAAAAACCATTTTTCCCCACCCCAAATTCGGAATCTAACCCTAGGGATTCCATTTTTCTCCTCCAAAGCAAGGGAAGCAAGGATCTTGGGTCAAGGAACCTTGGGGAAGAAGAACCTTCATAGGGAAACCATCTCCCTATAGGTAAAATCCGAATTTCTATCCATTTTAATTCTGTTTTTCTTGTTGTTGGCCATTAGAAAACCTACCTTGTTGTATGGATCTCGATTTCGTAGGTCCTACATGAAGACCTAGGTAATTCTAGGGTTAGGTGTCCCAACATTGGTTTTCCTAATTTTCGTGAACCCTAACCCTAGGGGTTTACATGTAGGCAGATTTCATCATATACATATAGATTTGATCTTGATTTTTAGGGTTTTAAGTTTGGATTCATGAGTAACTAGGTGAAATTCGATTTCCACATACTAGGTGTTTGTTGTTATGCCAAGAAGGATGAATATTTTTTCATAGTTCTTAGGAACCAATATATATATATATATATATATATATATATATATATATATATATATATATATATATATATATATATACATGTATGTGTAGTTATACCTACGGAATTGTGCTGTGTGTTTTAGGGTTCTGTGCAGTCGGGTTTGGGGGCAACTGAGTAGAATTATGTGTATCAGTGAATACATGTATTTGTGGGTCTAGGTGCCAGTGTGTACTTGTGTGCAGTCGAGTACCTGTGTAGTTGTTAATGTGCCAGTGAGAGTAGGTCTGTGTATAGGTGTTCAGTGAGCTATGTGTGGCTGTGTGTGAGTTCAGTGGGGAGTGAATTACCTATGTGTAAATCCTGTGAGAGAGTTAGAGAGGGAGCAGTGTACCAGTGTGCCTGTGCTGTGCATGTGTGCGTGTATTTCTCTGTGAGTGCAGTGAGGAATCCTGAGAGTGAGGGACAGTGAGATCTGGGGGTTAGATAACCTGTGTCTACCTGTGTCTCAGTGTGTCTAGGTGTTAGGGTGTAACAAATAGAACCTGTGTATCAGTTAGGTAGTAGTGTCTCAGTGAGTGTGTATTCAATGGCTGTGCTGTGTCACTACATGTGTGTGTCCCTGTTTTTGAGAGTGGATTATTTAGGTTCAATGTGGATTCTGAGCAGTATAGGTTATTGAATTTCAGTGTATATCAGCAAATTGCCTGTGAAGCAGTTTTAGCAAGCAGTGTGTGTGTGTGCACCTGTGTATATATGTGTGGTAGAGTAGGAATTTATGGTATCAGAGTGTGAGGGAACTTAACCATCTAGTGTATCAGCATGTATGTGTGAGTGAGGTAACTGTGTAGATGTGAGGGGTGTCTTGGTAGAAATTATGTATCAGTAATTTTCAGTGTGAGGTGCATTTGGTATCAGTTATATGCCTGTGTCTGTGTATTGAGGTGAGTTAGAAATTAGTGTGCAGTGTGGGTTTTAGAATCAGTGAGAGTGCAGTGTGTATTAGAGTGTCTGTGAATATATGTGTTAATGTGTGCAGTTGAGAATGTATCCCTGAGTTCAGTGAGATGTATCAGTGTATAGCCTGTGTGAATCTGTGAGTGAGCACACAGTGTGGTAATACCTGTGTGTGTAGGAATTTAGTATTTCTGTGTAGCTCAGTGTATCATGTGAACCTATGTGTTTGTACCAGTAATTCAACCAGCCTGCCTATGTGAGTTTAGAATTCAGTGAACAATGTGTGAGTACTGTGAGTTAGAACTGTGTATTTCAGTGTGTGCATGATTCAGTTCTGTGAGTGAAAACAGGGTGTGTTAAGTGTGTAGCTATGTATCCAACTAGTGTGTGTGCAGCTGTGCAGACTGTGAGTGTGAGAAGAGAGAGTGCAGTGTGCAGATAACCTATGTGTCCATGAGAACCAATATCAGTGTGAGTTTTTGCCTGTGTGGATGTATCAGTAGGATTAGTAGGGTGCACAGGTTTCAGTGAGTTCTCTAAGGTATCACATGAAGTACTTGGTATCCTAGCTAATACATAGTGTTTATGAGTTAAGGGTTGTATTTCAAGTACTAGTTGAATAAGAGTTAAATAGATTAAGTAATACCTTAGAATCTAGATAGGAGTTATATTTTACTAAATTCTTAGCATGTAAAGGTTGTTTAGTATTAACATAAAAGCCTAAAGTAACAAGGTTTAGACCTAGTATGGTCCTAGTTAGCCTAATATTGACCACTAGGTTTAGTATGACTAGTATCATCTTGGAAAAAACCTACTACATAAGAAATTATGAACCCTAAACCTTAGTATGACCTAGAAACCTCGTATTTAATTAGTTAATCATGCTCATTCCTTTAATTCATTATTTTGACATTGAATTTCCATAATTAGGTCAATGTGATCCCGCTTTGGACATCGATCCTCACACTTTACTCAGGACCACAGGCGAGTACATTCTCTGACAGTTTTCATTTTTGTTGATTACTTCTATAAATTCAGTTGTAGTACATACTTGATTCCGACACTATGGATACACGGGTTGGCACCCTAGATCCCCATCATGAGGAGTCGTGATTGGAATCCATCGTGCTAGCTGGGGATGGGGAACTATTAGTAGATTATGTGATCATATCCAAACATTTACATGCATCATAGCTCACCCCACTTCTCACGTCGGGTGCAGCCTGACCATTTACATGCATCATAGCTGTTATATATGATTAGCCTGACCACTACATGTATCATAGCTAACCATATGGTTAGCCTGACCTACAAGAATCATAGTTAATCATATATAACCAGCCTGATCTAGTCCCAAGCCGATCACATAATAAACTAATATTTCAAACACTTAGCTAGATTTCTATTTTATTCAGATTCACTTGTTCTAGCATTCACTATTATTGTTCATTGCTAGATGCTCTATTGCCTATTTCATTTCTCCAGTACTTTACATTCCTACATTTATTCTCATCTTGTATTTCTTACACTGTTTATAGTTTTTGTCAACTTAATGAAACTGCTGTTAGTGTTTGTGCTTCGCTCCAATCCTGAATGGATAACATTTTTTAGAGGACCTAGAGAACTTTTGCCCCACTCATTATGGCCCATGATTAGAGGGAGATTGCACTCCGAAAATCCCAGAGGATTTGCCTATTCTAGAGGAGATCTTACCTGCCTGTTCTTAGATTATTTTCTGCATTATTGTTTTAGACTGAGACTGAGTTGTATTTATTATTTTGTGACTTTGTGAGGTCATCTAGACCCAGGACTTGAGTTTGACTTATTGTGGTTGGTTTATTATAGAACTCTTTTCCATTCTCATCGTGCCCATTATTCTTATATCTTGTGATTGAGTATATTTATAGAGCTGTGGATTATTATCATTGTCCTCCGTACGGAGTTGAGACTATTGACAGGATATATATTATGTTGAGACCTATACAGCGTTCTACCGCCGATGCTGCGGCGTAGGCTGGACGTACACACGACTCATGCCCAAATTCCGGGTGCGGGTCGTGACACATTTTTAGTGGTGGCCCATGCAGGTCTAGTCCTAGTTTCGCATTAGAGCGATATCGTAGTGGTGCTCGCTTAGAGTATTACTATGAGCCTGTTTTAGGAAATAGGAATTAGGCCGAGGATATGCTCAATCATAATTAGGAAATTCTGATTCTTATGATACTACTCTTAATGATTTTTCCTTTAGAAATTACTGTCCTTCCTTGATGATATCGTGTCTATTGCCTTAATTAAATCTTTCGATCTGTCTTCAGGATGCCAAGGACCAGGTCCCGGAGACTCGGAGAAGCAGAGTCAGGGAGGTCTGCCACCTCTCGCCCTGCCGGACAGACATCAGCAGCACCTCCTACATCTCCAGTATATGTGGGAGTGTTTGCAGCTTTCGGGGGTCCTCCCCCACCTGTTCAGAGGGTTCCCACAGCTACGACGGAGCCTCTACCACCACCACCACCAGTTCAGTATCCAGGAGGTGTGCCCGTCGATGGGGCACAGATGTTCGCTTTGATTCAGGGCATGGTCGATGCCCAGAAGACGTCGGCAGAGGCCCAGAGGGTGCAGGCTGAGGCACACCAGGCCCAGACAGAGATGATGAGGGTGAGCATGGAGAATGCTCATCAGGTGGCTCTCCAGGCTGTGGAGAGAGTCACTCAGCAGCAGCAGCATCTTGGTCAGCACTATTAGAGGCCGGGCACCATTGTGGATTTCAAGAGGATGATGCCTCGGGAGTTCAAGGGGACAGAAGGGATACTCTACGCCAATGATTGGCTAGAGGACATCGAGAGGAACTTGCGCTTGGCGCAACTTCCGGAGGCCCTTCAGATCGAGTCTGCCGGCAGCCAGATGTTCGATATCGCCTTGACGTGATTTCACACAGAGCTGAGACTCCTTGACAAGGGACTCACTTGGGAAGCTTTCAGGGAGCTCTTCAAGGAAAAGTTCTTTCCTGATGTTGCCCTGGAAGCTTTGGAGGGTCAGTTCCATGACTTAGTCCAGGAGAGCTCGTCCGTGGATGAGTATGCCGCGGAGTTTTGCTGCCTGAGCCGCTTCGCGCCATCGATGATTAGAGATCTGGGGGACAGGGCCCGAAAGTTCAAAAAGGGGCTGGCAAGGGAGATCAAGTCTCGTACGTTGGGACGTCGCACAACTACCTACGAGGGCATATTGATGGATGCCCAGATAGCCGAGGACGACTTGGACCTCAGGCCCAAGAGGGGACGCGATGTTTCTGGAGGAGCAAACAGTAGTGCAGGACCGGGCAAGCGTCTACACTATCAGCAGCAGCAGAGGCCCTTTCAGCAGCAGCACCAGCAGCACCAGGCACCAGCCCGAGGGCAGGTCCAGCATCAGCAGCAGAGGCAGACTCAGCCCGCCATCCAGTGTGCGTACTGCGGGAAGGCAGGACATACTAGAGAGATATGCAGGCAGAGATTGGGCTCATGTTTGTCCTGCGGATCGATGACACACCAGTTGAGGGATTGCCCTACCATTCGTCCAGGTCAAGGTGGAGCAGCCGCCCAGAGAGGACCAGACAGGGTACCTGCCGTACCAGGAGGCCAACAACAGAGGGCACCACTTCCACCGCAACATCAGAGGTTCGCCCAGCATCAGCAGCAGAGAGGTGCACCCCAGGGGCGAGCGTACGCCATGGCAGTCGAGGAGATCGAGCCAGCAGGAGACTTGATCACAGGTTCGATTCTTCTCGATTGTATTCCCGCATTTACCTTATTCGACTCTGGCGCTTCCCATAGTTTTGTGTCTGTATCTTATGCACTTCGACATCATTTAGACACAGAACCATTAGCTAGGACTTGCAAGATCATGACTGGTGGAGGTATTATCCTAGTCCGTGATCACTGCAAGGATCGGAGGGTGTCAGTAGGAGGCCGAGAGTTGAGCGTGAGCTTACTCGTCATGCCACTTCCGGGGTATGATATTGTACTCGGAATGGACTGGTTGAGTAGGCATCATGCTACTATAGATTGTTATAGAGGCAGAGTATTATTTAGACCACCAGGAGAGCCAGAGTTTGAGGTCGTCAAAGGAGCAGCGGAACAGAGGAAGAGCACATTTTACGGAGCTAGGGCAGAAGAAGAGGAGTTGCCACATCCTCTGATAGCAGAGTTCCTGGATGTATTTCCAGAGGAGTTGCCAGGCTTGCCGCCAGACAGAGATGTTGAATTCTATATAGACTTGGTTCCAGGAGCGGATCCCATTTCACAACATGTCTATAGAGTCAACAATAGCGAGCTGGCAGAACTGAAGAAGCAAGTTGAGGAGCTGCAGGACAAAGGCTTCATCAAATCCAGTTCATCACCATAGGGAGCTCCGGTATTGTTCGTACCGAAGAAGGACGGCATGGTACGCATGTACATTAATTATAGAGCTTTGAACAACCTCACTATCAAGAATAAATACCCGCTGCCGAGGATAGATGATCTTTTCGATCAGTTGAGCGGGGCGAAGGTGTTTTCAAAGATAGATTTGAGGTCAGGCTATCACCAGGTGAAGGTGAAGAGAGAAGACACGCCGAAGACAGCCTTTCGGACCAGATACGGCCAGTTTGAGTTCATGGTGATGCCATTTGGTTTAACCAATGCACCGGCAGTATTCATGAACCTGATGAACAAGGTGTTCCACCAGTACCTTGACAAGTTCGTGGTGGTGTTCATCGACGATATTCTTGTGTATTCCAAGACCCTGGAGGAGCACGAAGAGCACCTGAGGTTGGTCTTAGAGACTCTCAGGAGGGAGAAGCTGTACGAGAAACTCTCTAAGTGTGAATTCTTCCTTGACAAGGTTGAATTTCTTGGGCATGTGGTATCGGGTGACGGAATCTCGGTTAACCCATAAAAGATCGAGGCAGTGGAGTCGTGGGCTACCCCCAGTTCGGTAGCCGAGATCAGGAGTTTTCTTGGGCTAGCAGGATACTACAGGAGGTTTGTACAAGACTTCTCCAGGATTGCAGCACTGATGACCAGACTGACTAGGAAGGATGTGGATTTTGTCTGGACGGAGGATTGCCAGGCCGCATTTGATGAACTGAAGAATAGGTTGACGACAGCTCCAGTTTTGACGTTGCCAGCAGGGACAGGTGGGTTCACCATCTACAGTGATGCTTCAGGGAAGGGTCTGGGATGTGTTCTTCAGCAGCACGGGAAGGTAATTGCCTATGCATCCAAGCAGTTACGCCCTCATGAAAAGAACTACCCCACCCACGATTTGGAGTTGGCAGCTGTTATCTTCGCTCTAAAGCTGTGAAAATATTACCTGTACGGAGAGCGTGTGGAGATCTTCACAGACCACAAGAGCTTGAAGTACGTGTTCACACAGAAGGAGCTGAATATGAGGTAGAGGAGGTGGTTGGAGTTGATGAAGAACTTCGACATCTCATTGCAGTACCACCCAGGGAAGGCCAACGTAGTCGCCGATGCCTTGAGCAGGTATCCGATGGCTATGTACTTGACGACAGATAGACATTTGTTGGCTGATCTGGAAAGCTTGGAGATTGAGGTGTTAGTTCCCGGTACTGAGATTCAGATATGGGGATTACAGATACAGTCCGAGCTGATGGACAGGATCAGAGCTGCGCAGTATGATGATGAGGCTCTGAGGAGTATCAGAGCACAGGTTCGGACAGGATTGTCGGATGACTTTACTCTCGCAGAGGATGGTTCCTTACGGTACGGCACGAGGATATGTGTGCCGAGCGGGGAGCTGCACGAGGAGGTTTTGCAGGAGGTACACCGCTCTCAGTACTCGATGCATCCTGGTGCCAACAAAATGTATCGAGACTTAAGGGAGCATGTATGGTGGTATAGAATAAAGCGCGAGGTAGCACGCTTCGTATCCCGGTGTCTAGTGTGCCAGCAGGTAAAGGCAGACCGACAGAGGCCAGGTGGTTTGCTTCAACCTTTACCGATCCCAGAGTGGAAATAGGAGCACGTGACCATGGATTTCGTTTCAGGGCTTCCACGTTCTCCAGGAGGGAAGGACGCGATTTGGGTCATCGTGGACAGGTTGACCAAATCAGCCCATTTCTTACCTTTCAAGGTGGGCACGTCGACAGAGAGGCTAGCAGAGATGTACGTGCGACAGATCGTTAGGCTTCATGGAGTTCCTGTGAGCATCGTCTCGGATCGGGATAGTTATTTCACTTCCCACTTCTGGAGGAGTCTGCAGGCTAGCTTGGGCACTCAGCTCAAGTTCAGTACCTCGTACCACCCCCAGACAGACGGGCAGTCTGAAAGGACTATTCAGACTCTCGAGGATATGCTACGCACTTGCGTTCTATATCTTGGAGGTTCTTGGGAGGATCATCTGCACCTGGTAGATTTTGCTTACAACAACAGCTACCAGGCCAGCATCGAGATGTCACCATTTGAGGCACTTTATGGACGGAGGTGTCGTACACCGTTATCTTGGGACGACATTGGAGAGAGAGCCTTGCTAGGACCAGAAATGGTCGTGGATGCAGCAGAAAAGGTGAAACTCATCAGAGACAGACTGCGAGTGGCGCAGGACAGACAGCGGCATTGGGCCGATAGCCACCGTAGACCCCTTGAGTTTCAGGTATAGATTGTTATTTTTCTGGCTTGTGTATGTTGTTTAGACTACGTGTTGAGACTGTTTTGTTTTAGGTTGGCGATCTAGTATTCCTACGGATTTCTCCGACGCGTGGCACGATTCGTTTTGGTGGAGGCGGGAAGCTTAGCCCCCGCTACATCGGACCCTTCGGTATTCTTGCAAGGATAGGTGCAGTGGCGTATAGACTAGACTTGCCACCTGCATTAGAGGGAGTGCATGATGTGTTCCACGTGTCGCAGATGAGACGGTACGTGGCAGACCCTAGACACATACTTGATCACTCGGAGATTGAGGTTGGTCCGACGCTCAGCTACCCCGAACAGCCCGTAGAGATCTTGGATCGCAGAGAGAAGGTGTTGCGGAACCAAACTATTCCTTTGGTTCGTGTTGCATGGAGACATCACTCTCCAGGAGAGTCGACCTGGGAGAGAGAGGACGAAATGCGCGAGCAATACCCGTATCTCTTCTAGACTTGAGGTATATTTCCTTTTCTGATTTCATCTTGTTCTAGTTCAGTCCAATTTCGAGGACGAAATTTTTTAGGAGGGTAGACTTGTCACTACCACATTTCCAGATAAGGGCATTTGTGTAATTTCACTATTCTGAATAATTATGTATTAAATTAATCTGCTGAGTTTTATAAACTATTTATATATTATTAGTTGTGTTTGGGTTAGGTCAAACCCTAGAACTCATTAGGACTAACCTAATGACTAAACCCTAGTTTGAAACCCAAATTCTAGACAAACCCTAGAATTTCAATTTTTGGTTTAGAACCTCAAACCCTAGAATGACTAAACCTTAGTTAATTAAGTTCGTCATGACCTAACATGGGGGATTAACCTAATCCTATGCATTTGAAACCCTAACCTAGATTTAATATAAAAGGAAGCCACCCTAAACCCTTTTTTCCTTCATGAAGAAAGAAACCCTAGCCTCCATTAAGAAAAACCATTTTTCCCTACCCCAAATTCGGAATCTAACCCTAAGGATTCCATTTTTCTCCTCCAAAGCAAGGGAAGCAAGGAGCTTGGGTCAAGAAACCTTGGGGAAGAAGAACCTTCATAGGGAAACCATCTCCCTATAGGTAAAATCCGAATTTCTATCCATTTTAATTCTATTTTTCTTGTTGTTGACCATTAGAAAACCTACCTTGTTGTATGGATCTCAATTTCGTAGGTCCTACATGAAGACCTAGGTAATTCTGAGGTTAGGTGTCCCAACATTGGTTTTCCCAATTTTCGTGAACCCTAACCCTAGGGGTTTACATGTAGGAAGATTTCATCATATACATATAGATTTGATCTTGATTTTTAGGGTTTTAAGTTTGGATTCATGAGTAACTAGGTGAAATTCGATTTCCACATACTAGGTGTTTGTTGTTATGCCAAGAAGGATGAATATTTTTTCATAGTTCTTAGGAACCAATATATATATATATATATATATATATATACATATATGTGTAGTTATACCTATGGAACTGTGCTGTGTGTTTTGGGGTTCTGTGCAGTCGGGTTTGGGGGCAACTGAGTAGAATTATGTGTATCAGTGAATACATGTATTTGTGGGTCTAGGTGCCAGTGTGTACTTGTGTGCAGTCGAGTACCTGTGTAGTTGTTTATGTGCCTGTGAGAGTAGGTCTGTGTGTAGGTTTTCAGTGAGCTATGTGTGGCTGTGTGTGAGTTCAGTGGGGAGTGAATTACCTATGTGTAAATCCTGTGAGAGAGTTAGAGAGGGAGCAGTGTACCAGTGTGCCTGTGCTGTGCATGTGTGTGTGTATTTCTCTGTGAGTGCAGTGAGGAATCCTGAGAGTGAGGGACAGTGAGATCTGGGGGTTAGATAACCTGTGTCTACCTGTGTCTACCTGTGTCTCAGTGTGTCTAGGTGTTAGGGTGTACCAAATAGAACCTGTGTATCAGTTAGGTAGTAGTGTCTCAGTGAGTGTGTATTCAATGGCTGTGCTGTGTCACTACATGTGTGTGTCCCTGTTTTTGAGAGTGGATTATCTAGGTTCAATGTGGATTCTGAGCAGTATAGGTAATTGAATTTCAGTGTGTATCAGCAAATTGCCTGTGAAGCAGTTTTAGCAAGCAGTGTGTGTGTGCACCTGTGTATATGTGTGTGGTATAGTAGGAATTTATGGTATCAGAGTGTGAGGGAACTTGACCATCTAGTGTATCAGCATGTATGTGTGAGTGAGGTAACTGTGTAGATGTGAGGGGTGTCTTGGTAGAAAATATGTATCAGTAATTTTCAGTGTGAGGTGCATTTGGTATCAGTTAAATGCCTGTGTCTGTGTATTGAGGTGAGTTAGAAATCAGTGTGCAGTGTGGGTTTTAGAATCAGTGAGAGTGCAGTGTGTATTAGAGTGTCTGTGAATATATGTGTTAATGTGTGCAGTTGAGAATGTATCCCTGAGTTCAGTGAGATGTATCAGTGTATAGCTTGTGTGTAATCTGTGAGTGAGCACACAGTGTGGTAATACCTGTGTGTGTAGGAATTTAGTATTTCTGTGTAGCTCAGTGTATCATGTGAACCTATGTGTTTGTACCAGTAATTCAACCAGCCTGCCTATATGAGTTTAGAATTCAGTGAACAATGTGTGAGTACTGTGAGTTAGAACTGTGTATTTCAGTGTGTGCATGACTCAGTTCTGTGAGTGAAAACAGGGTGTGTTAAGTGTGTAGCTATGTATCCAACTAGTGTGTGTGCATCTGTGCAGACTGTGAGTGTGAGAAGAGAGAGTGCAGTGTGCAGATAACCTATGTGTCCATGAGAACCAATATCAGTGTGAGTTTTTGCCTGTGTGGATGTATCAGTAGGATTAGTCGGGTGCACAGGTTTCAGTGAGTTCTCTAAGGTATCACATGAAGTACTTGGTATCCTAGCTAATACATAGTGTTTATGAGTTAAGGGTTGTATTTCAAGAACTAGTTGAATAAGAGTTAAATAGATTAAGTAATACCTTAGAATCTAGATAGGAGTTATATTTTACTAAATGCTTAGCATGTAAAGGTTGTTTAGTATTAACATAAAAGCCTAAAGTAACAAGGTTTAGACCTAGTATGGTCCTAGTTAATCTAATATTGACCACTAGGTATAGTATGACTAGTATCATCTTGGAGAAAACCTACCACATAAGAAATTATGAACCCTAAACCTTAGTATGACCTAGAAACCTCGTATTTAATTAGTTAATCATGCTCATTCCTTTAATTCATTATTTTGACATTGAATTTCCATAATTAGGTCATTATGATCCCGCTTCGGACATCGATCCTCACACTTTACTCAGGACCACAGGCGAGTACATTCTCTGACAGTTTTCATTTTTGTTGATTACTTCTATAAATTCAGTTGTAGTACATACTTGATTCCGACACTATGGATACACGGGTTGGCACCCTAGATCCCCATCATGAGGAGTCGTGATTGGAATCAATCGTGCTAGCTGGGGATGGGGAACTATTAGTAGATTATGTGATCATATCCAAACATTTACATGCATCATAGCTCACCCCACTTCTCACGTCGGGTGCAGCCTGACCATTTACATGCATCATAGCTGTTATATATGATTAGCCTGACCACTACATGCATCATAGCTAACCATATGGTTAGCCTGACCTACAAGAATCATAGTTAATCATATATAACCAGCCTGATCTAGTCCCAAGCCGATCACATAATAAAATGATATTTCAAACACTTAGCTAGATGTCTATTTTATTCAGATTCACTTGTTCTAGCATTCACTATTATTGTTCATTGCTAGATGCTCTATTGCCTATTTTATTTCTCCAGTACTTTACATTCCTATATTTATTCTCATCTTGTATTTCTTACACTGTTTATAGTTTTCGTCAACTTAATAAAACTGCTGTTAGTGTTTGTGCTTCGCTCCAATCCTGACTGGATAACATTTTTCAGAGGAGCTGGAGAACTTTGCCCCACTCATTACGGCCCAGGATTAGAGGGAGATTGCACTCCGGAAATCCCAGAGGATTTGCCTATTCTAGAGGAGATCTTACCTGCCTGTTCTTAGATTATTTTCTGTATTATTGTTTTAGACTGAGACTGAGTTGTATTTATTATTTTGTGACTTTGTGAGGTCATCTAGACCCAGGACTTGAGTTGGACTTATTGTGGTTGGTTTATTATAGAACTCTTTTCCATTCTCATCGTGCCCATTATTCTTATAGCTTGTGATTGAGTATATTTATAGAGCTGTGGATTATTATCATTGTCCTTCGTACGGAGTTGAGACTATTGACAGGATATATATTATGTTGAGACCTATACAGCATTCTACCGCCAATGCTGCAGCGTAGGCTGGACGTACACACGACTCATGCCCAAATTCTGGGTGCGGGTCGTGACAATAGCTATCTTGTTGGCGTAAAAGCCAAATAACGTAAAGCTTGATACTACATGAATAATAGATAACCAGCGTAAAACTAGCCAATTATCTTTCCTGACTGAGGTCTTGAGCGTATTCTGGGCTAAATAGCCTTATCACGTACCTTTGCAAATAGAGCATGAGTTGGCGTATTTCGAAGAGATAGCATACGACATACTCCTATAGTTGAAAATAGCCTGGTTGGCGTAAAACGCAAGGATGGTGATGTGAGCGTATTAGTCACGGTTTTAGCTCTCTCAGTCAATAAAAATAGAACACAATCTTGTACATTAAATGCAGAGATCTGCCCCCATCTCGTGCATTAAATACAGAGATATGCCTCGAGATCTGTACGAGAGACAGCTTTTGACGTAGCGTTTAATTTCGTCTCATCTCGAGCGTAAAAACTCATCTCTGCCTGTGTAAAATTGGAAGCGTATTCCTTGAATGCGTAAAAATGACTTGTATCAAGGATATGTCACTAAACGACAGCTTGGGCCTTTGTACAGAATCATCATTACAGCCGTCCTCTCGATCGTCGTGAAGTACTCTTTGTCAGAAGTCAGGTTCACTGTTTTGTCTGACAGGTTCATTCGAGGAATACGAAGAGTTCCTCGTACAATTTCTCACTGCATTAAAAGTAGACATATTTTACGCCGTAGGGAGGTGTAGCAACCTTTTAGGCCTAAACAGCCTTTAAGCGCTGGTTTACGCGGGCATCTCTGAAGTCATATTTTACGCCACACAGCGCTGAAGCTCTGTTTTTATACGGGCTTCATGTATGTTGGGGGTTTTACGCGTATAATTCCCCGGCATATTTTTTATGCTTCTATAAGCCCCCTTCAAAGTTTTCAAATTCCTCGTAATTTGAAATACTTTGAATGAAGCATGAAACGGTCAAATTTGACTCGTTCTGCGAGGCTGATATTTCGGAGATATTTAGGAAGTTGTTAGGATTTGGTATGTTCTCTTTTGCCTATATAAAGGCAAGCGAGTGAACCTGTTTTTCCATACTTCCTTCACTAAAAAGATGGTTGTCGAGATCCATCGGGCTGACCTAAGGAAGAAGAAGATCATGCTCTTCTAGTATGTAAGGAGCCGTAAAAAGAGGCATCTTCGAGCAAATATCCTCTGCAACGATGGATCATGGAAGGATATCATAGCTTTCTTTGCTCGAGATAATCAGTATTTTTATATGACGATTCGTCCAGGATAGATGAAGGGTCTCATCGGACCACACAGCTTGCTAGCTGTATTTTTCTTTATTATGAAGCTGGACGCAGGTGGGCAGCTTGGCCGTGTCTTCCAGTATTGTGTTGGGTCTGAATCCCTAACACAATTCTTGAGCGTGGCTGCCATGGCATATGGAGGGTGGACTTGAATAATTTATACAGGCCCAGTTCTGTATCCTTCCGCTATTGATCATTTTCTTGTTCATCGGTCGAAGAAGCCGATGAAGTATCGTAGAAGAAGAAAAAGATCTCCATCAAATGAGAACCTGGCGCAATAGATTTCCATCGTGATCATGAATACTAATGAAAAATCCTTTGTAAAATGGATTTCCATCATATGTAATCATGATCTTGAATATTAATGAAAAATCTTTTGTAAAATGGATTTCCATCATATGTAATCATGATTAATAAACTTGTCTTCTTTTACACATTATTGATTTGCCATATTTGCTATGAGGAAGTCTGATAATGTGCAGCTTCGACACGTCTGAGTAATTTTTTACACTGACTCTGATAAACGCTTAACGAAGATGCGTAACAAAAGATGCGTAAAAAGCTCTTTAGCATTAAGTTGTCTTGAAGATCCAACTGTCATGCTATTTTTAGATGAGGAGTCACATAGAATTCTGAACTGTCACTTCTCTAATACGAAGAGTTTCTGTTCAGAACATCATCTTCAAGAATGGCTTCTCGAAAATTCCTCAAAACAGGGCCAGAAATATCCGCCGAACAGGCCATACTTGAACTTAGATGTAAAAAATTCTGGCTAGACTTGGACTGAACTTCCAATGGCCCAAGAAGAAGAGTCATCTTCAATGCTGACATCTGGGTGTTTCAGGCACTTGGAATGTTTCGTAGCCCAAAAAGGAGCATTTTCTGTGTAAACCCTTGTAATTGGCTTTCTCGAGTATAAGATCCAATTTGTCAAGATATACGCGTATCCTGTCCTGCATAATTTTAAGATATGCGAAAAGTCATAGATCCGTAGCAACTGTAGATTCTGAGCGTAAAATCGTAGATCTGTAGCTTCTGAGCATAAAACTATAGATCTGTAGCTTCTGAGCGTAAAATCGTAGATTTGTAGCTTCTGAGCGTAAAATCGTAGATCTGTAGCTTTTGAGCGTAAAACCGTAGATCTGTAGCTTTTGAGCGTAAAATCGTAGATCTGTAGCTTCTGAGAGTAAAACCGTAGATTTGTAGCTTCTGAGCGTAAAATTGTAGATCTGTAGCTTCTGAGTGTAAAAGCTTATGAGTGTAAATTTATAGGTCTGTAGCATCTGAGCGTAAAACCATGGATCCTTGCTCTGCACGTAAAATCTGGATCCGTTACGCAGCATGACTGTCCGTCTTCCTTTTCAAATGATAGGCCGACGTGGTCCCAAATCATAACCGACTATTAAAAATCGGATTTGGTTAGGGATTCGAAGAGTTTATCTGAACTCTATAAATAGCCCAAGGTCTTGAGAAAAACTCTTCATTTGTTTTTGCAAAACCCTTTCTTTCTGAGAACTCTTTGTCTTCGTCTCTTTTCTGAGAACTCTGAGTTTTGCCATGGCACCAAAACAGGCCTCCGTCTCTAAGGGAAAGAAAGTTGCTTCCTCATCTCGCTCCTCTGCTCAAGCACGAGCAACCCCCATTAGGTTGAGCGAGCCCCATTCTGAACGAAGTACTCCACCATCGAGCTGCGCTCTGAGCATCATAGGTAAAGACTTCGAGAGGAATAGAGAACCTTTCGCACACGTTGTACATGTATGCACAATAATACACCCACATTTCTAATATGTCAGCATAAAAACTCCATATTTTCGCAGTCTGGCGTAAAAACTCAGACTGTCAAAATTTGGTGTATACTAAAAATTTTGAGTTTTACGCGCTGGATATATGTTCCAGCGTAAAAAATCAAATTTTGGCAGTCTGGCGTAAAAACTCAGACTGTTAGAACTTGAGTTTTACGCACTGGAAATAGATTCCAGCGTAAGACTCAAGTTTTTACAGTCTGGCGTAAAAATCTCAGACTGTTAGGCCTTGGCGTATACTGCAAGAGTGTAGCGTCTAGTGTAAAACTGACTTGTTTTCTTGCTTTTTGCAGTGGACCTACAGATCCCTCCTTTGGCTGAAGTGATGGGCTCTGCTGCTAGGATACTGAATTCTAATTATCTGGAGGACTTGTCCCATGTGACATTCCCCATACCGAGTATCCTCAAGAAAGGGGAACTCTGATCTCATCCCAAGGAGAACGAATGTTTCTGAGTATGATCAGTGGGGAGCCCCTGACATATATAGACGGCACTGAATATAAGAAACCAGGTTTCTTATTTGGGGATGTTATCGATAAACAATCCCAAACTAAGCCCAAGAAGGATGATTGGGTATTTTTTGCTGAGCGCACGGTCATGTATCTGCCAAGGATGCCTAGAGATTACCCTTTCTCAGCGTTCTTCTATGCCACCCATCGCAAGAAGATAATGTGGACTCTGACTCCCGATCTTCATAGCCAGCCGGGGAAGATCTTTTATAAGAAAGGATTGAATCGAGGAGCCTTTGTGAGCAGTCCTTCAGGCCCTATTATGCCTTTCAGAGGATTACTGCCGGGCAGTATCCCGAGTAAAGATACTTCACTGATCCAGCCGATTCAAATATCGACTTTCTGTAATGACTTTATGGGGCAGGGAGGAGTATACCCTAAGGTTAACCCTCGTACCAGTGGATGGCTTAGCCCCCAGAATCTTCGATGGGCCAGTTTAACTACCTGGGCCCTGAAGCACTTCCAGACGAAGCTGGAAAGTATTGGTTTATTTGTGGCTGTGAGTGCCACTAGTGTTGGGCTGCTTCTCAACCCCAACTTGTTCTTAGCTTTGATGGAGCGATATAATTCGCTCACTGGGACTTTCGCCACTCTGCTAGGTGAGTTGGGCTTAGCCCTTCATGAGATGGCAGATATCTCAAAGCTGCCAATAGGAGACACTCCGTATGAAGAGTATGTTCCCACAAACAGGGAGCTGAGGGATACAAACCCTCGGGAAGTGGCAGTGTAACAGGAGCTGATGAGCCACTATCTTGCATGCACCACCTTCTACAAAGAGCCCTCTGATTTGGCCCATATCAACAAATGGGTATCCTACCTCTTCTTCCATCAGGCCAGAAATGCTAAGCAGGACAAGGTTATAGATAGTAGAGATAGGCCTTTGAACCTGCTGAGTATGCTTAGTGCCAACACAGTCGATGATCTTATTGAAGATGTTGGGACTTCAGATTGGGTTCTCGTTGAGGAGGTAGGGGGTTATCCTGCAGGCACTAAAGCCTAAAGTTACATAAGGCTTTGTCGCAAGCCTCTGTCAAGGGATGCTCAACTGGCTGGCTTCCTTTCTATCTGGCTACGCCGATGGGTGGTTCCTGGCATCGCGTCTGCGAATCGCATTCATCGTAACACCTTATGGCCCATAGTACGTTTGGTGTTTGGAGCAAGATTGGGCCTGCTTCCTGTCATGGTATGCAGGATACAAGCTGGCCTGAGGGCCATTACTGAGGGACTGCTGGCTGATGATACACAGCGTGAAGGATATCCCAGAGTGGAACTGCCATTCTTATATCTTATGGGATGGTTAATCCTTCACAACACCAAAGTGATGTCTCCCGGATCGGCCAGTGGTTCGGGCAATAACTTCCTGTTGAATTACATGAATTCTTCTTGGAATGTGACTAGCGTCATAGACTGTCGGCTAGCACTAAATTTTGCCCATAGTTGGAAGTTCTTCAGCATCGTCTCCCCCGTACATATCAATCAACAGGGGACAAAACTTCAGGATGCAGGTCAGGAGAAGACTATTCTTTCTCCTGAAGCCTTTTACTGGTTGGTCTGCATTAGACCTTCCCATCTGCTGTACAGAAGTGAGGACCACTGCTACTTGAAGCCTTATCTGCCTAGCCGTTTCGCTAGGCAATTTGGGTATGATCATTTGCACGTGGGGAATCCCATCACCAGCTTTAAGTTCAAAGGCGGACTTATTGATGGAGCTAGAGGATGGCGATATTTTATCATTGGTTGTACCGGAGCAACCTTTGCTGTGCCTGCGACTTCTCTCTCCATGGAGTTGTGCATTCTCCATTCGTATGTGCAGTTTTATGCGTCCATCAATACCTTCCATCATAAATTCGATATACATGGAAGTTTCAGGATGCCCTCCCATAGGTCCACTGGAAGGGAGAAGATACCGTCTGTTTCCTCGGATGAAGGTGATGAAACCACCGGTGCAGACGAGTATTTGTTGATTGTACCGAGAGGCATAATAGCTCCGCCAGCAGAGCCTCTCATAATCTCCAATAAACAAAAGGCTTCCACTCTGAAAGAGCCTTCCCCCCGCAAGAAGAAGCTGACTACCGGAGGTCCTAAAAGGACTTTCACCAAGGCGGACTGTAGGGGTGAGCCTATTGTTTTCCCTGTTGGGGACGATTCTTTGATCAGGGGTCCTTCGCCTTTTAGATAGGAAACCCCCATCCAGCTGACAGTGCTGGAGATTCTTTGCTCGCAATTGCTACCGCTACCGCCGTTACTGGTAGTGCCTCGAGATCACCTTCGAGGTCGAGCATAATAAGAATCAATATACCTTTATCCAGATAAATAGGGCTAGCCCCTCCTTTGTCTGTAAGTATCTCGAGCGAGATTCCACCCGATGAGCCTCGAGTGGATCTGGGTGACGACTGGGATGACTACCCTCAAACGTCAGTTGGTGCACCCTCTTCTCCAGGTATGATAGCTTGTTTAGCATTATTAAGAAATGATTTAGCTATACAAGCTGCTGATGCAACATACATACCATCGGCCATGGGTAAATATTGTCTTCACACTTTCTTCAGGAAAATTAACATCAAATTGATATTAACTTTCTCTTATCTTATTTTCAGGCGAAGACATCTCTGTGGAGGGCAGAGTTGACACAACTTCTGACTTTGTTGCGGATCCAGCTAATGAAACAGTGGTGCCCGACGTCGAAGAAGCATGCTTTGAAACTGCCGATCTTTCATCCGCAACATTCTCGGGTGTCATCCCACCAGTGGCAGTTCAAATAACATCAGAGGAGGATGAACCCCTCATCTCAACTGTGCCTCCTTCGTTGAGTATGCCAGCAACTTCAACTATTGTTGGTGTGCCTTCTTTTGTCGCGCTATCTGTTGAAGCAACGACTATGGCAACCTCCTCTGCAGTCCTTCCGGATAGGAGATTTAATGATATTGCAGCCACTCCCAGTGTGCATTCAATCTTTGCTACGCTAGTTGAACAATATACTAGCATATTCTACCGCACTTTGAAAGAATTGATATCTATGGTGCTGGAGAAGAATCTAAGCTTTGATGCTCTGAAGACATCCTTCCAGCTCACTATAGCACCGATTAAAAATTTTAATAACTTTGAAAGAGCTGATGCGCTAGAGCAAATAGTTAATGGTTTAGAATAACCCATTAATGAATATTTGCAACTATCCTGAGGCAGTATCGATGACTTGGTTCAAGCTAAGTACGACTCTCTAACTACGGAACTTGCTCAGCAGATTGAATCTTTAAATAAATCTATCCAGGAACAACAACAAAAGATGGAGAAAGAACAGGCAGTATTGGTGGAGAGTCTTCCTCAGTTGGCCAAGTGCTGTACTGAATATGAGGGATATAAAGTGAGGGTTTGAGAATTGGAAGCTGAACTTGCTCAGACAAGGGAGAAGATTCTCCAGGCATCGGTAGCTCGTGATGTATTTAAGGGCCAAGTGGAGACAGCTCAGCAGAACTTGGCACATGCAGGTGTCATCCATGCGAGTTTTATTGATTCTCTGTCCGAACTATCTCACTTGAGCAATGATGAGGCAAGGCTGGAACGGGCTCGCACTAACATTTTGAACTCCAGGAATGAGAAGATGGCTGCTTTGGCGCAACAGATTCGCGATTTAACTGCTCCTCCCCAATGATGTACCTTTTTGCTTTTTCTGTAATTTGCTATTTCCAGAGATAATAAAGATCTTTCTTCTGATTTTGTGGACCCATCATTTTAAAATATAAATGATAGGCTAGAATGAAAGTGATATCAAAGGTAATATGGACGTGATATACTTTCGGTAAGTTTCAGGTGGATATATCTATTCAGAGGTTATATGGACATGATAGGATATGTTCCAACTAAATTTGTATACAAAACACTATCAGAGGTAATATGGACGTGATAGGTTTTGAAGTTCCAAATTAGTTAAATATATCTATTCAGAGGTCACAAGAACATTATAGAATATGATCCAACTAATCTTTGTAACTAGTGTCATCAGAATGAAATCTCTACCATACCCCTTTGAGCAAAGAAGATCAAGGATAGTATTTCTTCAGGAATTTGCCATTGATAGGAGCCATTATCAAATCTCCATTAGGCTTAGCTAATCTGTAAGTGCCATTTGAAAATGTGGTTTTAATCACATAAGGGCCCTCCAATTTGGGCTGGAACTTGCCCTTACTTTTGTGTGTAATGATCATTGGTCTCTTCACAGCTAAAACTAGCTCACCAACTTTGAACACTCTTTCCTTCACTTTTTGATTAAAAGCTCGGGAAATACGTGTCTAGTAGAACTCAATGCGCTGTTGAGCTTGAAGGCGTTTCTCGTCTAATCCTTCTAGCTCTTGAAGTCTTAAACGATCATTATTCTCTTGAGTCAGCTCATTAGCCACTGCTATCCTGAGTGATAGAATTTGAACTTCAATAGGGAGAACTGTTTCACACCCATAAGCTAACAAAAATGGGGTACAACCCGTTGGCGTTCGTACCGTTGTGCGGTATGCCCACAGACATTCTCCTAACTTCTCGTTTCAATCTTTTTTGTTTGAAGAGACAAACTTCTTCAAGAGTTTGATGATGATTTTGGTGAAGGCTTCCGCCAAACTATTAGCAGCAGGATTGTAAGCCGTCGAGGCCATATTTTGTATCCGATTCTTATCGCAAAATCGGTAAAACTTTTGACTGATGAATTGAGGCCCATTGTCATGGATTATCCTTCGAGGTATCCTGAAGTGATAAATTATATAGTGCTTGATAAAGCTGATCACATTGGACGTCTTTACCTCAGTAAGAGGGATCGCCTCTGCCCATTTGGAGAAATAGTCAGTGATAGCCAATATGAACCGATGTCCTCTAGAAGACGAAGGATGAATAGGACCAATGATATCCATACCCCATGCTTCAAAGGGCCATGATGCAATGGTAGGATATAAATACTCAGAAGGCTGATGTATAAAATCCACATGAACCTGACAGGCTTTGTATTGTCTTGCATATTTTACGGCATCTGTAATCATGGTAGGCCAGTAGTAGCCCATCCTCCTGATACGATCCTGTAACTTAGGACCGGGTTGATGAGCTCCACATACACCGTCATGAGCTTCTCGGATAACCCGCTTTGCCTCATCATCGGAGAGACATCGTAACAATAGTCCATCATATGTTCGGCGATATAGACTTTGTGAAGAAGCATCAAAATAGAAACGTAATAATCGTCTCTTGATAGATACTGCTTCTTTAGGATCCTCTGGTAAGATTTTGTATGACACGAAGTCTATAAAGGGACTTCTCCAATCTCTCTTAGGAGGAGCCGTGTATATAGTGTAGCTGCGTTCTATGTGAAAATTATTTTTCACACAGAATAAATCTCTGTTAAGAAGGATCACCAAATTCTGCCTTTTATAGGAATAGCTAGATCTACAGCTAGACTGGCCAGAGCATCAGCTTCCAAATTTTGAGATCGAGGCACATGCTCTAAAAAGAATCCTTTGAAAGACATGGCTATCTCGACCGTTGTTCGGTGATAAGGAATGAGGTCTGGATTGCGGACTTTATATATTCCTCTGACCTGATTGACGATCAGCTGAGAATCACCAAAAACTTCCAGGTATTCAACCTCTAATTCTTTAGCGACTTGAAGCCCGATTAGTAGAGCATTATACTCTGCCATATTATTAGAGCAGGGTTCGCTAAGAGAATATGCTCGATAGATGACGAGTTTTTCAGGAGTCAGCAGGACAATTCCTACTCCTGAAACCATGTTTCCTTTGGGACCAGTTCTGGAAGCACCATCAAAGAATAGTTGCCATGTATCACCTTCCATTGCCGAATTATATTTTACAACTTCGTCGGGAATGTCCTCATATAATTTGGAGGTTTTCGGAATTGGAGGGGCAGCTAAGAAATCAGCCAAGGCTTGACCTTTCATGGACTTCTGAGGGATGTACACCATATCATACGGTGTCAGTAGCATTGCCCAAGTCGCGAGTCGGGAGTTAAGAACACTCGGCTTATTCATCAATACCCGAAGAGGATTGATTCTGGAGATGATATGAATAGTTTGACTTGTCACGTAATGCCGCGTCTTCTGAATGGCAAACATTAGGGCCAAGCATTCTTTTTCTACTGGATTGTACCGGTGTTCAGCTTCGACCATCATCCTGCTTAAATAGTAGATAGCCTGTTCATGACCCTCATTGTTCTTCTGTGCGAGAAGAGCCCCTAAAGAATGATCCATTGCTCGAACAAACAGCAAAAATGGTCTTCATATGATGGGAGGCACCAGAACTGGCGGATTAGTAAGATAGCATTTGATATCATTAAACGCTTGCTGACAGGCTTCGTCCCATACGAATGACACACCTTTCTTCATTAAACGAGAAAAAGGTTGACATCTTCCGGAGAGGTTGGATATGAATCTCCTAATGTAAGCTAGACGACCTTGGAATCCCCTGAGTTCTCTCAGATTATGGGGCGGTCGCATTTCTAGGATAGCTTTTACTTTATCAGGGTCAACTTGAATGTCTTTAGCGATAATGACAAATCCCAGAAATTTGCCACTGGATACACCAAGAAAGGACTTTGTGGGGTTCATTTTGAGTTGATGTTGGCGCATCAACTCGAATACTGTCTTCAAGTCTTGGATGTGATTATCCTTGATGCGGCTTTTGACAGCAATATCGTGTATGTAACATTCCACCGTTTTGCACAGATGCTCAGGGAATATGTTACTCATAGCTCGTTGATATGTAGCCCCGATATTCTTTAATCCAAAAGGCATGACCGTATAGCAATATACCCCCAGTGGTGTACGAAAAGCAGTATGCTTTTCATCTTCAGGATTCATCTTAATTTGATTATATCCTAAAAATCCGTCCATGAAAGACATGCGCTCAAAACCGCACATATTATCGATCATGACGCCTGTAATGGGAAGAGAGAACTCACCTTTAGGGCTGGCCGCATTTAGATCTCGGAAGTCGATGCAAACATGCACTTTTCTATTTTTCTTCATAACCGGGACAACATCAGCGACCTAATCAGGATGTTGTTCTTCCCGGATGAACCCACGGGCTATTAGCTTCTTGATTTCAGCTTCAATGGCATCCATTATATCCGGGCAAAACCGGCATTGGTGTTGCTTTACAGGCTGTGAATTGGATAATATGTTGAGTTTATGGGTAGCCACTTTTGGATCAAGATCTGGCATATCCTCATAATTCCAAGCAAAGACATCGATATATTCTTTTATTAGCTGGATCATTTCTTCTCTTTCTTCTTCGGAAAGATTGTTGCTGATAAATATCGGCTTTGGTGAAAATTCATCCCCAACATTGACTTGGATAACTTTATCTTCAGCGGGTGGTTCTTTTTGCTCGAACCGGAGTTCCTATTGTGTATCCATTTGCTGTGCCCAGGATTCATTTTCAAATGGTTCAGATTCTTGTTTTTCTGCTTCGAGAGAATCTGTCAACACCGTATTTACTGATAATACCCGTTCGAGTTCATTATATGAATCGGGGGATGACAAACCATCCTGAAAAGAGGATATGGTCTCCTTACTTGACTCAGAATTGTTTGAAGTTGCAAGATATGTGGTATACCCTAACCCGAAATGTGTTTGTTGACAGTAGGGATCACCATGCAACGGCATTCGTCTGCCTTTTCCATAGTTGAGACCTGGCTCCAACTTCAAGTCATAACCCATACTTTGCATAATCTTTAAAGCCTGTGGGCTATATCTGTGAACCTGTATTTTCCCAGCATCAGACTCGTGAGAATCTTTTTGTATAACCGGTTTATTTCGCATGCGACCGAAGACTATTAGATGCTGATCATTGCGAGTAGGTGGAACAACAAAGATAGAATCTTCATACGGCCCATATGTCGGGACGACATTAGATGTTGACGCTACTTCCCACACATATGGATGATAGAAGTCTATAGCTTCCAAGAATTTTTGTGCTATAGGTTCTATATCGTTATGAGGAAAAGATTCCTGATTAGGAAATTGAGCGTCAGTATACTAGAAAAGAGAATCTTTACTATCGTCAGAAACTATGTTACCGGTTGTATTTACATCAGTCGGCTGCTTGTTGTGCCTAAGATTGATGACCAAAGGTGGGGGCTTCTGGTTCAGAGTGATCACCAGAGGATCACTTCCTCCTCCCAATTTGGTTTTTCCCAAGTGGATAGCCATGGGTTCTATGACTTTCGGATGGGTAGTCCACCTTTTCACCTGGATTGACAAAGGTTGCTCAGCAGATGGTTCACCTGACTCCTGGTAGGATTCCTCTTCTGTCCTTCCTGACACCTCCTTCATGTAGTCTTGGGTGTACAATATGGCATCGGAATAGTAGGACTCAACTCCTTTAAAATAATTGAGATCAGCAAACTCTGTTTTTACTGTCCCTTGGACGTCTACATATTTGAAGCATTGATGTAGAGTTAAAGGAACAATATTGTTATCGTGGATCCATGGTTTACCCAACAGAATGTTGTAAGACACCTCCGAATCAATGACGTAGCATGTAGCCACTGATCTAAGGTCACCAATCTGGATCCTCAAACGAATCTTTCCCAACGATCTGCTTTTTCTGGCATTTAAGCCCACGATTGTGGTGGTAGTGTAAGCCAGTTCGCTTGTAGGAATTCTCAACGGTCTTAGCAGACTATGAGGGATAATGCTGATTGACGTTCCCGGATCTATGTGAATTCGGTCTACCTCCATGGAGCCGACGTATCCGGTGTAATAAAGAGGCCTGTCATGCTTGTTATGTTTCAACAACATGTCCTCTTGAGTGAAAGTGATGTTAGGGACCACTTCCATCATACTATGGCATTGAGGACATGCCACAGGCTCTTTATTAGGGGATTTGAGCTGAGTCAAACATACATCTGCCTGCATTAATGCTTCACTCAAGGCTTGACGAGTGTCTTTGGATAGCCTAAGTAGTTCGAAAATGGACAATCTAGCTGGAGTATTAGCCAACTGAGCCAAGATATCGAAGTTATATGGTTTCTCTAAACCTTTGTTTTGAATATTCTTCAAAGGTTTATCAAAACGAACTTCTTTTTGCTTGCCTTTGTCCACCGAAGTTGGTCTAGAAGGACCTGCCTCTAGTAGAACAGGTTCAGGCTCTAGATGTTTGGCAGTTGAAGTGTCTACCGTTGCTCCCCCCTGGTTCCCTCCATAGTCCTTGAGGTAGGATTTCCCTGACCGGGTTCCGGTTGCCAAAGCCTCTTCTTCTGATGTCGGGGATATTGTGACCATATGGCATGGTTTACATTTTGAGTTCTTTTTAGACTTAGCTTTAGCAGCTTTAGTCTCTTCCTCAATTTCTGACACCTGATCAGGGTGGACCCATATGATCTCCCCACGCTTGGTAGTTTGGGGCATTAAGTCATAATTTTGACCCCTGGTAGGAGGAAGATTAACAATGTTCATCATTGCCCGTGGAATAGGTACCACACCATCCGGGACTTCTTGAGGGGGCAGATTGCCAAACTGGAACGAGATCATGTTTGCAGTGACCGTCTTTTCGCTGTTATGCAGAGTGATGGCCTTGGCGTCGATCAGCTCCTGGATTTTCCTTTTCAGTACATAGCATGCCTTTGTGGGATGATGTATGTATCTGTGTAAAATGTAGTACTTAGGATTATTTGTACTGCCGACTTCATTTGGCCGCTTTACCTCGGAGAGAGTAAGCTTGCCACTTTTGACTAGATAATCGAATATGCTCAGAATATCGTCGTCGTCAAAAGAATATTCTTCTTTAGGCCTGGAAGTCCCAGGATTCGTCTGCGTAGTCACTAGAGTATGTTGCCTGGACGTGTTGATCGCCAGAGCTTCCTTTCCTTTAGAACTACGAGTATGGTCGTTATTGGAGGATGACCGCTTCCCTCTATCAGAGGTAGAGATCATGATTCCATTGTCATGAGCCTTCCGACTGTTATCTTCAGCGGCTACCGCTGATATGATAAATGAGGGCCAATCATGGAACTGATATGGTCCCGTGAATACTGAGTTCAGTGGGAGAAGGTTCTTCCGGCAAATATCCACCAAGGCTGAATTTGGAACTCCAGGAGGCATCTGCAAAGTAGCCTGACGAAAATGTTCAATAAAAGTACGAATGCTCTTTTTCTCATTCTGCTTTACTTCGATAAGTGATGGCATAGACATGTCCATTCCTCCTTCATAGAATCGAGCAAAGAACATAGTCTTAAAATTTTTAAAAGAAGTAATACAGTTGTCTGCTAGACTACGGTACCATTGATAGGCCACTCCAGACAGACAACCTTTAAACACTCGAGTGAGAAGGGCGTCATTCCCTTGCAATAACACCGTCATCATGCTGAAGTAATTCATATACTGGCTTGGTGATATTTTTTCCTCGAACAAAACCATAGCCTGTGGTTTGTATTTTGGTGGGAAAGGGATCTCGTCCCAGATAACTGGGTATGGCTGGTTGATTCCCAACTTCTTGAGCTGATCCTTATGCTTCAAGGCATCAAATTGGGCTTTTAATTCCCGAATTGCTTGTATCGGATTTTCAGTTGGGAAAGGGACAGCAGAGAGGTGAGAGATTGGTTGAATTGTAACTCCCATAGGAGGTAATATATTCTCCGGGTTAAGGGGTTGAGGAGCAGCTGATTCTTGATTTTGAATAGGCTCCTGGCTTACATTGGATGGTGGCATGTCTACCCCCATACGTATTTAAGTCGGAGGAACAGATGCTTGAGCTACCGCAGTTGTATGTTGAGTTACCATCATTTGGTGCATACTCTCCATCATGGTATGCATCTCTTTAATCGATGCTTCCAATACAGCGATGCGTTGTTCAGTATTTCCTAATGGGGAAGCTTCTTCATGTTCATGTCCAACGGCATAAACTCCCATTTCTCTGGATGCCACCGAGGGATTAGTATAGATCTCTGTAGAGATCGAGTCTATACTTTCAGCATCAGATTCAGAAAGCTGGCCACCCCCAGCGTCAGAATCAGAAGAATATGAAGCCGATTGTCGTAACCTCGAGCGGGTGTTTCAAAAAACACCTGCTTCAATATTCTCAAGAATCTATCAAATCTCCTTTGGCTTGGATTTCTAGAGGGATGACGTCTTAAACTTGACCTTCCTCTAGCAATGTGCGAAGCCATATTTACTGATGAGAATGTCGGTTCTTCTTTCTGTAAGGACAAAGAGTAGTTCAACCGGTCGAAAACTGACCGTTTTGCCTTAGAACAGAAGTAGTTAATTACAACCTTATGACTATTACAACAATGCTCCCTAGGGGGTATAATAGACATATTAGAAGACCCCCTGTCTTTGCGTTTCTAGATCAAGAAATCACGCAAATCAGAGGGATTAATAGAAGAAGAGGGCTTATTATGTCTTTTTTTATCAGTAGGGACTTGGAGATTGGGAACCATGACCCTTTCTCTGCCATAAGTATACAACAGTTCGCCCATGTGAGTAGCATATGATCCATCATCCGTTTGAGGAGCGTATTTTTCCGTGAAGTGGGTCTTCTTTACGTGAACAGATTTTTCCTAGCGTAATTTGCAGTGTTGCCCAGGTTCGCGTAAAATAGGGAAAGTCCTCAAACGGCCTCCAACGTCCCGCGTAATCTGAAGAGTGGGCACCTTCTTCTCTTGGGGGCATACAAGCCTAGAGGTTGGGAGATTCGCCACTCGTTTTCCCTTGATGTGATCCAAGGATCCATCTGCCTTATCACAGATAGGAGATGTATTTTTACGCGCAAGGCGCGTTCTAGACTTCTGGATTGGCACTGGGGCATAGCCAAAAGTTTTATTTGCCACGTCATAGACGGGAGACGAATTTTTATGCACAAGGTGCGTTCTAGACTTCTGGATTGGAACTGGGACATTGCCAGAAGTTTTGTCTGCCACGTCACAGACGGGAGACGGATTTTTACGCGCAAAGCGCGTTCTCGACTTCTGGATTGGCACTGGGACATTGTCAGAAGTTTTGTCTGCCACGTCACAGACGGGAGACGGATTTTTATGTGCAAGGCGCGTTCTAGACTTCTGGATTGGCACTGGGGCATTTCCAGAAGTTTTGTCTGCCACGTCACAGACGAGAGACGGATTTTTACGTGCAAGGCGCGTTCTAGACTTCTGGATTGGCACTGGGGCATTTCCAGAAGTTTTGTCTGCCACGTCACAGACGGGAGACGGATTTTTATGCGCAAGGCGTGTAGGTTGTGTTGTCACAACCTTGTTAATCAGAGGAGAAAAGCTTGCAGGAAGGGCAGAGGATGTCTAGGGCATCCACACTTTACGCAGCTTCCTGTTGTCCTGGACAAAGAGGGAATGAGAGCTAACCCCTGCGCGAAACATGTCTTCATAAGCAGATTGGTCGAATTAGACGATCAACGTCTTCTTCGTTGATCCGACGGATACAACATCGTGTTGAGCAATGACTTTCTTGTCAGATGAGAAAGTAGTACCCAGCAGAGTCGCCATATTGTGTTTGATGATAAACAAAAAAATAAAACTAGGTTTATTCGAAACCCTTTCTTTGTTTACAAACAAGAAAAAAAATAGTACAATTAATCCTATACGAGGATGTTAAGTACAATAAAAATAATTCTGGAGAAAAAATGCTATAGGAGTCTGATCTGCGGTCGATCACTTTGTCCCTTGGACCACACGATGATGAAGAAGTACTGTAGAAGAATAAGAAGCTTCAAAGGTTGCAAGTGGGATTGAATTCTCGTTGTCAAAGTTGTCAATCGACACTCTCTATCTATGCTCTCTCTCTCTCTCTCTTTAGATTCGATCTCTGATCTGGATCCCTTTCCTTCCCCCCTATCTCCTATGAACGGAGGGCTCTATTTATAGAGCTCAGTCATAGTAACTGTCCAGTCGGCGTAGAAGCCAAACTGTGAAGAGGGTGGCACTCTTTACGCGGTAATTATAATAACTGCTACCCACGTCTGAATGATCTCCTGAATCTGCGTATGACGCATGTCCTATTATGCGGTAACGCGTATAACCGCTCCTCGAAGATCATGGCATGCAAGCCACATAGGTAATTGCTCCTTGCGTAAAGATGGTTGGCATAAAAGCCAAATAGCTGTCTTGTTGGCGTAAAAGCCAAATAGCTGTCTTTTTGGCGTAAAAGTCAAATAGCGAAAAGCTTGATACTGCATGAATAATAGATAACCAGCAAAAAACTAGCCAATTATCTTTCCTGACTGAGGTCTTGAGCGTATTCTGGGCTAAATAGCCTTATCACGTACCTTTGCAAATATAGCCTAAGTTGGCGTATTTCGAGGAGATAGCATACGGCATACTCCTATAATTAAAAATAGCCTGGTTGGCATAAAATGCAAGGATGGTGATGTGAGCGTATTAGTCACGATTTTAGCTCTCAGTTATCAAAAATAGAACACAATCTCGTACATTAAATGCAGAGATCTGCCCCCATCTCGTGCGTTAAATGCAGAGATATGCCTCGAGATCTGTACGAGAGACAGCTTTTGACGTGGCATCTGATTTTGTCTCATCTCGAGCATAAAAACTCATCTCTGCCTGTGTAAAATAGGCAGTGTATTCCTTGAATGCGTAAAAATGACTTGTATCAAGGATATGTCACTAAACGATAGCCTGGGCCTCTGTGCAGAATCATCATTACAGCCATCCTCTCGATCATCGTGCAGTACTCTTTGTCAGGAGTCAGGTTCACTATTTTTTCTGACAGGTTCATTCGAGGAATACGAAGAGTTCCTCGTACAATTTCACACTGCATTAAAAGTGAACATATTTTACGCCGTAGGGAGGTGTAGCTACGTTTTACGCCTAAACAACCTTGAAGTGCTGCTTTATGCGGGCATATCTGAAGTCATATTTTATGCCACACAGCGTTGAAGGTCTGTTTTTACGCGGGCTTCATGTATGTTGGGGGTTTTAAGCGTATAATTCCACAACGTATTTTTCATGCTTCTACATGCAGTAGCTACTCTATGTGTGGCTACGAAGCTAGCAGCTATGAATGAATGCGATGCTCCAGAATCGAATAAAGCTATAACAGGTAATGAAGCTACTAATATAGTACCTGCTATGACCTCTCCAGTAGTAGCTTCCTCTTTAATAGCCAATATAAATGCCTGTCCTCGTCCCTGAGCTGGACCTTTCTGCTGTCGAGCCTGCTGGAATAGTGTTGCCTATGGTGCCAAAGGTGGCCTCGGCTGATACCCTCCTGAAGCTGGTGGTCTGACTCCTCCAACTACCGTTTGTGGTGCTCCCAATGCTGGATAAGCTGGATTAGGTAGCTGCTGGGCTGGTCTCGGTGCTGGTAAAGCTGGTCGATCTACCATTAGTGCTCCCTCTTGACGCTCAGGGCAGTCATTGGCTGGATGTTGGTTATATCCGCAAATCAAGGATAGTCCCAACTTACATCTGCACTCCCTCTCAATATGGTCTACCTTGCCACGGTAGTGACAAGTAGGAAGGGATGTGGCTCTTGGTGCTGTTCTCTATGGTGGATTCCTCTGGGCTCGCTTTGTAGACTCCCCTTGTGGTCCTCTGGCTGGTGCTGATGTGAATGGCCATTTCAGGCTAGACTCTCTCCTAGTGATGTGCTCCACACGTCGTGCTGTAGAAAGGACATCTATGTATGAAGTAAGTGCAACGGATTCGATCAATCTCTGTAGCTCAAAGCTAAGTCTATCGAAGAACTTCTCTGCCTTCGCCTCTTCTGTCAAAATTAGAGTAGGGGCAAAGTGAATAAAATGGATGAACTCTGCATTGTACTCTTCTACTGTCATATTGCCTTGAATGAGGCGGTTAAATTTATCTCTAAGTTTTGCTCTAGCAATGGCTGGAATATACATCTCCTGGAAGAGTCTACAGAACTTCTCCTAAGTGACTCGGTCCGGTCCGAGCCGTCTCTCCTCAGATAGCCACCAATGATGTACATTACCCATCAACTGCATCCTAACGGCAGTCATCCATCGCTCCTCCTTGCCAGAAAATATATGGGGCTTCAGTTGGCAAAAATCAGTGATAGATCCCGTCGATGGTCGCCTAGCTAGTGGATTCGCCTGCTCCAATATGGTTATTAGGCTGTTCCTTAAGTTCTCTGCCTCGTGACGTTGAGCCTCTTGATGAACCTGATGTTGAGCTTGCATCATTGCGTAGAACATTTGGATCATCTGTTATCCGTCCATAGCCTGTCTTGGTGGAAAAATAGGCATTGGTGGAGTAAACTGTGGCGGTAGTGGAATATCGTCTCGGCGAAAACTCGAGGCGTGCTAATCTGCTTGATTACTTTGTTGAGCGGATGGATCTCCACCCAATGGTGCCACTCCATCATCGTAGGTGACCATAACACCTTGTGGTATACCTTCGGGAGTCTTATCGCCGGCTCTTGGATCCATTACTCTATATTAAAAGTAAACTATGAGAATTGCACAGAGGAATCAAGACAGGATGCAAGTCAATAAATTATTTTAAAGTCGGTATAGAGGTCAAGAACAGATCAACAAGTGGATGAGATCCTATAATTTATCCTAATCGCAGGCTTGCTTGGTTCCTTAGTTAAAACTAAAGAAATATAGTCGTAGACCTGCATGGGCCACCACAAAAACTATGTCACACCCCAGTCCTAAAATACCGAGGAACTTGCCATATGACAATGGCCAACAGCACAACTCCAATGGACAAACCCAATTTAATGGACTCATTAGAGTGTACTTAAGCTATAAAACAAATACAATGGTCTAAGATACATATCACAGTCTAATTCTAATCTCATCCACAGAAAGTAAACACAATTCAAAATGTTAGACTAATCAAAAAAGAAATATAGTCCATCAACAAGTTCCAATAAAAAGTGTCTCGGGGAACAACCCAATAATAAGTTAATACAATAATCCAAGAGTCAAGATATAGAATAACTGGAAGCAGAAATAACCGAGTATATAACAGAATACTCAGGAGAAATCCTCTGGCACAACCTCATCGTCTAGTGCCAGTACTTCTCCAACATCAGCTCCAGTCCCATAAATCTCAGGGTATTCCTCTTCTGCTGTACCTGGGACATAATCTAGATCTAGGTCCTCAGGGGACATAGCAAGGTACAAGAATAACTCAAGCCAAATAAAAATGCAGCAAATAAAAATAGATCCTTAGGGAAATCTATGTAACCAGTTATGTGATATGCTAATAAGAGCATCACTAGTACTCAGGCTGAGACTACTACAAGCTCTGTGTCGGGGAGCCTGTAGCAGTAATATCACGTAATGGGCCAAGCTTTGGAACAGAGACTAAAGTACTACAATAATAAATATATATATATATATATATATATATATATATATATATATATATATATATGTAATCAGCATGTATCCTGTGTGTCTCTTCCCACCCAATATAATCACACATCTCATGTCCACGATGTCTCATGTCCATAACACGCAAGATGATGACCTCTAGCTAGTACAGCGAGTTATAATAATATCTATGTATATGCAAGACTTATGTCACGAATCCTGTAAGCCTATACAGAACCACCATGAATAACTCAGGAAAGATTCGGTCTCATAAACAGTATTAAGTGTCCTATGGTATGACGTACTTGGTAAAGCTAGTACAAAAATATATAGGATTATGATATCAACTCTCTAAGTGACATTACATGACTCTGCGTACAGTGTCGACACCCGAATCTTGCTCGGACGCTAAGCAACGTCTCACGGTCCTAGGTTAAGCAGGTACATCATAGAAATAACTCAAGCAAATAATATTTGAGAAACTACTGCAAGTTTGGCAAGGTACACTGTAGAAGCATGAAATACGCTAGGAAATTGTACGCATATTATACAGTCAAAATCCAACATGCATGAAGTCCGCATAAAACAGCGCTTCAAGGCTGTGTAGCGTAAAATATAGTTTCAAAATTGCTCGCGTAAAACAGAGCTTCAGCGCTGTATGGCATAAAATATGACTACAGAGCTATTGGCGTAAAGAAGAGCTTCAGAGCTGCCCGCATAAAGCAGCGCTTCAAGGCTGTTTTGGCATAAAAGGTTGTTACACCTTCCCCTCGGCGTAGAATACGTTTATTTTTAATGCAACATAAAGTCATACGAGGAACTCTTCGTATTCCTCGGATGAATCTGTCAGACAAAACAGTGAACCTGACTCCTGACAAAAGTACTGCACGATGATCGAGAGGACGGCTGTGAAGATGATTTTGCACAGAGACCCAGACTGTCATTTAGTGACACATCAGGGATACAAATCATTTTTTTTACGCATTCAAGGAATATGCTGCCTATTCTACACAGGCGGAGATGAGTTTTTACGCTCAAGATGAGACAAAATCAGACGCCACGTCAAAAGCTGTTTTTCGTAAAGAGCTCGAGGCATATCCCGGCATTTAATGCACGAGATTGAGGCATATCTCTGCATTTAATGCACGAGATGGGGACAGATCTCTGCATTTAATGCACAAGATTTGGTTATATTTTTAAACGACTGGGAGAGCTAAAACTGTGACTAATACGCTCACATCATCATCCTTTCATTTTATGCCAACTAGGCTATTTTCAACTATTGGAGTACGCCGTATGCTATCTCCTCGAAATACGCCAACTCAGGCTATATTTGCAAAGGTACGTGATAAGGCTATTTAGCCCGGAATACGCTCAAGACCTTAATCAGGAAGGATAATTGGCTATTTTTACGCTGGTTATCTATTATTCATGCAGCATCAAGTTTTACGCAGAATTTGGCTTTTACGCCAATAAGACAGCTATTTGGCTTTTACGCCACCAAGACAGCTATTTAGCTTTGTGCCTCAGTGCCAATCCAGAAGTCTCAGACGCGCTTTGTGCGTAAAAAATTTTCTCCCGTCTGTGACGTGGCAGACAAAACTTCTGGCAATGTCTCAATGCCAATCCAAAAGTCTCAGACGCGCTCTGCGAGTAAAACTTTGTCTCCCGTCTGTGACATGACAGAAAAAACTTTTGGCAATGCCCCAGTGCTAATCCAGAAGTCTAACACGCGCTCTGCGCGTAAAACTTTATCTCCCGTTTGTGACGTGGCAGACAAAATTCGAAGCAAGGCCTCAGTGCCCGCGCAGAAATTTCAAACGCGCCCTGCGCGTAAAAATACATCTCCCGTCTATGATGAGGCAGATGGACCCTGGGATCACATCAAAGGAAAACGAGTGGCGGATCTCCCAACCGCTAGGCTTGTACTCCCACAAGAGAAGAAGTTGCCCACTCTTCAGATTATGCGTGACGTTGGAGGCCGCTTGAGGACTTTTCCTGTTTTACGCGAACCAGTGCCAAACTCCAAATTATGCCAGGATAAACCTGTCTGCGTAAAGAAGACCCGTTTTATGGGAAAATATGCTCCTCAGAAGGATAATGTATCATATGCTACTCACATGGGGGAACTGCTATATTCTTATGGCAGAGAGAGGGTTGTAGTTCCCAATCTCCACGTTCCTACTGATGTAAAAAGGCATAATAAGCCTTCTTCTTCTGTTAATCCCCCTGATTTGCGTGATTTCTTGATCCAGAAATGCAAAGACAAGGGATCTTCTAATATGTCTATTACACCCCCTAGGAAGCATTGTTGTAATAGTCATAAGGTTATAATTAACTACTGCTGTTCTAAGGCAAAATGGTCAGTTTTCGACCGGTTGAACTACTTTTTATCCTTATAGGAAGAAGAACCAACATTGGCGTCGATAAACATGGCTTCGCACATTCCTAGAGGAAGGTCAAGTTCAAGACGTCATCCCTCTAGAACTCCTAGGCAAAGAAGATTTGACAGACTCCTTGAGAATATTGAGGCAGGTGTTTTTTGAAACACCCGCTTGAGGTCACGACAATCGACTTTATATTCTTCTGATTCCGACGCTGGGGGTCGCCAGCTTTCTGAATTTGATGCTAAAAGTATATACTCAATCTCTACAGAGATCTATACTAATCCCTCTGTGGCATCCAGAGAAATGGGAGTTTATGCCGTTGGAGATGGACATGAAGACGCTTCCCCATCAGGAAGTACTGAACAACGCATCGCTATATTGGAAGCATCGCTTAAAGAGATGCATACCATGATGGAGAGTATGCACCAAATGATGGTGACTCAACATATAGCTGCGGTAGCTCAAGCACCTGTTCCTCTGACTCAACTAAGCGTGGGGGTAGACATGCCACCATCCAATGCAAGCCAGGAGCCTATTCAAAATCAAGAATCAGCTTCTTCTCAACCCCTTAACCCGGAGAATGTATTACCTCCTGTGGGAGTTACAATGCAACTGATCTCTCACCTCTTTGTTGTCCCTTTCCCAACTGAAGATCCGATACAGGCAGTTCGGAAATTAAAAGCCCAATTTGATGCCTTGGAGCATAAGGATCAGCTCAAGAAGTTGGGAATCAACCAGCCATACCTAGCTATCTGGGACGAAATCCCTTTCCTACCAAAATACAAACCACAGGATATGGTTTTGTTTGAGGGAAAAATGTCACCAAGCCAGTATATGAATTACTTCAGTATGATAATGGTGCTGTTGCAAGGGAATGACGCCCTTCTCACTCGAGTGTTTAATGGTTGTCTGTCTGGAGTGGCCTACCAATTGTACCGTAGTCTAGCGGACAACTGCATTACTTCTTTTGAAGATTTTAAGACTCTGTTCTTCGCTCGATTCTATGAAGGAGGAATGGACATATCTGTGTCATCACTAATCGAAGTAAAGCAGAAAGAGAAAGAAAATATTCGTACTTTTATTGAATATTTTTGTTAGGCTACTTTGCAGATGCCTCCCGGAGTTCCAGATTCTGCCTTGGTAGACATTTGCAGGAAGAACCTTCTCCCACTGATCTCAGTATTCACGGGACCATATCAATTCCATGATTGGCCCTCGTTTATTATGTCGGTGATAGCCGCTGAAGACAACAGTCGGAAGGCTCGTAACAACGGAATCATGATCTCTACCTCTGATCGAGGTAAGCGATCATCCTCCAATAATGACCATACTCGTAGTTCCAAAGGAAAGGAAGCTCTGGCCATCAACATGTCCAGGAAAAATACTCCAGTGACTACGCAGACGAAACCTGGGACTTCCAGACCTATAGAGGAATATTCTTTTGACGACGACGATATTCCGAGCATATTCGATTGTCTAGTCAAAAGTGGCAAGCTTACTCTCCCCGAGTTAAAGCATCCAAATAAAGTCGGCAGTACAAATAACCTAAGTACTATATTTTCCACAGATACATACATCACCCCACAAAGGCATGCTATGTACTAAAAAGGAAAATCCAGGATTTGATCGACGCCAAGGCCATCACTCTGCGTAACAACGAGAAGACGGTCACTGCAAACATGATCTCGCTCCAATTTGGCAATCTGCCCCCTCAAGAAGTCTCAGATGGTGTGGTACCTATTCTATGGGCAATGATGAACATTGTTAATCTTTCTCCTACCAGGGGTCAAAATCATGACTTAGTGCCCCTAACTACCAAGCGTAGGGAGATCATGTGGGTCCACCCTGATCTGGTGTCAGAAATTAAGGAAAAGACTAAAGCTGCTAAAGCTAAGTCTAAAAAGAACTCAAGATGTAAACCATGTCATATGGTTGCAATATCCCCTATGTCGAAAAAAGAGCCTTTAACAACCGGAACCCGGTCAGGAAAATCCTACCTTAAAGACTATGGAGGTAGCCAGGAGGAAGCAACGGCAGACACTTTGCCTGCTAAACATCTAGAACCTGAACCTATTATGCCAGAGGCAGGTCCTTCTAAACCAACTTCGCTGGACAAAGGCAAGCAGAAAGAAGTTTGTTTTGATAAACCTTTGAAGAATATTCAAAACAAAGGTTTAGAGAAACCTTATAACTTCGACATCTTGGCTCAGTTGGCTAATACTCCGGCCAGATTGTCCATTTTTGAGCTACTTAGGCTATCCAAAGATACTCGTCAAGCCTTGAGTGAAGCATTAATGCAAGCAGATGTATGCTTGACTTAGCTTAAATCTACTGATAAAGAGCCTGCGGCATGTCCTCAATGCCATAGTGTGATGGAAGTGGCCCCTAACATCACTTTTACTCAAAAGAACATATTGTTAAAACATAACAGACACGACAGGCCTCTTTATTACACCGGATACGTCGGCTCCATTGAGGTAGACCAGATTCACATAGATCCGGGATCGTCGATCAGTATTATCCCTCATAGTCTGTTAAGACCGTTGAGAATTCCTACAAGCGAACTGGCTTATACTACCACCACAATCGTGGGCTTTAATGCCAGGAAGAGCAGACCGTTAGAGAAGATTCGTTTGAGGATCCAGATTGGTGACCTTAGATCAGTGGCTACATGCTACGTCATTGATTCGGAGGTATCTTACAACATTCTGTTGGGCAGACCATGGATCCACGATCACAATATTGTTCCTTCAACTCTACATCAATGCTTCAAATATGTAGACGTCCAAGGGACAGTGAAAATAGAGTTTGCTGACCTCAACCTGTTAAAAGGAGTTGAGTCCTACTATTCTGATACCATGTTGTACACCCAAGACTACATGAAGGAGGTGTCAGGAAGGACGGAAGAGGAATCCTACCAGGAGCCAGGAGAACCATCTGTTGAGCAACCTTTGTCAATCCAGGTGAAAGGGCAGACTACCCGTCCGAAAGTTATGGAACCTGTGACTATCCACTTGGGCAAAAACCAAATCAGGAGGAGGAAATGATCCCCTAGTGATCAGTCTAAACAAGAAGCCTCCACCTTTAGTCATTGACCTTAGGCGCAACAAGCAGTCAGCTGATGTAAATATAATCGGGAATATAGTTTCTGACGATAATAAAGATTCTCTTTTCCAGTATACTGACGCTCAATTTCCTAATCAGGAATATTCCCCTCATAACGATATAGAACCTATAGCACAAAAATTCTTGGAAGCTATAGACTTCTATCATCCATATGTGTGGGAAGTAGCGTCAACATCTAATGTCGTCACGACATATGGGCCGCATGAAGATTCTATCTTTGTTGTTCCACCTACTTGCAACAATCAGCATCCAATAGTCTTCGGTCGCATGCAAAATAGACCGATTGTACAAGAAGGTTCTAACGAATCTAACGCTGGGAAAATGCAAGTCCACAGATATAGCCCACAGGCTTTTAAGATTATGCAAAGCATGGGTTATGATTTGAAGTTGGAGCCAGGCCTCAACTACGGAAAAGACAGACGAATGTCGTTGCATGGTGATCTCTACTGTCAATGAACTCATTTTGGTTTAGGGTATACCACATATCTTACAACTTCAAACAACTTTGAGTCAAGTGAGGAGACCATTTCCTCTTCTCAATATGATTTGTCATCCTCTGATTCAGATGATGAACTCGAACGAGCATTATCAGTAAATATGGTGTTGACAGATTCCCTCGAAACGGAGGAACAAGAATCTGAACCATTTGAAGATGAATCCTGGGCTCAGTAAATGGATACACAATGGGAACTCTGGTTCGAACAAAAAGAACCACCCACTGAAGATAAGGTTATCCAAATCAATGTTGGGGATGAATTTTCACCAAAGCCGATATTTATCAGCAACAATCTTTCAATGAAAGAAAGAGAAGAAATGATCCAGCTGATAAAAGAATATATCGATGTCTTTGCTTAGAATTATGAGGATATGCCAGGTCTTGATCCAAAAGTGGCTACCCATAAACTCAACATATTGTCTAATTCAAAGCTTGTAAAGCAACACCAACGCAGGTTCCGCCCAAATATGATGGATGTCATTGAAGCTAAAATAAAGTAGCTAATAGCTTATGGGTTCATTCGGGAAGAACAACATCCTGATTAGGTCGCTAATGTTGTCCCAATTATGAAGAAAAATAGAAAAGTGCGTGTTTGCATCGACTTCCGAGATCTAAATGTGGCCTGCCCTAAAGGTGAGTTCTCTCTTTCCATTACAGGCGTCATGATCGATAATATGTGCGGTTTTAAGCGCATGTCTTTCATGGACGGATTTTTAGGATATAATCAAATTAAGATGAATCCTGAAGATGAAAAGCATACTGCTATTCGTACACCACTGGGGGTATATTGCTATACGGTCATGCCTTTTGGATTAAAGAATATCGGAGCTACATATCAACGAGCTATGAGTAACATATTCCATGAGCATCTGCGCAAAACGGTGGAATGTTACGTAGACGATATTGCTGTCAAAAGCCGCATCAAGGATAATCACATCCAAGACTTGAAGACAATATTCGAGTTGATGCGCCAACATCAACTCAAAATGAACCCCACAAAGTCCTTTCTTGGTGTATCCAATGGAAAATTTCTGGAATTTGTCATTACCGCTAAAGGCATTCAAGTTGACCCTGATAAAGTAAAAGCCATCCTAGAAATGCGACCGCCTCGTAATCTGAGAGAACTTAGGGGATTTTAAGGTCGTCTAGCTTATATCAGGAGATTCATATCCAATCTCTCCAGAAGATGTCAACCTTTTTCTCGTCAAATGAAGAAAGGTGTGTCATTCGTATGGGACGAAGCCTGTCAGCAAGCGTTTAATGACATCAAACGCTATCTTATTAATCCTCCAGTTCTTGTGCCTCCCGTCATAGGAAGACTATTTTTGCTGTATGTTCGAGCAATGGATCATTCTTTAGGGGCTCTCCTTGCACAGAAGAACAATGAGGGTCACGAACAGGCTATTTACTATCTAAGCAGGATGATGGTCGGAGCTGATCACAGGTATAGTCGAGTAGAAAAAGAATGCTTGGCCCTAATATTTGCCATTCAGAAGACGCGATATTACATGACGGGCCAAACTATTCATATCATCTCCAGAATTAATCCACTTCGGGTTTTAATGAATAAGCCGAGTGTTCTTAATTCCCGACTCGCGACTTTGGCAATGCTACTGACACCGTATGATATGGTGTACGTCCCTCAGAAGTCCATGAAAGGTCAAGCCTTGGCTGATTTCTTAGTTGCCCATCCAATTTCGGAAACCTCTAAATTATATGAGGACATTCCCGACGAAGTTGCATAATATAATTCGGCAATGGAAGGTGATACATGGCAGCTATTCTTTGATGGCGCTTCCAGAACTGGTCCCAAGGGAAACGTGGTTTCAGGAGTAGGAATTGTCCTTGTGACTCCTGATAAACTCGTCATCTATCGAGCATATTCTCTTAGCGAACCCTGCTCTAATAATGTGGCAGAGTATAATGCTCTACTAATCGGGCTTCAAGTTGCTAAAGAATTGGATGTTGAATACCTGAAAGCTTTTGGTGATTCTCAGCTGATCGTCAATCAGGTCAGAGGAATATATGAAGTCCACAATCCAGACATCATTCCTTATCATCGAACAATGATCGAGATAGCAATGTCTTTTAAAGGATTCTTCTTAGAGCATGTTTTTCGATCTCAAAATTTGGAAGCTGATGCTCTGGCCAGCTTAGCTGCAGATCTAGCTATTCCTATAAGAAGGCAGAATTTGGTGATCCTTCTTAACAGAGATTTGTTTTGTGTGAAAAATAACTTTCACATAGAATGCAGCTATGCTATAAACACGGTTCTTCCTAAGAGAGATTGGAGAAATCCCTTTATAGACTTCGCATTATACGAAATCTTACTAGAAGATCCTAAAGAAGTAGTATCTATCAAGAGACGATCATTACGTTTCTATTTTGATGCTTCTTCACAAAGTCTATATCGCCGAACATACGATGGACTATTGTTACGATGTCTCTCTGATAATGATGCTAGGCGGGTTATCCAAGAAGCTCATGACGGGGTATGTGGAGCACATCAACCCGGTCCTAAGTTACATGATCGTATCAGGAGGATGGGCTACTACTGGCCTACTATGATTGCAGATATCGTAAAATATGCAAGACAATGCAAAGCCTGTCAGGTTCATGCGGATTTCATACATCAGCCTTCTGAGTATTTACATCCTACTATTGCATCATGGCCCTTTGAAGCATGGGGTATGGATATCATTGGTCTTATTCATCCTTCGTCTTCTAGAGGACATCGGTTCATATTGGCTATCACTGACTATTTCTCCAAATGGGCAGAGGCGATCCCTCTTGCTGAGGTAAAGACATCCAATGTGATCAACTTTATCAAACACCATGTAATTTATCGCTTCGGGAAACCCCGAAGGATAATTTATGACAATGGCCCTCAATTCATCAGTCAAGCGTTTCACCGATTTTGGGATAAGAATCGGATACAGAATATGGCCTCAACGGCATACAATCCTAATGCTAATGGTTTGGCGGAAGCCTTCAACAAAACCATCATCAAACTCTTAAAAAAGTTTGTCTCTTCAAACAAAAGAGATTGGAACGAGAAGTTGGGAGAATGTCTGTGGCAATACCGCATAACAGTACGAACGCCAATTAGCTGTACCCTATTTTCGTTAGTTTATGGGTGTGAAGCAGTTCTTCCCATTGAAGTTCAAATTCTATCACTCAGGATAGCAGTGGCTAATGAGCTGGCTAATTAAAATAATGATCGTTTAAGACTTCAAGAGCTAAAAGGATTAGACGAGAAACGCCTTCAAGCTCAACAGCGCATCGAGTTCTACCAGGAACGCATCTCCAGAGCTTTTAATCAAAAAGTGAAGGAAAGAGTGTTCAAAGTTGGCGAACTAGTTCTAGCTGTGAAGAGGCCAATGATCATTACACACAAAAGTAAGGGCAAGTTACAGCCCAAATGGGAGGGCCCTTATGTGATTGAAACCATATTTTCAAATGGCGCTTACAGATTAGCCAAGCCTAATGGAGATTTGATAATGGCTCCTATCAACGGTAAATTCCTGAAGAAGTACTATGCTTGATCTCCTTTGCTCAAAGGGGTATGGTGAAGATTTCATTCTGATGACACTACATACAAAGATTAGTTGGATCATATTCTATCATGTTCTAGTGACCTTTGAATAGATATGTTGAACTAATTTGAAACTTTAAAACCTATCACGTTCATATTACCTTTGATAGTATTTTGTATATAAATTTAGTTGGATCATACTCTATCATGTCCATATTACCTCTGAATAGATATATTCAGCTAAACATCACCTAAAGTATATTATGTCCATATTACCTCTGATATAACTTTCATCTTAGCTTATCATTTATAATCAAAAGTGATAGGTCCACAAAGTCAGAAAATGTATCTTTATTATCTCTAGAAATAGCAAATTACAAAAGGAGCAAAAAGGTACATCATTGGGGAGGAGCCGTTAAATCGCTGATCTGTTGCGCCAAAGCCGCCATTCTTTCATTCCTGGAGTTCAAACTGTTAGTACGAGCCCGCTCCAGCCTTGCTTTGTCATTGCTCAAGAGAGATGGTTCAGACAGAGAATCAACAAAACTTGCGTAGATGACACCCGCATGTGCCAAGTTCTGCTGAGCTGTCTTCACTTGGCCCTCAAATACATCACGAACTACCGATGCCTTGAGAAGCCTCTCCCTTGTCTGAGCAAGTTCAGCTTCCAATTCTCGAACCCTCACTTCATATCCTTCACATTCAGCGCAACACTTGGCCAGCTGAGGAATACTCTCCACCAATACTGCCTGCTCTTTCTCCATCTCTTGTTGTTGTCCCTGGATGGATTTGTTTAAAGATTCAGTCTGCTGAGCAAGTTCCGCAGTTAGGGAGTCATACTCAGCTTAAACCAGGTCATCGATGCTGCCTCGGGATAGTTGCAAATATTCGTTAATGAGTTGTTCTAAACCATTAACTATTTGTTCTAGCGCATCAGCTCTTTCAACGTCATTAAAATTTCTAATCGGCACTATGGTGAGCTTGGAGGATGTCTTCAGAGCATCAAAGCCTAGATTCTTCTCCAGCACCATGGATATCAATTCTTTCAAAGTGACTTAGAATATGCTAGTGTATTGTTCAACTAGCATAGCAAAGATCGAATGTACGCTGGGAGTGGCCGCAATATCGATAAATCTCTTTTTCGGAAGGACTGTAGAGGATGTTGCCACAGTCGTTCCTTCAACAGATGGTGCGACAAAAAAAGAGACACCAATAACGGTTGGAGTTGCTGGCATGCTTAACGAATGAGGCACGATCGAGATGGTGGGTTCATCCTCCTCTGATGTTATTTGAACTGCTACTGGCGGAATGACACCCGAGAATGTTGCAGATGAAAGATTGGCAGTTTCAAAGTATGCTTCGTCGATGTCAGGCGTCGCCGTTTCATTAGCTGGATCCGCAACAAAATTAGAAGTTGTCTTAATGATGTTAATATCAATTTGATGCCCTCCCCAGAGATGTCTTCGCCTGAAAATAAGATAAGAGAAAGTTAATATCAATTTGATGTTAATTTTCCTGAAGAAAGAGTGAAGATAATATTTACCCATGGCCGATGGTATATATGCTGCATCTGCAGCCTGTATAGCTAAATCATTTCTTAATGATGCTAAACAAGTTGTCATACCTGGAGAAGAGGGTACACCAACTAACGTTTGAGGGTAGTCATCCCAGTCGTCACCCAGATCCACTCGAGGTTCATCAGGTGGAATCTCGCTCGAGATACTTATAGACGAAGGAGGGGCTAGGCCCATTTTTTGTCTCGGTAAAGGTATACTGATCCTTATTATGCTCGGCCTCGAAGGTGATCTAGAAGCACTACCAGTAACGGTGGTAGCGGCAGCAGTAGCGAACAAAGAATCTCCAGCACTGTCAGCTGGAACTGTGGAGGTTCCCTCTCTAAAAGGCGAAGGACCCCTGATCAAAGAATCATCCCTAACAGGAAAAACAATAGGCTCACTCCTAGAGGCTCCCTTTGTGGAAGTCCTTTTAGGACCTCCGGTAGTCAGCTTCTTCTTGTGGGGGGAAGGCTCTTTCAGAGTGAAAGCCTTTCGTTTACTAGAGATTATGAGAGGCTCTGCTAGCGGAGCTATTACGCCTCTCGGTAAAATCAATAAATAATCATTTGCACCGGTATTTTCATCACCTTCATAAGAGGAGACAGATGGTATCTCCTCTCTCCCAGTGGACCTATGTGAGGGCATCCTGAAACTTCCATGAACATCAAAATCGTGATGGAAGGTATTTATGGACACATAAAACTGTGCGTACGAGTAAAGAATGTGCAGCTCCGTGGAGAGAGAAGTTGCGAGAACAGCAAAGGTTACTCCAGTATAACCCATTATGAAGTACCGCCATCCTCTAGCTCTATTAATAAGTCCACCTTTGAACTTGAAGCTAGTGATGGGATTCCCCACGTGTAACTGATCATACCCAAATTGCCTAGCGAAACGACTTGACAGATAAGGCTCCAAGTAGCCGTGGTCCTCACTTCTGTACAGCAGATGGGAAGGTCTAATGCAGACCAACCAGTAAAAGGCTTCAGGAGAAATAATAGTCTTCCCCTGACCTGCATCCTGAAGTTTCGTCCCCTGTTGATTGATATGTACGATGCAGAAGAACTTCCAACTATGGGCAAAATTTAGTGCTAGCCGACAGTCTATGACACTAGTCACATTCCAAAAAGAATTCCTGCAATTCAATAGGAAGTTATTGCCCGAACCACTGGCCGATCCGAGAAACATCACTTTGGTGTTGTAAAGGATTAACCATCCCATCAGATATAAGAATGGCAATTCCACTCTGGAATATCCTTCACGCTGTGTATCATCAGCCAGCAGTCCCTCAGTAATGGCCCTCAGGCCAGCTTAAATCCTGTACACCATGGTAGGGAGCAGGCCCAATCTTGCCCCAAATACCAAACGCACTGCGGACCATAAGGTGTTACGATGAATGCGATCCGCAGACGCGATACCAGGCACCACGCATCGGCGTAGCCAAACAGAAAGAAAGCCAGCCAGTTGAGCTTCTCTTGACAGAGGCTTTCGGCAATGCCTTATATAGCTATAGGCTTTGGTTCCTGCAGGATAACCCCCTATCTCTTCATTGAGAGCACAATCTTGAGCCCCCGCATCTTCAATAAGATCATCGATTGTGTTGGCATTGAGAATGCTCAAGGGATTCAAGGGTTTATCTCTTCTATCTACAACCTTGTCCTGTTTGGCATTTCTAGCCTGATGGAAGAAAAGGTAGGATACCCATTTGTTGATATGGGCTAAATCAGAGGGATCCTTGTAGAAGGCGGTGCATATAAGGTACTGGCTCATCAGCTCTTGGTACACTGCCACTGCCCGAGGGTGGGTATCTTTCAGCTCCCTATTTGTCGGAACATACTCTTTATAAGGAGTGTCTCCCATTGGCAGCTTTGAGATGTCTGCCATCTCATGAAGTGCCAGGCCAAACTCACCTATCGGAGTGGCGAAAGTCCCAGTGATCGAGTTATATCTCTCCATCAAATCTAAGAACAAATTGGGGTTGAGAGGCTGTCCAACACTAGTAGCACTCACAGCCGCAAACAAGCCAATACTTTCCAGCTCTACCTGAAGGTGCTTCAGGGCCCATGCAGATAAACTGGCCAATCGAAGATTCTGGGGGCTAAGCCATCCACTGGTGCGAGGGTTAACCTTGGGGTATACTCCCCCTGCCCCATAAAGTCATTACAAAAAGTCGCTATTTGAAGCGGCTGGATCAGTGAAGTGTCTTCACTTGGGACGCTGCCCGGCAGTAATCCTCTGAAAGGCATGACAGGGCCTGAGGGACTGCTTACAAAGGACCCTCGGTCCAATTCTTTCTTATAAAAGATCTTCCCTGGCTGGCCATGAAGATTGGGAGTCAGAGTCCATGACATCTTTCTGGGATGTGTGGCATGGAAGAATACAGAGATAGGGTAATCTCTGGACATCTTTGGCAAATACATGATCGTGCCCTCAGTAGAAAATACCCAATCTTCCTTCTTTGGCTTGGTCTGAGACTGCTTATCAATAACGTCCCCGAATAAGAAAGCTGGTTTCTTATACTCAGTCTTATCTATGTATGTAAGGGGCTCCCCACTGATCATACTCAGCAATATTCGTTCTCCTTGGGCTGAGACCAGAGTTCTTCTTTCTTGAGGATATTCATTTCCAGAGATAGGGAATTTCACATGGGACAAGTCCTCCAGATAGTTGGAATTCAGCATTCCAGTAGCAGAGCCCATAACTTCAGCCAGGGGGGAAATCTGTAGGTCCACTGTAAGAAGCAAGAAAACAAGTCAATTTTATGCTAGATGCTACACTCTTGCAGTATACACCAAAACTTGACAGTCTGAGTTTTTATGCCAGACTACAAAAATTTGACTTTTTACGCTGGAATTTACTTCTAGTACGTAAAAACTCAAAGTTTGCAGTATACGCCAAAACCTAACAGTCTGAGCTTTTATGCCAGATTGCAAAAATTTGAGTTTTACGCTGGAATTTACCCCTAATGAGTAAAATACAAGTTTTGCAGTATACGCCAAATTTTGACAGTCTGAGTTTTACGCTAGACTGTAAAAATATGGAGTTTTACACTGACACATTAGAAATATGGGCGTATTGGCGCATACACATACAACGTGTGCGAAGTATTTTTCTTCTCTCGAAGTCTTTACCTGTGATGCCCGGAGCACAGCTAGATGGTGGAGCACTTCGTTCAGAACGAGGCTCACTTGGCCTAGTAGGAGTCACTCATGCTTGAGCAGAGGAGCGAGATGAGGAAGCAGCTTTCTTTCCCTTAGCCGCGGAGGCCGATTTTGGTGCCATGGCGAATCTGAGTTCTCAGAAAAGAGACGAAGACGAAGAGTTCTCAGAAAGAGACGAAGGGTTTTGCAGAGACAGATGAAGGATTTTTCTCTCTCATGACCTAGGGCTATTTATAGAGTTCAGATAACTCTTCGAATCCTTAACCGAATCCGATATTATCTGATCAGTTATGATTTGGGACCACGTCATCCGATTATTTGAAAATGAAGGTGGACAGTCATGCTGCGTAACGGATCCATGATTTTATGCGCAGAGCAAGGATCCACTATTTTACGCTCAGAAGCTATAGATCTATGATTTTATGCTCAGAAGCTTTTACGCTCAGAATCTACATATCTATGATTTTATGCTCAGAAGCTACAGATCTATGATTTTACGCTCAGAAGCTTTTACGCTCAGAAGCTACAGATCTACGATTTTACGCTCAGAAGCTACAGATCTATGATTTTACGTTCAGAAGCTACAGATCTATAATTTTACGCTCAAAAACTTTTACGCTCAGAAGCTACAGATCTACGATTTTACGCTTAGAAGCTACAGATCTATGATTTTATGCTCAGAAGCTACAGATCTATGATTTAACCCTCAGAAGCTTTTACGTTCAGAAGCTACAGATCTATGATTTTACGCTCAGAAGCTTTTACGCTCAAGCTACAGATCTATGATTTTATGCTCAAAAGCTTTTACGCTCAAAAGCTACAGATCTATGATTTTACGCTCAAAACAGATCTATGATTTTACGCTTAGAAGCTTTTACGCTCAGAAGCTACAGATCTACGATTTTACGCTCAGAAGCTACAGATACTACGGATCTATGACTTTTCGCATATCTTAAAATTACGCAGGACGGGATACGCGTATATCTTGATAACTTGGGTCTTATACTCGAGAAAGCCAATTTCAAGAGTTTTACGTAGAAAATGCTCCTTCTTGGTTACAAAACATTGCAAGTGCCTAAAACACACAGATGTCAGCATTTGTAAACAAGACGACGAGTATTCAGTAAACTTCTCCTCTTCTTCAGGAATAAGGACTTTATCAGACGAAGGGTCAAGAGTGCCCTAAAAATGTCCATCTACATTGAAGATGACTCTTCTTCCAAGGCCATTGGAAGTTCATTCGAAGTCTAGCCAGAATCCTTTACATCTAAGTTCAAGTATGGCCTGTTCGGCGGACATTTCTTGCCCTGTTTCGAGAAACTTTCGGAAAGCCATCCTTGAAGATGATGTTCTGAACAGAAATTCTTCGTATTAGAGAAGTGATAGTTCAAAATTCTATGTGACTCCTCGCCCAAAAATATCATGACAATTGGATTTTCAAGACAATTTAATGTTGAAGAATTTTTACGCATATTCCTCTATGCGTAAAAGTCGGAGCATGACGGGAAGCATATTTGTGAGTATCAGTGTAAAAAATTACTCAAGCATGCTGAAGCTGCGTATTATCAGACTTCCTCACAGCAATATGGCAAATCAAAGAGGCGTAAAAGAAGACAAGTTTATTAATCATGATTACATATGATGGAAATCTATTTTACAAAGGATTTTTTATTAATATTCAAGATCATGATTACATATGATGGAGATCCATTTTACAAAGGATTTTTCATTAAAATTCAAGATCACGAAGGTAATCTATTACGCTAGGTTCTCATCTGACGGAGATCTTCAGTTCTTCTTCTACGGCACTTCTTCGGCTTCTTCGGCCGATGAACAAGAAAATGGTTAATGGCGGGAGGATACAGAAATGGGCCTGTTTAAATTATTCGAGCCCCCCTCCATATGTCATTGGCGGCCATGCTCAGACTTGTGTTAGGGATTCAGACCCAACACAATACTAGAAGACACGGCCAAGCTGCCCACCAGGGTCCAGCTTCATAATAGTAGAAAATACAGCTAGCAAGCTGTGTGGTCTAATACAACCCTTCCCCTCTCTTTGACGAATCGTCATATAAAATTGTTGATTATCTCGAGCAAAGGAAGCTATGATATCCTTCCATGATCCATCATTGCAGAGGATATTTGCTCGAAGATGCCTCTTTTTACGGCTCCTTACATGCTGGAAGAGCATAATCTTCTTCTTCCTCAGGGCAGCCCAATGAATCTCAGCGGCCATCTTTGTGGTGAAGGGAGTATGGAAAAACAAGTTTACTTGCTTGCCTTTATATAGGCAAAAGAGAACACACATAATCCCAATAACTCCTTAAATATCGCCAGAAAATCAGCCTCGAAGAACGAGTCAAATTTGACCACTTCATGCTTCATTCAAAGTATTTCAAATTATAAGGAATTTGAAAACTTTGAAGGGGGTCTTGTAGAAGCATAAAATACGTTGGAGAATTGTACGCGTATTATACAGTCAAAACTCAACATGCATGAAGTTCGCGTAAAATAGCGCTTCAAGGCTGTGTAGCGTAAAACATGGTTTCAGAATTGCTCGCGTAAAACAGAGCTTCAGCGCTGTGTGGCATAAAATATGACTTCAGAGCTATTGGCGTAAAGAAGAGCTTCAGAGCTGCCCGCATAAAGCAGCGCTTCAAGGCTGTTTTGGCGTAAAAGGTTGCTACACCTCCCCCCGACGTAAAATACGTTTGTTTTTAATGCAATGTAAAGTCATATGAGGAACTCTTCGTATTCCTCGGATGAATCTGTCAGACAAAATAGTAAACCTGACTCCTGACAAAAGTACTGCACGATGATCGAGAGGACGGCTGTGATGATGATTTTGCACAGAGACACAGACTGTCATTTAGTCACATCCTGGATACAAGTTATTTTTTTACGCATTCAAGAAATACGCTGCCTATTCTACACAGGCGGAGATGAATTTTTACACTCAAGATGAGACGAAATCAGACGCCACGTCAAAAGCTGTTTTTCGTAAAGAGCTCAAGGCATATCCCGGCATTTAATGCACAAGATTGAGGCATATCTCTGTATTTAATTCACGATATGGGGGCAGATCTCTGCATTTAATGCACGAGAACTGGTTCTATTTTTAAACGACTGGGAGAGCTAAAATTGTGACTAATACGCTCACATCACCATCCTTGCGTTTTACGTCAACCAGGCTATTTTCAACTATAGGAGTACGCCGTATGCTATCTTCTCGAAATACGCCAACTCAGACTATATTTGCAAAGGTACGTGATAAGTCTATTTAGCCCGGAATACGCTCAGGACCTCAATCAGGAAGGATAATTGGGTATTTTTACGCTGGTTATCTATTATTCATGCAGCATCAAGTTTTACGCAGAATTTAGCTTTTACGCCAACAAGACAACTATTTGGCTTTTACGCCACCAAGACAGCTATTTGGCTTTTACGCCAACAAGACAGCTATTTGGCTTTTACGCCAACAAGGCAGTTATTTGACTTTTACTCCAACCATCTCTACGCGAGGGGCAGTTACCTACGTGACTTGTATGCCATGATCCTCGAGAAGCAGTTATACGCATTACCTCATAATGGGACACGTGTCATACGCGGATTCAGAAGATCATTCAAACGTGGGTAGCAGTTATTATAACCGCCGCGTAAAAGATGTCACTTTCTTCACGGTTTGGTTTCTACGTCAACTGGACAGTTATTGTGACTGATCTCTATAAATAGAGACCCCTAGTCACAGGGTAAGGGGATCGAATCGAAAGAGGAGCAGAGAGCACAAACAAAGAGTGTCGATTGACAACTTCGACAACGAGAATTCAATCCCACTTGCAACCTTTGAAGCTTCTTTTTCTTCTACATCACTTCTTTATCATCGTGTGGTCCAAGGGACAAAGTGATCGACCGTAGATCAGACTCCTATAGCAATTTTTTCCAAGAATTATTTTTTGTTGTACTTAACATCCTCGTATAGGATTAATTGTACTCTTTTTTCTTGTTTGTAAACAAAGAAAGGGTTTCGTATAAACCTAGTTTCATTCTTTTGTTTATCATCAAACACATACACTTGCCTGGTTTCGAATATTGAGGATGAGGTTCTGGTCCAACTCCCAAGTCCGAAGAGTTCAGAGAACCTAGGGAATGAAGGTAAAACTAATTTAGAGATTTATTACTAATTTAAATTGGGTTAATTAATTACTGAAGTTGTAAAATAATAACAAGAGGCTTTCTTATGAATGAGTCAAGGTTCAATAATAAATTAAAAAATGGGTCTGGCCGACTTATGAATAAAAATGCCTTATTTGCACACCCATCCTATGTCCCCTTGATTAACATTAGAAGAAAGTTTATCTGAAAGGTTACTTTTATTTGAATCTTACACTCAAAACTTATTTCAAGAGTCGATTTGCAAAGTATCCTTCAATATGGCTACACCAGTAGCTCTGCTAATGGTTTATTCATAGGCTCAAACTTGTTCCTTTCCATGGATATAGTATTTAGTTATGCAGTTCATCCCCTTCCATAATTGTTCTTGTGTTAACTAGATGGAGACCTATGCATATGATTAAGGCAAGAATTGAACAGACATGGCAAGAGCAAGGTTACAAGTTGGAGAGAAACTCAACGAGATAATATATCGAAAACGCGAAGAACGGCTCCATACACAATCGTCCCTGACAGGTAAGTGTGACATGATCTCAGTGTACCCGAGCCTACGGAGGAGGAGAAGACAAGTGCAACCTATATGTGTCGAGGAGGTAGTCGATAGCAAGGTGAAAAGCTTCACCTAGGCTCGAGGAGAATGAAGGGGACACTGGAGAATAGGGGAAGAACGAGGGCCGCAGCTAATGTTATGGGATGAGGATGATATTGATAGTTATAAATATAGAAGGGGAATGGGTTACGGCTAGATGGGATAAGTGAGTGACATCACAACTCACACACAAAATAACTCCTTTGTCCTTTCAAATACTTGGTAGAAGAGTTACAAGTGAATATGTATAAGAGAGGGTTAAGACTTGATTATTGTCGGTTACAGAAGTGTGGTCATGCACGGTATAATATTAACAAATCAAATAGTGGAGACTAACTTAGCTACAAGTGGTCTTGGTTAGCTGGGTTTGCTAGCAACTATTTGCAAAACAAGATGAATGGGATTTAATGTACTCACAACTTGCTCCACACAAGCAGGAAAAAATAATTTCTTTTTCTTTTTGCTCAAATGCATGCATACGACTACAGAACCATGCAACTAAATTTGCTATAATGATACCAATTAAAGTTTTGCTACCAAAAGCTTTTGCTACCACACACAAGCAAGCAATCAAAAGATTCTATTTTATCCCTGATGCATCAATACTCCTGTGCATGCAAGTATTGCATGGTTTGTATAGTTTGCAAATAATTTGCTCACGTGCACAAATGTGTAGTGCACTTCTTTGCTCCAAACTAGAAAATTTGTTATTTTGTGTAGGATCACACAACTTAAAATATAATAATAAAATAAAATAATTCAAGTTGGTTGATGCTAATTTTTTTATATTATTATTAATAATAATGATGCTATTAATATAAATTCAAATTATCAAAATATCCTATATGAAAATTAGGGGGTTTACTGTTATAGTTTATATGATACCATATAAATGTTATTTTACTATTTTTTTTTTAAATGATACGGCGTGATATTTTATTTTATTTGGTTACTGAATATTTTTTATTAATTATAAATAATAAATTTGTCATATATATATATATATATATATATATATATATACTGCTATATTTGTCAAAACAATACAAATAATAATTAATATTCTATTACTTTATATGTTAAACCAAACACTTGAATGTAACTGGTATTACATTGCATTGTTTAATTACATGTTCCAACCAAACATAGTAATGTAATTGTAATTACATTACAATACGAACTCAATTACAATACAAACTTAATTACATTGCAAATTCTATTCAATTACGATTACAATTAAAATTATAGTGAACCAACACAACCTAAGTATTTGTAATCCTAAAAGGAAAAAAGAACACAGTGGCGGCAATATGGGTGGGTCTGGGCTAATATTTTTATTTTATTTTATTAATAAATTTATTAATTTTTATTTAAGAAAGGATTTTAGACTTCCTATTGATGAATGGCAGGAAAAGTTTGTTTTGCTATATTGGTATATTACATTATTTTCTTTTTCTTTTAATTTCTTAATGAATTTTTTTACTCATTAAAAGCTAATAAATCCAAAAAATCCTATAAATTGCTAAAATGCACTAAAATTATACTATCCTATTAGTAGTTTATAAGCAAAATTTTGGTACAAAATGATAGGTGGTTTTTCCTATAAATTCCTTAAAAGATTATAAATTAATTAGTTTTAATTATAAATAAGGATAATAAATTATTTTTTTGCCTTAATAATTATTCAATTAATTCCAAAAATTATGGAAAAAATTTAGAGCTTAGTCTTTGACAAAATAAATCTTTTTTTAGAGTTTAGGATCAAGTTAATATCATGGCTGCTCATAGTAATTTTATGGTTTATCGTTTTATCAATTTTCTTTGTAGGACAAGTTCTAATGGCTCTAAAATGATCCTACAAGTTCTAGGTCAATCACATATCATAAATTTGAGTTATTCTATAATTCGAGATGTGTACTGGTGTTGGGAATCGTACACATCCTGCAAGTATTTTGACACCGTGTCTGAGAGTGCCTGCAGCAAAAACTTTATGCCAACCCACCTGAGATAACCATCCCATGTCTAACGAACACCAAGCACAGATAAAGACAAGTATATGATGGTGACTACGTTACCTGGTCAAATCCAAACCTTTAGAACTTAGGTAAAATTAAAAGATTGACAAAATCAATGTTGAACCCTTTGCCCTAATAGACTCAACCCCCTCACCACACTCAAGAAGAAAAAAAATAGATTATAATTGAAATTACTCACCAACCCGTAGCAATATCCCTGAGCGAAAGCGACGATTCCTCGATCATATCTCTTTCTTCCTTCTATCTTGGATGGCGATGTCCTAAGATCAAAGTACGGACTTTCTCTTAGATTTTATGTGGACGAGCACCCCGAATCTCCAACTTGTGTTATGCTTTGTGCCTCGACCCTCCTCCTAAATTTATAGGATGAAAAATCCTATTTTAGGTCATAATAAGATTTTCTAAATAGAAAATCCTAAAATAAGAATCATATTCCACCTAAAATAGCCCAACACCAATTATGGATGTCCAAATATGGTCAAATTAAATATTTGATATAAATTTAAAATCTAATCAAATCTTACATTTAATATAGATTTCTAAATTATATCAAATCAAACCTTTGACCATATTTGGGCTCCAAAATTTACCAAATCCAGACTGGACCCCAATAATCTCTCCATTCAATTTGATGAGAGGGTGTTGACCCCATGGCTTCTCAACAGGACTCCATGCCTGTCGTCCCGCCACAGAGTTCATGCTCCCCAATGCCACCGATCTCCAATCTCTTGAGTTGCTTTGCATCTTTCTTCGTCTCCATCTTCTCTACCGTCACTTCGACGCTAGCTGTCATACGTAGCACCTTCTGTACCACTGGGATCCTGCCGACATCAATGACATGGCTGAGACCAAAGTTCTTGACTATTAGCCTCACCATGAGACTTGGGTGCCTATCCCGACTTCCGTGTTCCATTAAAACGTGTTAACATTTTGACGAGCTTCTTCACCCTTGGTTGGCCCAACCAAGCGGACGGTGCGATTCCTCCGAGATTCGATAACTGAATCTTTCCACCTTCATGTCAGAACTTGAAGCTCCCCCAAACACATGCGTCCTCGAGCAGAACATCATATACTGTGCATGTCGTCAATGACCCACAGCTCCCCTAGAACTGTGCGAATGGTGACACTCTCACCTCAGATTGAGTTTTATATAAACCTTGATCTCCTCCCTGGCCGCGAACTACTGAAACCAATATCACTCCGTAAAGCTTTGGCAAACCATCCATCGTCAAAACCAGATCCGTGAAGCAACCCCCACATGGAGATCGACCAACTGTCATGGGACAGACATACAGACCCTCAATTTGGCTCATCACCATTCGTTTCTTTATCTCGACCAACCCAATCCTCCATAATCCTCAAATTATCTTGACTCCCCTCCTCAGCAAGTTTTCGATGATCCAACTCCTGTCGAATGTAGTGCCCCACTCTGCGTCGGCACTATGTATAAAGGTGAGTGGGCAGAACTTTGTTCTCTGATTCTTGCACACCTTAATAATGAATCTGAGTATTTTGAATGCTTGTTTGCTTAAAGAGAATGATAGAACCTACCTTGCATGCTAAATAAGAGTACTCCCCTAGCTTGTCATTGAAATGAATATATCTGCTTAACTAAGAATCCTGAAACGCTTGTCTAAGAGTATGTGTTTGCATGAACATGTTCCACTATCGCCTATGCTCCGAGAGAACCATATCGTGTGCTTGAATATATCCAAAGATAAGGCGGCTTGTCCCGCAACAAAGATATATGGTCTGAATGGTTCGTCTCGTCTGCATCTTAGAGTTTATTTGATAGTGTTTCATTCATTCACATCGGTCGAACAATGGCTATTGGTGGAAAGCAACCATGCGTTACGGCTGCTATAGAGATAGTGGAAAGCAACCATGTGTCACGGCTGCCAAAGAATCAGATAAATGAGTCATTGGTTAGCTAGATCAACCGCTGCCGATCCTGAGATACTCGGGGATTGCACTTCATATAAGATAGTTCATTGTGTTGGCTTGGATAGAGGACCGTCCCTAGATATGTATTTGTGTCTAGATGTGCATTTGTCCCTAGAGTCTTTGAGTATAGCTCACGAGACACGTTGTGCACACCCTGAAACAGAACAATCGACTTATCTTGCTTATATCGAATATGAAACTATATTTTCTCAAGATATTTTCATAAATAAAGTAATATGACTCTGCTATCAAATTGCATGAAATGAACATAGGTAAAACTAGAAAGATCACTAGTAATGTAATATTTTATAACATGATTACTTAGTGTTGGTTTTAGTGAATGCTTGCTCCTGTTCGATTATTTGTTCTCACCAGTACTTATAAAAGTGCTGACCCACCAACAGTTTACTTGCTTGCAGGTACTGGATCGTCCGAGGGAGCGATAGGCGTGCCCCATCCCCAAGACCCAGAAATTATGTTTCGATTGCCTCGAGTTGCTATCATATAAAGGGGCATAATGTATGGAATGATGCCTTTGCTTAGAGAAACCCAATCCCTCGATTTGCCCCGAATACTCAGTTGGCTAAATGCATTGCATTGCAACAAGGATCCTCCGCTGCTTACTCGATTGATGCGATGATAGCCAAACATAAACGATGTTGCATTATGCTAGCGCAACTCCAGGCTCGCACTGTATCACGTCCCGGCATCAAACGGCCATACGCTCCCTGCGGGAGTGCCGAGGCACAGTGATTCGCATGTGGTCCCACCGCGGAGGAAACGGTGGTCGGGAGGCCCTCGGGGCCGGGACGTGATATAATGTATCAGAGTGAATTTGATTCTTGGCCCAATCTGTTGCTATGACTCTGAGATATTGCTCGATATGGTATTGCAATAGAGTGTTACATACAATAAGTCCATAGATATTCTCAAAGTGCAAATATTTTTTGGAGTTGATTGTTTCGATTGAGTACGGCGAGGGATGAGGACTATCGCTGCTCGAAATATCGAGAAGTTTATCCTTGAAGTTTATTTATTTATTTATTTATTTTGAGAATATATCCATTGGGTGTATTTTTACCAAAATATCCCTGTTTTAGTAGCAGTTTTTTTCTCATTTTAGGCGTATTTTGGTCTTTTTATAAAATGACCAAAATATCCATTATAACAACTCTTTTTGTAGGATATTTGGGGTCATTTTGACCCAAAAAATTTCTATAAATAGTCCATAATTGATGAAAAATAAACACAACAAATTTTTTTTTCTTCTACAAATTTTTTTTTTCTCTTACAAATTTTAGAAGCAAGCAAGGCAATTACAAAGTTTAGAAGCAAAGCAATTACTGGAGTCCAACTTCTTCCCTCTCAATACATTTTTTCTGATTTCTTTTGGAGGCTTGTAGCAGATGTTACAAGTAACTTTAATATTATAAAGTTTTTTTTTCTGATTTGAGATTTTTCTTTCCTTTCTCTCTCTCTTTTGGTAGAGAATTAATTAATTTTGCTCTAATTTTTTTTAAATATATATATTTTTTAAATATGGATGGACAAGGTTCAAACCAATCTTTTAAAAACTATAATTATTATATAATATGTTTAAAAATAACCATATTCCCGAATCTGCTCCACCGACACAAATGTCACCTCCTGAAGTTAGGAGAATGACTACGTCTAAAAATATTGGCAATAGGAAAAAATCTATTTTATGGAATTATTTTACAAAAATATTTGTCACTGATAGTGAGGGCAATCCGGTTTTAGATCCAAAAGATCAAAATCCAATACCTAAGTCTGCGAAATGTAAGAGATGTAAGCGGGTTTACAAGTGGAAAAAAAATGATGGTACGGACACTTTAAAAAGACACTACGAAAGCTGCTATGGTAAAGACACACTGCAGGCTACACAAACACAGCTAAGTACTGGTGGTCAAGGATCTTCTTTAGGTACATTTACTTATTCTGATGCTCGTAATAAAACTGAGTTAGCAAGATTTATGATTTGTGAGGGACAACTATTTATATTTGGTGAGAGTAATTACTATTATAAATATGCAAGTAATACTCTTAATCCTTATTTTAGTAAAGTTGCTAGATCTACTGCTGGAACAGAGGCTCTGAAATTTTTTCAAGAAGTTAAGGCTGCTTTGAAAGAAAGTTTTATGCATGTTAGTAAATTAGCTTTAACTTCTGATATATGGACTACTAAGAAAAATTATGCTTATATTTGTGTCACGGCACATTATATAGATAAAAGATGGATGTTGCAAAAATGCATCATTTGTCTAAGGCCTTTAGAATTTTCACATATCGGCGCTGTAATCGGTGGCGCTATAATACAATTTTGCATGAATATAATATTCACAATAAAATATTTTTGATTTCTTTTGATAATGCTAGTAATAACACTTCTTCTATTAATATTTTAAAAACACAATTTCAGCCTATGTTAGAAGGTAGACTTTTTCATGTTAGATGTGCTTGTCATATTATTAATTTGATTATACAAAAATGTCTTGAATTATTTCATCTAAATTTAGAAAATCTTATATCATGTTTACATAGTTTGAACTTCTGCAAGTAGACAACATGCTTTTAAAATTTTATGTACACAATATGGTGTTACTTTTAGGCGATTTGTTAAGGATGCACCACATAGATGGAATTCTACTTATTTAATGTCGCAATCTTGCATTAAGTTTAAAGATGTGATTACTCATTATTGTAATGTTAATCCTAGTTTTGATTATCAAGTAAATAAGAATGATTGGTTAATTACTACTTCTATTTTTGAATTTTTAGAACTATTTTACAATACTATATGTACTTTTTCTGGAGTTTATAATCCAACTTCTCCTTTAACTTTAAAAGAAATTCTTAACATGTCTAATTTATTTTGTAAATATAGAAATGTTCCTGGTTTTGATTATGTTGTTGCCAAAATGGAAGCCAAATTTAAAAAATATTGGGGTGATATACCTCTTTTATATTGTTTGGCTTCGGCTTTTGATCCTAAGATTAAATTAGATGGTGTAAATATTTTATTAGACGATTTTGAAGATAATATGAGAGTTGACGTAGGTAGTTTGAAAGTAGAAGTTAAGGATATTTTACATAGTTTAATTGCTTCATATGAAGAAAGAGTTGTATCCACCCGACCCGGTACAACCATTCAAGGTAGTAGCTCTAGTTTTTCGTCTAAATTATCATATGATAAATGTGTACTACAAAGGAAGAAACAAAAATAATCTTCCCAATCTACGCAAGAATTGCCCTTATATCTAAATTCTTATGAAGCAGATGAAGATGAATCTTCATCTCATTATTCAATTTTAGAATGATGGAAGAGAAACGAAAAACGTATCATGTACTTTCTTTTATAGCACGCGATATTCTAATGGTCCCGGTGTCCACGGTAGCATCGGAATCTTGTTTTAGTGCATGTTCAAGGATGCTAAGCAAGAAGAGGAGTCGCTTGCTGCCATATATTTTGTAAACTTGTGTCTGCGTTCAAGATTGGACCCGTGCTGAAGAAAGAACTCAAGACTCAAGAGATGAAAGTGCCGATATTGTAGGACTGGACTTTGAATCACTTACTATAGATGACGCTACTGAAGGAGGAGCTGAGCAATAAACTTCAACGAAAGACGGACGACAAACGAGAAAATTATTTTAAAAGACTTGTACATTTTTTTACAAGATTTATGCAAATAAAATATTATTTACAAGTTTCTATTTTTTTGGTTACTTAATGTTATAATCCATTTATAATTTAATTGTCATTAATAAAAAAATCAGCTTTTTCTTACTCAATGTTGTTAGTTGTTTACATTTAACTTCTTTATGTCTATATAAATCACTTCTTTATATACTTATAGATTTATATTTAACTTCAAATATATATTTATACACTTTTTTATAAGTTATTAAAAAAAATATTCAACTTATAAATATTTAGATTTTAATTTATACTTAAAGTTATATAAATATTGATATAAAGAAATTAAATAAATTTTCTAACAAATAAATTTGTAAATTTCAAATTACACTTAGCATATAACTTATAAATTTCAAATTATACTTAACATAACTTATTAATTTCAAGTAAATTTATACTTAAAGTTATATAATTAAAGTTATATAAAAAAACTTTATAACAAATAACTTATAAATTTCAAATAAATTTATACTTAAAGTTATAAAAAAAAATTCTAACAAATAACTTATAAATTTTAAATTATACAAAAATAACTTTGTAAGAAAAAACCTATAAATTTTAACATGAATTTATTAACATATAACTTATAAGTTATATCATATAGATTATATATAAAAACTAATATTAAAAAACTAAAAAAAATTAAAAAAATCGGGCCGGTCCGGCCCGATCGTGAACCGGCCCGGACCCAGACCGGTTTGACTCGGTCATCCCATGACCGGGTCATAGGCCCAGACTAAGTCGGAGTTGTTTATGACCGGACCGGCCCAGTCCAACCCATCTCTCCATTCGGATTGAGTTTGGTCCCGATCGAATCCGTTCAAATCCGATTGACTCGGACCGCGGACCGGTCCGGACCGGTCCGATACACACTCTGAGTCCCGTGTGAACATAAAATGTTTTTAATAATTATGCAGTAATTTTTCAGTTGCCATAAATTAGCCAACATTGTTCCCACTGCGTCCGTTCACAGCCAGCTGCAGAATCCCCACTCGGCCTGCACACGCTCGGTTCAATGGATGACAGCACAACTTATTACGCACGTTTCCCATTCTCAACCTTTACTTTACCAAAATGCAATGCAAAAATAGTCACTAGAAAACAATTCAATGTTCACTTCTTAGTCGTTATAGAATCATCCCATCAGTGATCATACATGCAAAAATCCATGCCATGGAGTAACGCCTCTTCTCCCTCCTCCCACTCTTATATATAGTGGATCACTTCTTCTCCATTTCAATCCATATATCTAGCTATAGCAAAATTAGAAATGGATGCTTTCGTCGTCGACGAGAGTGAGAACAGCATCTTCGCAGAAATAGAAAGGCGGCTTCTACTGCTTATTTCCGATGGCGGAGACGGAGGAGGATCGTCTTCGTCCTTGTCGCATAATCCGGTGGGCGAGTACCGAGTGTTTCCTTCAACGCAGCCAGCTGCCAATGCGACCAACTGCCGGATTTTCTATACGGACCACCACGTGAGGCCGCAATCTTATGCGAATTCGACAAGACAGACGAAGGGAACGGGGGTGTTTCTCCCTCACTTCCCATCTACTGCTGCTGCTGCTGCTGCTGCTTCTGCTGCTACTGTTAACAACAGGAAGCGATCGCAAAGAAAGTCGGATCGCGTGGCCTATTCTGGTTTGCTCCATAGCATTGATGTTTTATAATGAAGTAAAAAAATTGTATTCCTAATAAAACAGTGAATGAAATTATTAGTTCTAAACTCCTTAAAAATTTTGGTATACATTTCAGTCAGTCGACAGTATTGCAAGATCTCAATTACAAAATCAACAGTGATAATCTACGACATGATGATCAACAAAACAAAAAGCTTAACTAGGACAAAACACTATAAGCCCAAATTATCCAAAAATTGGACCCATCATCTGCAATATTCAAAAAGTTATTTTTTAGTGTTTTTTAAATATGGTGTATTTTGATCTTTGAAATCTCTATGCAACAATCAACAGATCAAAGAGTAAGAGTGAGAGAAATGCGTACTAGGGCTCTAATATAAATAAAATAAGCAGACCTAATAGCTTAGACACGATTCAGGAGACACAATTTTTTGCGTCTGACACTACAACAAAAATATAATTTTATAACGCTTGTAAAAAATTATTATAACGATTTACATAGAAGTGTTATAAAATTTCAGAAATGCTTGTTAATATGACCGTTTGTTAATATTTTGGCTTATTATAACGTTTTGGTTAGAATAAACGTAAAAGAAGGAAGAAGAAAATAGGAGAGAAGATCTCTTCTTAGTGTAATCTCATTGTGGGAGACAAAAATCTTATTTATACAACCCAATGAAGGTGTAATACTAATCTCTAACTAATATGGGACTAAAATACAAAGTGGGAATCCAACCCTTTAGTAACCCACGTTATAACACTCCCCCTTTAGATGACCACCATCTCTAAGCCTATTGTCTTGTTAAAACTTTACCAAAAAAATAATTAGGAAAAACATGTGCGAAAGAAACGAGTATTATCTTTAGGATGACTTAGATAGGTGTTGAACACGCTTAATGTTGCCTCACTAAAACCTTGTCAGGAAAAACCCAATGAAAAAAATTCGTTACTAAGGAAAAAGAGTACAACGCGTTATAGTACATACAAAATGTATCTCCCCTGAAAATAATCACTCACTCTGATGATGTTGATCCTGAACAGTCAGCTGATGAAGATGTCATATTCCAATTCCATGAACTAGTTTCTGAAAAGTTGACATTGGCAACGATTTGGTGAACAAGTCGGCAAGATTATCACTTGAGCGAACTTGCTGGACGTCAATGTCAAAGTTTTTCTGAAGCTCATGAGTTGTAAACACCCAGATTTTTAGAATTGAATTTTAGAATTTTAATTATTGAAATTATGAATTCTTGATATTTTGGGAGATTTTTTTATAATTTTTAGCTAATTATAATAAATATTCTTCATTGATTTATATTTTTGTGTATTAAATTAAATATTAAAATAGTACAAAAATTATATTTTTTGAGTGTATAATTAATAATAGAATATTGTATAATTTTTTTGGAATTTATTGGGCTCCAAAACTATTTTTAAATGACCACATATGCATTTTTATAATTAAACCAACCCAAACCGAACCAAACTGAACCAAACCGAACTAAACCGAACCCAACCTAGACCCGAACCCACAACCTGATAACCCAACCCGAAACCCTTCAGCTACAGTAACTTCCCTTTCCCTCCCCGCAACCCCCGCGACCCCTCCCCTCCTCATCCAAAACCGTCGACCGCTCCTCTTCAGCACCCTGTAACCGCCCCTCCCTCCACCCGATATAATCTCCAGCCTAGTCGAACCTTACCACCATCATCTCCTCTACCACCCCGACCAACCACAGCCTCCAACGATCGCCGGACCGCCGCCGCACGCCGCCACAAAGTAGTCACCCAAATTTCAAGCAACAACACACAGCAAGGTATGCTACTTGTAGCCCATGTATCTCTTTGCACAATAATTCAAATATCGATCTGTCGAATCCTATGCGAAGACCACATGACACGCTTGAACCCTGTATAATTATTTCTGTGTATCGTGTCCTGTGTCGGTCGTAATTTATGACGCAAAACAAAAAAAATAACCCAATTTGGTAGTTCAGAAACTGTCCCAAACACCCATGTTCATGGCTATTTTTCTTCCAAGCTAGTTAATATTTTTAAATTTCACTTAAACTGTAATTTAGCCAACATAACCGAAATTTAATCTCTTTAATTAGTTTATTTTAATTTGTTGTAAGCTATGATTTATTCGATGTTGAATTTGACCAAAAACTTGATTTTCTAAATCCAAAATTTTCTGAAACGGGATACGTCCCTCTAAACGAGGCAATTTCGTCGTGTGCGAATTGTACCAAAAGACGCGTATCATCAACACAGGCGTGTGGAATTTTACGAAAGTTGATTTGGATGTGCGTGCACACTGGAATCAACGCGTATCCGTCGAAAAATCCCATATCGGCCTGTTCTGACACTCGTCATAATTTTGTGTGTGTTTGTCATTTCGCAACAAAACTTGTGCAATCAGATTTATAGAATTACGCTGGTCCTTTGACCCAAGTTTGGTTCGATTCTGAGAACGTTGACGAAACCCCATTTTCGTGGGCCCCACGATTCTACTTGACGGGCGATTTCGTGACCGGCTCATCGAAATCCAGTTCGAGATATTTCGTTGGGTTCGTATCATTGTTCTGTACTCGTAGACACTAAGTTTGATAAATTTAGAGAAATTTATATCTGGCGCATTTTTTTGTGCGAAGTGGCCACATGTGGACCCCGCTTTGACCAGAAACTGTCAATTTGGCCCATGTGTACAAATTAGACTTATGGGTAGTCAATCCTAGCTATTTTATATATTCTGAGAGCGATGGTGATGTTTGTTTCAGCATCCGAAGGCGTACCTGGATATTCCACTTATATCAAAGTAACTAACGGAGCTCAAAACATTGACAAGTGTACCTTGCCAACTTGCAGAAGATCCTATGCTATTATTTGCTTATATTCTTTCCATATACTTCTATGTTGTACCTGTTCAACCTAGGACCGTGAGACATTACTTAGCGTTCGAACAAGATTCGGGTGTCAACGCCGTACGCGGAGTCGTGTAACGTCAGTTAGAGAGTTGATACCACGATCCTTTATATTTTTACGTGGTTGCTTTATCAAGTACGTCATACCATAGGACACTTGACATTATTCATATGACAGAATCTTTTCTGAGTTATTCATGGTAATTCTGTATAGGTTTACAGGATTCGTGACATAAGACTTGCATACATAGATATCATTAAGACTCATTGTACTAGCTAGAGGTCATGATCTTGCGTGTTATGGACATGAGATGTGAAGTTCATTAGGTGGAGAGAGACACACAGGCTACAGGCTGATTATATATATATTTATGTTACTGAAGAGTGCCTTAGTCTCTGTACCAGAGCTTTGTCACATGTACTGACCCTTCATGATATTACTTGCTGCTACCGGCTCCCCGACACAGAGCTTGTAGTGGTCTCAGCCTGAGTACTAGTGATGCTCTCAACTTGTATTTCACATAGCTGGTTACATAGCTTGCCTTGTGGATCTAATTTTATATACTGTATTTTATTTTGCTTGAGTTATTCTTGTATCTTGCTATGTTCCCTGAGGACCTAGATCCGGATTATGTCCCCAGGTATTGCAGAGGAGGTTTATCCCGAGATATACGGGACAGGAGCTGACGCTGGAGCAGTATTGGCACTAGAGCACGAGGTTGTGCCAGAGGATTTCTTCTGAGTATTCCGTTACATACTCAGTTTGTTATGCTTCCAGTTATATCATATCTTGACTCATGGACTTATGTATTGACTTATTTTATTGGGTTGATCCCCGAGACACTATTTATTTGGATTTTTTGATAGACTATATTTCTTTTTATCTATTATCTTGATTAGTCTATCATATTTAGTTATGTTTCTTTCGGTGGATGAGTTTAGAATTATTCTGTGATAGATGGTGTAGACTGCACTAATATTTATTACAGCTTAAGTGCACTCTAACGGGTCCATTAAATTGGGTTTGCCTATTGGAGTTGTGCTGCTGGCTATTGCCACGTGGCTATTCCCTCGCTATTTTGGGACTAGGGCATGACATGGTTTTTGTGGTGGCCCATGCAGGTCTACAACTATGTTACTTCAATTTTAACTAAGGAACCGAGCAAGCCTACAATTAGGATAGGATAAGTTATAGGATCTCATCCACTTGTTGAACTGTTCTTGACCTCTATATCGACTTCAAAATAATTTCTTGACTTGCATCCTACCTTGATTCCTCTGTGCGCCTCTCATAGTTTACTTTGTATGAAGAGTAATGGATCCATGAGCCAGCGATGAGACTTCTGCGGGAATACCACAAGGTGTTGTGGTCACCTACGATGATGGAGTGATGCTATTAAGTGGAGATTCATCCACTCAACAAAACAATCATGCAAATCAGCACGCCTCGAGGTTTCGGTGAGACGATATTCCACCACCACCGCAGTTTACTCCACCAATGCCTGTTTTTCCACCAGGACAGCCTATAGACGGACATCAGATATTCCAAATATTATACGCAATGATGCAAGACCAACAGCAGGTTCATCAAGAGGCTCAGCATCATGAGGCAGAGAACCTGAGAAATATTATAGTAACCGCACTAGAGCAGGTGAACCCACCAGCTAGACGGCCATCGACCGGATCTATCACTGATTTTTGCCAACTGAAGTCCGTACCTTTTTAGGCAAGGAGGAGCCCACTGAAGTTCATGAGTGGCTCACAACCACTCAACACCAATTAGAAGCAACTGAGCTTCCGAGGGAGTGTTGGATGACTGCCGTCAGAATGCAGTTGACGGGCAATGCACATCACTAGTGGATATCTGAGGAGAGACGGCTCGGACCAGACCGAGTCACTTGGGAGGAGTTCTCTAGACTCTTTCAGGAGATGTACATTCCATCTATTGCCCGATCGAAACTTCGGGATAAGTTTAATCGCCTCACTCAAGACAATATGACAGTGGAAGAGTATAATGAGGAGTTTATCCGTTTGAGACGCTTTGCACCTACACTAATTCCGACAGAAGAAGAGAAGGCTGAGAAATTCTTTGACGGACTAAACTTTGAGCTACAGAGACAAATTGGCTTAGTCGCACCAACTTCTTATACGGACGTCCTTGCTGCAGCCCGATGCAAAAAATGCGTCATCAGGAGAGAGTAGCGGCCGCATGCACTAGCTCCAGACCGAGCACAACAGGGAGGAGTTGCAAAGCGACCCATGATGAAACCACCACCGAGAGCAGTATCAAGATCCCTAGCCCTTCCTACTTGTCACTAGTGTGGTAAGGTAGGCCATATTGAGAGAGAGTGTAGACTCAAATTGGGATTATGTTTAGCTTGCGGATCTAGCCAGCATTCAGCCATGGATTGCCGTGAGCGTCGAGAAGGAGCACCGATGGTACACCGACAGGCTTTACCAGTACCGAGACCAGTCCAGCAGCCACATAGACCAGATTATCCAACACTAGGAGCACCACAGACGAAAGTTGGAGGAGTCAGACCATCAGCACCAGGAAGATATCAGCCGAGGCCACCCTTGGCACCACAGGTAGCACTCTTCTAGCAAGGCCAGCAACAGCAGAGGGCACTACTACAGGAACGTGAACAGGCTTTTGCAATGACAATAGATGAGGCACAGACTCGAGGAGTAGCGAATATGAGTAAGATTTAGTTTTATCATAGCTAGTTATATTCCTAGTAATACTTTAGCATGTGCCTATTAGTTCTATTCCCTAGCTTATACCTAGTATTATGCTAGCATGTCAGTGGTACCCAAGTTTTCATAAGATGTAGTTGATCTTCGTTCTAACCAGGCTCCTTTACTCTTGAGTTACTTATCTCTCATTGCCTAGAAAAAAGTTTTTATTTCTTCCCTACGTGTTCTGCTTGAACAAAACTCTCACCCTTCCTCTTGATTTTTTCTTGTTCATGGTTCCTTATCCTTTGTGTCGTGCTTCAACAAACATGTCTTGCAATCACATCATCTCTTCTGGAGCAAACTTTTTCTTGACCAGTTACGTTTCATTTTCTTAATTGCGAGGACAAATTTTTTTTAAGGTGGGTAGATTGTAAACACCCAAATTTTTAGAATTTAATTTTAAAATTTTAATTATTAAAATTATGAATTCTTGAGATTTTGGAAGATTTTTCTATAATTTTTAGCTAATTATAATAAATATTCTTCATAAATTTATTTTTTTGTGTATTAAATCAATTATTAAAATAGTGCAAAAAGTATATTTTTAGGTGTATAATTAATAATAGAATATTGTGTAATTTTTTAAAAATTTATTGTGCTCCAAAACTATTTTTAAATGGCCATATATGCATTTTTATAATTAAACTAATCCAAACCAACCCAAACCAACCAAAACCGAACCAAACCAAACCAAACTGAACCAAAATGAACTAAACCGAACCTGACCTAGACCCGAACCCACTACCCGATAACCCGACCCGGACTCGAAACCCTTCAGCTAAAGTAACTTTCCTTTCTCTCCCCGTAGCCCGCGCGACCCCTCCCGTCCTCTACCAAAACCGCTGACCGGTCCTCTTCAGCTCCCTGTAACTGCCCCTCCCTCCATCCTATATAATCTCCAGCCTAGTCGAACCTTTCCACCATCATCTCCTCTACCACCCCGACCAACCACAGCCTCCGACGATTGTCGGTCTGCCGCCGTAGAGTAGCCGCCCAAATTTTGAGCAACAGCATACAGCAAGGTATGCAACTTCTAGCCCCGGTATCTCTTTGTACAGTAATTCAAATATCGATCTGTCGAATCCTATGCGAAGACCACATGACCCTCTTGAACCCTGTATAATTATTTTTGTATATTGTGTCCTGTGTCGGTCGTAATTCGCGACGAAAAATAGAAAAAAATGACCAAATTTGGTAGTTCAGAAACTGTCCCAAACATCCATGTTCATGGCTGTTTTTCTTCCAACATAGTTAATATTTTTAAATTCCACTTAAAAAGTAATTTAGATAACATAACCGAGATTAAATTTTTTTAATTAGTTTATTTTAATTTGTTGTATGCTATAATTTATTCGCGGTTGAAGTTGACCAAAAACTTGGTTTTCTAAACCCGATTTTTTTTGAAACGGGGTACGTCCTACTAAATGAGGCAACTTCGTCTTATGCGAATTATACTGAATGGCACGTATCGTCAACACGGACGTGTGGAATTTCTCAAAAATTAATTTGGATGTGCGTGCACACCGGAATCAATGCGAATCCGTCAAAAAATCCCGTATCGGTATGTTCTGACACTCGTCATAATTTTATGTGTACTTGTCATTTTGCAACGAAACTTGTGCCATCAGATTCATAGAATTACACTGGTCCTGTGACCCAAGTTTGGTTCAATTCTGAGAACGTTGACGAAATCCCATTTTCGTGGGTCCTATAGTTCCACTTGACGGACGATTTCGTGACCGGCTCATCGAAATCCAGTTCTGGATGTTCCGTTGGGTTCGTATTATCGTTCTGAACTCGTAGACACTAAGTTTGATAAATTTGGAGAAGTTTTTTCTCTAGCACATTTTTTGGTGCGAAGTGGGCCACATGTGGACCCCCTTTGACTAGAAACTGTCAATTTTATTCCTGTGTCCAAATTGGACTTATGGATAGTCAATTCTAGCTATTTCATGTATTCTGAGAGTGATGGTGATGTTTGTTTCAGCATCCGAAGTTATACCTGGAGATCCCACTTATATCAAAGCAACTAACGGAGCTCAGAACAATAGCAAGTGTACCTTGTCAACTTGCAAAATATTATGTGCTATTATTTACTTATATTCTTTCTATATACTTCTGTGTTGTACCCATTCAACCTAGGACCGTGAGATATTTCTTAGCGTCCGAACAAGATTCGGGTGTCGACGCCGTACGCGGAGTCGTATAACGTCACTTAGAGAGTTGATACCACGATCCTATATATTTTTACATGCTTGCTTTATCAAGTATGTCATACCATAGGACACTTGACCTATTCATGTGACAGAATCTTTCCTGAGTTATTCATGGTGATTATGTATAGGTTTACTGGATTCGAGACATAAGACTTGCATATATAGATATTATTATGACTCGTTGTACTAGCTAGAGGTCATGATCTTGCGTGTTATGGACATGAGATGTGAGGTTACATTGGGTGGGGAGAGACACACAGGCTACAGCCAGATTATATATATATACTTATGTTACTGGAGAGTGCCTTAGTCTCTGTACCAGAGCTTGGTCACATGTACTGACCCTTCGTGATATTACTTGCTGCTACCGGCTCCCCGATACAAAGCTTATAGTAGTCTCAGCCTGAGTACTAGTGATATTCTCAACTTGTATTTCACATAACTGGTTATATAGCTTGCCATGTGGATCTATTTTTATATACTATATTTCATTTGGCTTGAGTTATTCTTGTACCTTATTATGTCCCCTAAGGACATGGATCCGGATTATGTCTCCAGGTATAGCAGAAGAGGTTTTTCCCGAGATATACGGGACAAGAGCTGACGCTGGAGCAGTACTGGCACCAGAGGACGAGGTTGTGCCAGAGGATTTCTTCTGAGTATTCTGTTACATACTCAGTTAGTTATGCTTCCAGTTATATCAAATCTTGACTCATGGACTTATGTATTGACTTATTTTATCGGGTGGATCCCCGAGACACTATTTATTTGGATTTATTGATAGACTATATTTTTTATCTATTATCTTGATTAGTCTATCATATTTAGTTATGTTTCTTTCTGTGGATGAGTTTAGAATTATTTTGTGATAGATGGTGTAGACTGCATTGATATTTATTACAGCTTAAGTGCACACTAACGGGTCAATTAAATTGGGTTTTTTCGTTGGAATTATGCTGCTGGCCATTGCCACGTGGCTAGTCCTTTGGTATTTTGGGACTGGGGCGTGACATGAGTATAGAAAAACTTCGATGAGATGTTCTTAGTCCTGTCTCCTTTAATGAATCCACCTTGAATTTATGAAATACATGCTGCATTATCCTCATAAATAACAGTTGGAGTATCTGTGGTAGGGGAAAGGTGATAAGAGCTATGAATGTGTTGAATCAACGATCTCAGCCAAATACATTCTCTACTTGCTTCATAGAGAGCCAATATTTCTGAGTGATTTGAGGAGATAGCAATTATTGTCTGTTTTGTTTAAACTCCAAGAAATAGCTACATTTCTATTAAGAAACACATATCCAGTTTGTGAACGACCTTTATGAGGATCAGATAAATAACCTGAATCTGTAAAGCCAACTAGATTCGCGATATCAGATAAACCACAAGTATAAAATAATCCCATGTCGGTAGTTCCCCGAAGATATCTCATCACATGTTTAATGTCATTCCAATGTCTGCGAGTTAGCACCGAGCTATATCTAACCAACATATTGACAAAGAATGATATGTCTGGCCTTGTACATTGTGATAGATACATTAATGCCCCAATGGCACTAAGGTACGATACTTCGGGTCCTAGTATCATTTTATTGTCGTCCTTAGGATGATATAGATCTTTATTGATATCTAAAGATCGAACAACCATTGGAGTACTAAGGGGATGAGCTTTATCCATATTGAACTATTTCAATATATTTTTTATATATTTGGATTGATGTACTAAAATTTTATTAGTACAATGCTCAATTTGTAATCCGAGACAATATTTCGTGTCTCCGAGATCTTTCATCTCAAACTCCTTTTTTAGATAGTTTACAGTCTCATTGATTTCATGTCTTGTCTCAATCAAGTTTATGTCATCGACATATACTGCAACCATAGAGAAACCCTCCTTAGATTTCTTTATGAAGACACATGGGCATATATGATTATTCTCATATCCCTCCATTTTCATATATTCACTAAGACGGTTGTACCACATCCTTCCGGATTATTTCAAACTGGACAATGAACGTCTTAGCTTTACGGAATGCATATTCTTAGCTTTTGAACTGGATAGGTTAAATCCATCTGGGATTTTTATATAGATATCGCTATCTAAATCAATATATAGATAGGCAGTTACAACGTCCATAAATCTCATGTCCAGTTTTTTCTCAACTGTCAGACTTATCAAATAACGGAACGTTGTTGCATCCATTACAGGAGAATATGAATCTTCGTAATCAATTTTGGGTCTCTGAGAAAACTCTTGTTCAACTAATCGTGCCTTAAATCGAACGATTTTATTCTTTTTATTTTGCTTTCTTACAAACACCCACTTCTAACCTACCAGTCTGACATCTTTTGGTGTTTGTACTATAGGTCCGAACACTCCACGTTTATTAAGGGAATCCAATTCTGCTTGAATAGAATCTTTCCATTTTGTCCAATCTTTTCTTTGTCTACATTCATCGATGCTACGCGGTTCAGTATCATCAATGCCCTTAGATATTTCAGTAGCTACTGAGAATGAGAATATCTTATCTATTGTTATATCATTGCGATTCCAGACCTCTCTTGTATATGTATAAAACATAGAGATCTCTTTGCTTTCAGGTACCTGAGCCTCCTCTTGGGCTTGTGTCTTTTCTAAGACAATAAGCTCTTCTGGGTTTTCAGAGAGTATGGATCTGTCATTCATAATCTCTTCTTAAGCATTATGTGTAACCTCCTTAAGAGCGTTACTTGGGCATTTTCTATTTCTAGGGACTAAGTCCTTTGAACCTATAGGTCACCACGTTTACGGCGTGCAGTAGATTCATTAGTCACTCTGTTATTTTTCTCTACGGGGATATCAATTTGTGCTGACACATTTGCAGCAGGCACATATGATTTAATCACTTTAGCTGCATCAGTAAATGCATCTGGCATTTGATTTACAATCTCCTGTATATGCAATATCCTTCGTACCTCAGTTTCACATTGATTAGTACAAGGATCTAGATGAGACAGAGTGGGATTATTCTACGATAATTTATGCCATTTATTTATGGCGAATGGTTCTGTAAGAACATTCTTTTTCTTTTTTCTTATCTCCCCCAAACGGCAAAAATTTAGTCACATCAAAATGGCAGTCTGCGAATCTAGTAATAAAAACATCACCAGTTTAAGGTTCCAAATATCTAATGATTGAGGGTGAATCAAAACCAATATAAATTCCTAAATAACGCTGAGGTCCCATTTTAGAGTGCTGGGGAGGAGGAATAGGAACATAAACAGCATAACCAAATTTATGCAAATGAGAGATGTTAGGTTGATGACCTGTCACAAGTTGTGATGGTGAAAATTCATGATATACAGTTGGCCTAACAATGATCAATTTAGCAGCATGTAATATGGCGCATCCCCAAGCTAAAATGGTTAAGTTTGATTGCATGAGTAAAGGCCTTGCTATGTGCTAAAAATACTTAATCAATGACTCTAATAAATCATTTTTGGGTAGGAACATGAGGGACAAAATGTTCAACTTCTATTCCTACGGAAGCACAATAATTATCAAAAGTACGGAAAGTGAACTTAGCTGCATTATCAAGTCGAATCGTTCTAACATATTGGTCAGGAAAATAATTCTTAAGTGTAAACCCCCTGATCCAAAATTAGACCTACTTGGCTTAGATAGAGAGACTAGGGCTAGTTTGAATCTAATTAGAAATAGAACACTGTGTTTTAGATAATTTATATAATATTTATATAACTTAGTGCACCTTACCGTTTCTTCGATAATTGGAGCACTATACTAGCCATTGCCTTCCTATAAATTTCACACCCTTCTTCTAGACGTGTCAGTCATCTATTCTGATATTTGTGTAACTTATAATTATGCTCTCTTGTGATACATTTTAGTTGCATAATATTTATCGCAGACGTTTATATTTAATTCTAATTAAATTTAACTTTGTATCCTTGTACGTTCCAATCAAAATTGGAGACACAATCTTGACCCATTTTGTACAACCCAATTTATGATAATATTCTATTCTGAGTCTTCTACGTCCATGATACTTGTGTCTCATCTAATTTTAATTTTATGTACTTTCAATTAATTCAAGAACACCATTTGTATTAATTTTAATCAAATTAATCCAATTTCCATCTTTGTGCAATTTTCTAACTGTTGGGCACTTTTATGCAAAAGTGTATTGAGGTGTCTATACCATTAGACATAACACATGAAGAAACCTATTTTCTCTTTATTATTTGGTCATGTGAATTTTTCCCATAATTTTAGATTGTGTAGCACTCAACATCACCCCTCATCTAATCCTAGCCATGCATTTCAAACCATACAATCCTAGCCCTCCAAACATCCCCATGTGAAGCCAAGCCCATCCCAAGTAGGATGTTGACCAAGCCCACCTTTCTAGGTCAACCCCTAAACCCTTTTCTACATACATATACAAATAACTTTTCCTATTTATTTTTATTCAATACCTAAACCTAACTATTCCTAGCTGACCTCTATCCCATCTACTGTTCTTCTCCTTCCTCCTCTTCCCCGCCGACCGGAGTAACCCCGACCGCCTGAGACCGCCGTGGCACCCCGCTGAACTCCCTATCACAGCCTCCTCCACCGTGGATATCCTGACGCTGCTGCAACCGCCAAAAGCTGACCCATCTCCCCATCTCCTGTGCACGACTCCCTCCCTGTCAACCCCTCGCCGGAGCATCTCCGCCTGACCGTCGACTGCCCGCCATTGACAGCCCTGACCACCGGCCGAGATCTCCTTCTTCTTCTCCCTCAGCCTTCCTCGACATCTCCCAGTGTCCACCCTCCTCTCCTCCATTCCCCACCACAGAGCCACCACCGCCATTAACGCCCCATCTCCTCCTCTTTCTCCTCGACGGAGCAGCACCGTTCCCCGATCTCCGTCCTCCTCCCTCGTCTTCATCATCCCCCTCTCGACCCGCCTGAACCAAATCCCTCTCCTTCAATCCGTCGGAGCCGTGAGCAACCGGCGACAACACGGCAGCACCACCACCACCATCGTCTCATCTCCCTCGACTCCTTCTGCCTTGACCTATCCCATTTCTCCTTCTCCAACTACCTCGACACAGCCAAACTTGACACAGCCACCACCACGACCATCCCCGAGCTTTTCACCTGGATGCCTTCCTGCACCTCGACCACCACCACTGCCCTCACCTCCTCCATCGACCTCACTCGCCGGAGTCATCCCCAACTCCCTGACCCGACTGCACAGCAGCCACCCGACCTCCTCTTCAACCTCCACTCTCCTCATCCTTCGCCTGAGCCCACTCGTTGGACCTCCCCTCCGACCTGGCCGGAGCAGCTTTCATTCCTATCATCATTATTATCCTCTTCCTCATCATTATCACCTTCATCACCATCATCATCACCTCCATCGTCAACATCATCGTCATCACCCTCGTCGTCATCATCAACATCAATACCATCATCGTATTCATCATGGACCCGTCACCCTCGTCGAAGATGGCCTGCAATAGTCACCCTCGATCCTCGTGCCATGCATACTAAACCTAAGGTTCGAACATGTCCCCCTTCTTTTATATTGGGTATGTGTGCTTATGATTAGTATTGCTTCATGGTTCAATTTAGTTCAGACCGTGTCAGTTAACCTAAAGACTAGTGTGCGTGTGTGTAGGATAATTAATTGGTGCATATACATTGTGTGGTAATTAATGCTAGTACTAGGTATGACTGTATTATAGATGTTGAGCATTTGACCGTATGAACCGTATGCGTATACGTACGCGTATGTATATAATATTCAGATTGGTATAAATATATATATATATATATATATATATATATATATATATATATATATATATATATATATATATATGTATTGTATAAGTAATTAAATGATAATGTTAAAACCTAATTATGACCATATACGTAATTGTATTGTACGACCCTAGGACACCGTGGATTTTTTTGCATATTTTATATGACTCTGTGACCTGAATATTAGGGTATTGTCTGCCTTGTGTACATTAACATACTGGCTTAGACACATAATAGTTGACTGTCTAATTATGCGCAGCATTTGAAGACGTGACACCCGCGTAATTAGACGCACAGTTGACCCAGTTAGTTGACCAGTGTCACCCCTAGCATACCCTCTGAGTCCAGTGTATTTATGGTTGTGTATGTGCTAGTGTAATAGCTGATGTTGTATTATATTATATTATATATATATAGGACCTATCGAATTATTCTGCGAGACTTCAGGAGTAGGTAATTGGCACTACACAACTTTCTTGCCAGGCAAGTATACCTTGCCTTGTTGTACTATTTAAATTCAGTTATTATTTAGTTGTATGTTTATTTATTTTAATATTACGCATCCGAGAAAGACTGGGGTACAGTCAACGAAGGTGTTGACGTAAGGACTTGTGTCTAACCTAGTGTCTAGTAGACCAACCTAAAGTTATGGAGTTATCGGTATGACTCCCCAGGTCTTGACATGTATCATTGCACGTCATAGAGTGAGTTCATGTAAGGATGCGTGCTTCATACTCGACTGGCCAACGGTGTGAGCAGCACGTGTGGCGGTATTTAGTTTAGTTGTTTATTTCTATGGAGACTTGCATTATAGTACGAGATGTCTACGTCGTATTCGCGACTTGTACATTTGCATTGGGCGGGAAGGACGACTAGTAGGCGTATGGGACACCCACCTCCTTTATACAGATACCGCATTCTTCGAAGCGATATGGACGTATATATTTATGCAGATAGCACGTTCTTTAGAGTGTTGGACGTTACTTGTGGTTTTGTAGATACCACACTCTATAGAACGTCGGACGTTATTAATTATACAAATACCACGCTCCTCGGAGCTGGACGTTATTATATTGCAGAGTGCCCTTGTTATGGGGGCATATGTAACATATACTAGCCAATTACGGCGATTGGTAAATTACGTTAGCATATGTCTAGCCTACACTTTCCTATATGCACAAAGTTATCCTCAAATTGCATTCACTTGGATGGTTAGCACACCCCCTTTATTTATTCAGTATTTACTTTATGGCATGTTTCTATGTATCTTGTTATGTCCCTCTGAGGACCTGGTCCCTTTCCAGGTGTAGATGTTTATAAGTATTCGCAGGAGCACAGATCCAGACTTGCTACTTATATTTCGAGGAGGTCTTCTCTTCGACCTCATAATTATTAGTTGTTGTACATTGTTTTGTTTATTTTATATTCTATTTTGGTAGTGGATTTGTTTCCACCCGACTATCATCCTTTGATACTTTGTATTGAGATTTAGTCACATAGATATTGGTTATTTATTTATTTATGATTTCTGTGGATGAGATTTAGTTATGCCCTGTGACTTGTGATAATTATAAACCACTTGTGAATTATTGTTTAGAATACTGAATACGCATGTGTTATGGTTTTCATATATTGGAGTTGCCATATACATGCGGCTGGCATGCTTACGTGTTCCTAGTCCTACGTATTTTGGGACTGGGGTGTGACATATTTTTAGTGGTGGTCCATGCAAATCGAGAGCATATTGTCTCGGTTACGTTACTGTACTGAGCAAGCCTGCACCTAGGATTAGAGTTTTAGGTCTCATCCACATACTTGACTTTTTCTCCTTGATTTTGTTCCGAATTCTTGAACTCACTTTCCTTCCAATCTGTTCTATTTAAATAATGGCATCCTGCTTGATTCATGTGCTTCCCTAATAGTTTCTTGAGTATAGCCTCTGCTAGAATATAGGAATCGTTGTTGTTAGGATGATAATTAGGGTAACTTTTCTACTAAGAATACAATTAGAATATTGACACATCACAAAGTTTAGAATACCTAAGGAACCCTAGCATCCCTTACCTGTAGATTGGTTTACCATTATACCTTGATATATTTATGAAGGACTTTAGAGTAGTATAGACACTACTAGGGTTAGTTAGAAATTTGACCGTATTGTTTAACCCTAGTATTGAGGAACCAATAGAAATTCAAGGTTGAATATTAGGACTAAACCTAACTTTCATAGCGAGATAGTATTAGAGAACCATAAATTTAGCTCCTTGTCTTGATACTAGCAGGACAATACCTTAGGAAGCCAAGAGGAATAAATATAATATTTTCCTTGATCATACCTCGAACACAGAGATTAGCATACCACCTTTCTTAGAGAACCATGATATTATCAAGAATCTCTCATTCTAAATTCATATCTTGTTCCCCCGGAACCTTTACGTTCGCTATTTGTGCGACGACTAATTATGTTTTTCTTTTCTTTCAATTCTTGCCACTTAACTCTTAGGATTGTAGGCCAAATAATTTCTTTTATGTTAAAGATTATAGTTACTAGGATTATAGTTGTAAATCTTGAATTTTGAATTTCTGTACTTGGTAGTTAGAACTTGATAGTTTGAGTTGTCCTTTTAGATTATGATTTGATGATTATTCTTTAGTTTTTAAATCACGTAATTTATACCCATATCTCCATATAGGTTATACCTTCTTCCATCATAATCCAGCGTATTTATATTTTATGTACTACCTTGACTTATGCCTCTATTATAGCCTAGTTTTGCTAGCTTATTCTTTTATCGAGGTCATGACATATGTGTTATTGGGGCCTAATCAACCACACAATGATACAATTGTCTAATTAGAATCAGTGTATTACGGTCTGGACAACCTTAGTACACTTGGTTCGCTCTTCGCATGACTACTTATGTGGATTGAGATAAAATTGACTTAGCTTCTTAGACGAATGTACTTGCCCTCTAGAGATGTCTGATCATATCGTATCGGTTACATAACTGTACTGATACGAGCATGCGAATAAGAATTTACCAAATAGGAATTTTAACCCACAACTACCTTAATAATTTCTATTTGAATTCTTTAAACGCCATGATCTCCATACTTCTATGTTATTACCTCCCCCTTGAACTCTTTATTATTGTTTTTCGTCTTCCCTTATTTCGGAAAGACGAAACCTCGTGCTTGGTATAAGTTTGATACACAGAGAGTACTAGATATACCCCATAGGCCAATCACATTACTTGGTGACTATCTTTTCTAATTAAGGGCATATCATATGTGATATATTTGGTGTTAAAGCTTTGAGGATTTAATAACATGATTAAATAATTTGAGGAATGTCTTTCTTAAATGTATAGTCTTATGTGATAAATGGATAAATTCTAAGTTAGGTAGAAGTTGCATTGTCAACTTGAGAGGAATTTCTTTTAGATTGTGATCAAGTAAGATTAGATTGAGAGATTAAGTTATTTTAAATATGAAGAATTTTAGAAGGAGTTAGATGATGAGTATTTAATAAATTTTTGAAATCTTGATATTTTGGACCAAATGTTTATAATTTGAGCACAGGATTTAAATTTTGAATATTGAAGGTTGAATCATCGATTTAAATCTTGAGGAAAATAAATAGAACTTTAAACATGAACATCGACGGATTGAATTCCAAATTTGATAATTTGAATTAAAAAAATTAAATATTGATTGTTGGATCACCTATTTGAAATATTTAGGATGTAAATTAAATTTAAAATTTGAAGAGTACAGAATTCACAAGTTGGAAATAGAAATAATATTTGATTATAATTATTTTCTAGAGGAGATTATGATAGTTGGAGATTGCGATATAAATTTTGATGTGGGATGTCATATAGATTTGAATTAGATTTGGATGTGGATTATTTAAAAATCGAGAAGATAGTACGATATGTTGAATTTTGATTTAAGCAATGGTTAATTTAATTTGAAAGTGATTGCGATAAATTTGAATAGATTTTAAATTTTTGGTGGATTTGAATAGGTTTTAAATTTTTGGAAGAAATTGCGATTGACTTGCCTTATATGCGAATGTGAAGGAATTAATAAACCATGCCTTATTTTAATTTCGAGGACAAAATTATTTTAAGTTGGGTAGATTGTAAACCCCCTCATCCAAAATTAGACCTACTTAGTTTAGATAGAGAGACTAGGGCTAGATTAAATTCAATTAGAAATAGAAAACTGTGTTTTAGATGATTTTTACAATATTTATATTACTTAGTGCACCTTACCATTGATTCGATAATTTGAGCACTACACTAGTCATTGTCTTCCTATAAATTTTACACCCTTGTTCTAGACGTGCCAGTCATCTATTCTGACCTTTGTGTAACATATAATTATGCTCTCTTGTGCTACATTTTAGTCGCATAATATTCGTCGCAGACGTTTATATTTAATTCTAAATAAATTTAACTTTGTATCCTTGTGCGTTCTAATCAAAATTGGAGACACAATCTTGACCCGTTTTATGCAACCCAATTTATGATAATATTCTATTCTGAGTCTTCTACGTCCATGATACTTGTGTCTCACCTTATTTTAATCCCATGTACTTCCAATTAATTCAAGACCACCATTTGCATTAATTTTAATTAAATTAATCCAATTTCCATCTTTGTGCAATTTTCTAATTGTTGGACATTTTTATGCAAAAGTGCATTGAGGTGTCCATACCATTAGACATAACACATGGAAAAAAATCCATTTTTCCTTCATTATTTGGTCATGTGAATTTTTTCCATAATTTTGGAGTGTGTAGCACTTAACATCACCCCGCATCTAATCCTAGCCATGCATTCCAAACCATGCAATCATAGCCCTCCAAATATCCCCATGTGAAGCCAAGCCCATCCCAAGTAGGATGTTGACCAAGCCCACCTTTCTAGGTCAACCCTAAACCCTTTTCTACATACATATATAAATAACTTTTCCTATTTATTTTTATTCAATACCTAAACCTAACTATTCCTAGCCGACCTCAATCCCATATACTGTTCTTCTCTTTCCTCCTCTTCCCCGCCGACTGGAGCAACCCCGACCGCCTGAGACCGCCGTGACACCCCGCTGAACTCCACATCATAACCTCCTCCACCGCGAATATCCCGGCGCCGCTGCAACCGCCTAAAGCTGACCCATCTCCCCATCTCCTGTGCACGACCCCCTCCCTGTCAACCCCTCGCCGGAGCATCTCTGCCTGACCGCCGACTGCCCTCCATTGACAGCCCTGACCACCGGCCGAGATCTCCTTCTTCTTCTTCCTCAGCCTCCCTCGACATCTTCCAGTGTCCACTCTCCTCTCCTCCATTCCCTACCACAGAGCCACCACCGCCATTAACGCCCCGTCTCCTCCTCCTTCTCCTCGACGGAGCAGCACCGTTCCCCGACCTCCGTCCTTCTCCCTCGTCTTCATCATCCCCCTCTTGACCCACCTGAACCAACTCCCTCTCCTTCAATCCACCGGAGCCCTAAGCAACGGGCGAAATCATGGCAGCACCACCACCACCATCGTCTCATCTCCCTCGACTCCCTCTGCCTCGACCTGTCCCCGTCCTCCTTCTCCGACTACCTCGACAGAGCCAAACTTGACACATCCACCACCACGACCGTCCCTGAGCCGTTCACCTCGACGCCTCCCTGCACCTCGACCACCACCACTGCCCTCACCTCCTCCGTCGACCTCCCTCGCCGGAATCATCCCCAACTCCCTGACCCGACAGCACAGCAGCCACCCGACCTCCTCTTCAACCTCCACTCTCCTCCTCCTTCGCCTGAGCCCACTCGCCGGACCTCCCCTCTTTCCTGGCCGGAGTAGCCCTCATCCCTATCTTCATCATTATCCTCATCATCATCATCATCATCACCTTCATCACCATCATCATCACCTCCATCATCAACATCATCGTCATCACCCTAGTCGTCATTATCAACATCGATACCATCATCGAATTCATCATGGACCAGTCACCCTCGCCGAAGATGACCTACAGCAGTCACCCTCGATCCTCGTGCCATGCACGCTAAACCCAAGGTTCGAACATGTCCCCCTCCTTTCATATTGGGTATGTGTGCTTATGATTAGTATTGCTTCATGGTTCAGTTTAGTTCATACCGTGTCGGTTAACCTAAAGACTAGTGTGCATGTGTGTAGGATAATTATTTGGTGCATATATATTGTGTGGTAATTAATGCTAGCACTAGGTATGACTATATTATAGATGTTGAGTGACCATAAGTGTTAGTAGTGGATACCCTGTATTGACATTTGACTGTATGACCCGTATGCGTATACGTACGTGTATGTATATAATGTTCAGATTGGTATATATATATATATATTTATTTATTTATTGTATAAGTAATTAAATGATAATGTTAAAACCTAATTATGACCATATACGTAATTGTATTGTACGACCCTAGGACACCGTAGATTTTTTCGCATATTTGCATATGACTTTGTGACCTAAATATTACGGTATTGTCTGCCTTGTGTACATTAACATACTGGCTTAGACACATGTTAGTTGATTGTCTGAATATGCACAGTGTTTGAAGACGTGACACCCGCGTAATTAGACGCACAGTTGGCCCTGTTAGTTGACCAGTGTCACCCCTAGCGTACCCTCTGATTCCAGTGTATTTATGGTTGTGTATGTGCTAGTGTAATGGTTGATGTTGTATTGTATTATATTATATGTATATAGGACCTATCGGATTGTTCTACGAGACTTCAGGAGTAGGTTATTGGCACTACGCAGCTTCCTTGCCAGGCAAGTATACCTTGTCTTGTTGTACTGTTTAAATTCAGTTATTATTTAGTTGTATGTTTATTTGTTTTAATATTATATAACTGTGCACGTTTGAGAAAGACTCGGGTGCAGTCAACGAAGGCGTTGACGTTAGGACTTGTGTCTGACCTAGTGTCTAGTAGACCCACCTAAAGTTGTAGAGTTATCGGTATGACTCCCCAGGCCTTGATACTTCTCATTGCACTTTACAGAGTGAGTTCATGTAGGGACACATGCTTCATACTCGACTGGCCATCGGTGTGAGCACACGTGTGACGGTATTTAGCTTACTTGTTTATTTCTATAGAGACTTGCATTATAGTACGAGGTATCCACGTCGTGTTCACGACTTGTACATTTGCATTGGGCGGGGAGGACGACTAGTAAGCGTATGGGACACCTACCTCCTTTATACAGATACCGCGTTCTTCAGAGCGATACGGACGTATATATTTATGCAGATACCACGTTCTTTAGAGTGTTGGACGTTACTTGTGGTTTTGCAGATACCACACTCTATAGAATGTTGGACATTAATAATTATACAGATACCACGCTCCTCGGATCTGGACATTATTATATTGCGCAGTGCCCTTGTTATAGGGGCATATATGGCATATACTAGCCAGTCACGGCGATTGGTGAATTACGTCAGCATATGTCAAGCCTACACTTTTCTATACGCACAAAGTTGTCCTCAAATTGCATTCATTTAGATGGTTAGCACACCCCCTTTATTTATTCAGTATTGACTTTATGGTATGCTTTTATGTATCTTGTTATGTCCCTCTGAGGACCTGGTCCCTTTCCAGGTGTAGATGTTTATGAGTATTCGCAGGAGCGCAGATCCGGACTTGCTACTTTTATTTCGAGGAGATCTTCTCTTCGAGCCTCGTGATTATTAGTTGTTGTACATTATTTTTTTTATTTTATATTTTATTTTGGTAGTGGATTTATTTTCACCCGACTATCATCCTTTGATACTTCGTATTGAGATTTAGTCACATAGATATTGGTTATTTATTTATTTATTATTTTTGTGGATGAGATTTAGTTATGTCGTGTGACTTGTGATAATTATATACCACTTGTGAATTATTGTTCATAATATAACGTACGCATGTGTTATGGTTTCCATATATTGGAGTTGCCATATACATGCGGCGGCATGCTTATGTGTTCCTAATCCTACGTATTTTGGGACTGGGGCGTGACATTAAGCTTAATCAACTGAGAAAGTAGCTTGGAGAAGGTAAAATTTCTAGATAAGAGTAAGAAAATATTTGACCATCGACTAGAAGCATCTATTAGAACCATAAAATACCTGAAAGGTCTACTAGCAGGATCAATTGGTTCACAAATATCACCTTGTATTCTCTGAAGGAATGGTGGTGATTCAGAAGCTATTTTGAGAAGTGAAGGTCTTGTAATGAGTTTACCCTGTGAACAAGCTACACACAAATGTTCAGTAGGAAAGGAAAGACTTTGGTATGATAAATTATGCCCATTGGTATTGTTGATGACCTTTCTCAACATAGTCGATAATGGTGACCCAATCTGTCATGTCAAAGGATTAGATTATTTGGATCCTTTAGCCTTTTGCTAGTGATGGGGTGAGATTCTACTATCTTCAGAGTAGTTTGATATAGCCCCAAGGAGATTAATTTGCACTTTTCTAATGTGAGCTTATTGATATGTCACATCTACTTCTGTGTGATATTTCAAGTTACGATATCTCACACACGGACACTTAGTTTTGGTGTCATCCCACACACCACGGATAATTAGTTTTGGTGTCATCCCATACACCGCACATGTCATTAGGATGACGGTTGTATATCCACGAACAATGACATAGGTAGTAATTCATTTCTAGATACTTCTGAAAATATGAATAGACATCGTTCAAGTATATATGTTCAAATGGAGGCAAAGATGAATTAGAGGCATTTATTTACTCCTCTTAAAAAATTATCAGAAAATACATTTGCACCAGTAATAGTCTGAAAAGGCTTGTAGAAGTAAAAAAAAATTCCAAAGATATGAACACGTGGACACTCACATACTCAATATACTCACTTTTATCTTGACCTGTCATGCCCCAGTCCCAAAATACCGAGGGACTAGACACGTGGCAATGGCCAGCAGCACGCACCGATGGACAAACCCAATTTAATGGATCCATCAGGGCATACTTAAGCTGTAAAACAAAGTCTACGACAATCATGGCACAACTAATCCCATCCACACAAGATATAAAATATGATCCACAGAATAAATAAGGAATATAAATCATCAGCTAGTCACAACAAAGTGCTTCGGGGAACAACCCGATAAATATCTGATACAATGGTTCAACAGAACAGAAATAAATGACTGAAATAAATAAATAAATAAATAAATAAATAAATAAATAAATAAATACTGAGCATGAACATGGATGCTCAGGAAAAGTCTTAGGCTAACACCTCGTCCTCAGATGGCGGTACAGCTCCTGGATCAGCTCCTGCTGCGATCCCGTATACCTCGGGATAGATCTCGTCTGTAAATCCTGGGGACATAATCCGGATCCAGGTCCTCAGGGGACATAGCAAGGTACAAGAAAGCTCATGCCAAAATAAATGCAGTGCAGTAGATAATGAAATAAATAGGGTAAGTATGTAAACATCTATGTGAAATGCAAGAGAGAACATCAATAGTACTCAGGTTGAAACAACTACAAGCTCTGTGTAGGGGAGCCGGTAGCAGTGATATCATAAGGTGGTCTAGCTCAGCGGGAGACTGAGTAGCCGGCATAATATAGTCAACCTGTAGCCTGTGGACCTCTCCAGCAATAGATGGAACAATAAGGGAACACTAAATAACCAGCTAGGTGATATGCAAGATGAGAGCAGCACTACAACTCAGGCTGAAACTACTACAAGCTCTGTGTCGGGGAGCCGGTAGCAGCAGTAATAATGAGTAATGGGCCAAGCTCGGGCTTCAGAGTCTTGTGCCTCACAATAATAGGGGTGTATATATATGATCAGCCTGTAGTCTGTGTGTCTCTCCCCACCCAATGTAACCACGCATATCATGACCATAACGTCTCATGTCCATGTTAGCGGGATCATAACTAATGCACAAGTCATAAGGTATCTAAGAATATAGTATCTCTGTCAAGTCCTGTATCCTATACAGAATCACCACGAATATCTCGGGAAGATCATGTCTCATGAACAGTGTCAAGTGTCCTGGGTCATAGTGTACTTGGTAAGACAAGTACGAGAAGATAAAGTGTCACGAGTATCCATCTCTAGATGACAATACACAACAACGCGTACGATGTTGGCACCCGACTGATAATCGGACGCTAAGTACGTCACACGGTCCTAGGTTAAGCATGCACAGCAATATAATGAAGCAAGGAAAATATATAACAATAATGCAGAGTTTGGCAAGGTACACTTGCCTGGTGTTTGAATACCAACAGTCGTCCCGCTATCAGTGGATCCGGTGGGTACTCCTCCAAAAGCTGTAATAAACATTACCAACAGTCTCAGAAGATGTCTAATAGCTAGAAACGCCTGTCCTTACGTCCAATTTGGACACAGGGGCAAAAAGGGCATTTCCGGGCCAAAGCGGGTTCCACATGTAGGCCACTTTGCACCGGAAAGCGTGCCAGGGTCAAAGGTCTCCAAATTCCTCAAACTCAGTGTCTACAAGTCAGGAACGATGATACGAACCCAACGGAACTTCCAGAATTGGATTCCGATGAGCCGATCACAAAATCTCCCGTCAAGTGGAGCCTATGGGGCCCACGATACGCGATTTTGTCAACGTTCTCAGAATCGAACCAAACTTGGGTCACAAGACCAGCGTATTGCTACGAGTCCGATGGCGCAAGTTTCGTCTCGATCCGACGTGTGTACACAAAGTTACAGCATGTTCCAGAAAGGACGGATATGGGGTGTCGTCGGCGGATACACTTTGATTTCGGTGTGCACGCACATCCGAATCGACTTCTGAGAAATCCTACACGACCGTATCAACGACGCGCACGTTTCGGTAAAGACCTCGTGCGACCAAGTCGTCCCGTTTGACGGGGCACAGTCAGTTCCGGGGTGAAACAGGGCGTTGTTTTTCCTGTTTTTAGATCACGGTGTGCGATCACCACAGGACGCGATGCACCGAGCGGGTTGCACGAGCACCGAGAGGGTTATGCAGTCTACGCGTAGCAACTGACGGAATCGAAAACGGAGTTGCGAGGTGAGAGAAAATGGTACCTGAATAGGGCTCCGTGAATGCTGAATTCTACGTGTCCGAGAATCAACTTCGTGTCCTGCGTATCGAGTTGTTGTGTCCAGGCTAGGATTCGGGGTGCGGCCGAAGAACTGTCGGACAGCCGCTGCTCTGGTCGGGGAGGGGCGGCTCGTCGGGCGGAGCAGAGTCGGCTCGTCGGCCTGAGCGGAGGGGAACGTCGGCCGGTCGTGGTGCGGGGTCGGCCTGGAGGAGGTTGCACAGCCGACTATGCTTGGGTCGCTGCACCGAGGGTCGGGGCTTGCGCTGGCCGGAGCGGGGCTCGGTCAGTCGGCGGATAGCGCTATGTCGGCGGAGCAGCGAGGTCGGCGGGGCTGGGTCGAGGACCGCGGGTCGCTGGGTGACAGCGGTAGGAGGCGTCGGGGTCACGGGTGCAGGGGCTGGACAGACTCAGCGTCGAGCGGGCGGTGGAGGGAGAGGGAGGCATCGAGGGGTTGTCTAGGGTTCCGGCAACGACGAGTTGGGGGAAGATGACGGCGCGGCGGCTAGGGTTTTCTAAGGGCTGGGCACGGATGTCGAGGCAAGAATATAAAGGCTGAGCACAGTAAAACCGGCGGAGGCTAGGGTTCCAATTGGGTTTCGGGTCTGGGTCGGGTTTGGCTCGGATCCGACCCAATAAGCTGGGTTTGGTTCGGTTTAATAAGCCAATAGTTTTTAGGGCTAAAAACGCTACTTCGGAGTCCAATAAATTCACCGAAAAATACCCTGTGTCCGGTTTTCCATTTTACATCATAAAATATTATTTCCATAATATTTTAACACCAATAAACTGCATTTAAAAATTTTTAACTCACAATCACCTTGGTTCTTCTTCCAGAAAAATACCGAAAATTCCGGGAAAAATTATATTAAAATTACTCTGAAAATTAGGGTGTTTACAATATTCCCTCCTTAAAAGAATTGTATCCTCGTAATCAAAGAATAAGCTATCAAAGGAAGAACTATAAAAATACAAGGTTGCTCAGGTACTAACTGCCTCCGCGAACAAGTGGGGGTAACGCTGGCGCATACTATCTTCTCGTTCCCAGGTCGATTCTCCAGGAGAATGATGTTTCCATGCTACACGAACCAATCTGGTTGTCTGTCCCCGCAATGTCTTCTCACTGACGTCGAGGATGCCAACTGGTTGTTCTTCATATCTCAAGCTTGGGCCCACTGCGATCTCTGAATGATCGACTACGTGACTTGGGTCGGTCACGTACCTTCGCAGCTGGGAGACGTGGAATACGTCATGCACTCCCTCTAAGGATGGAGGTAATACAAGACGATAAGCCACCTCACCTATGCGCTCTAGAATATCAAATGGCCCAATATACCTTGGGCTCAACTTGCCTCTGCTCCCGAATCTGATAGTACCACGAGTGGGCAAAATCCTCAAGAATACGTGCTCTCCTTCTTTAAACTCTAGGGGACGTTTGTACGTATCTGCCCAATGCTTCTGTCTGTCCTGAGCTGCTCGAAGATGATTCTGAATCTGTTTCACCTTCTCCACTGTCTGTGTTACCAATTCTGGACCCAGTATTTGACGTTCACCAACGTCACTCCAACATATAGGCGATCTGCACTTCCTTCCGTATAATGCCTCGAATGGTGCCATCTGAATGCTGGCCTGATAACTGTTGTTGTAGGAGAACTCCACCAAGTACAAATAATCTTCCCAAGATCCTCCAAAGTCTAGCATACATGATCGCAACATGTCCTCCAAGATCTGAATGGTGCGCTCCGATTGGCCATCTGTCTGCGGGTGGTAAGTCGTGCTGAATTTGAGTCTGGTGCCCAGACTCTCTTGCATGCTTCTCCAGAAATGAGATATAAATCTCAAATCTCGATCCGATACAATACTAACCGGCACTCCATATAATTTGACGATTTGTCGCATATACCTATCGGCTAGTACCTCTGTGGACTGTCCAACTCTAAATGGCAAGAAGTGTGCTGATTTAGTGAGTCTATCCACGATAACCCATACTGTATCTCTTCCGCTGGGGCTCCTTGGAAATCCTGTGACAAAATCCATCGTGATATGCTCCCACTTCCATTCTGGTATAGGAAGCGGCTGTAACATACCTGCTGTCCTCTGATGCTCGGCCTTTACTTGCTGGCAGACTAAGCATTTGGCCACAAATCTTGCAATCTCCCTTTTCATTCCATGCCACCAGTAATACTGTCTCAAGTCTCGGTATATCTTGGTTCCTCCTGGGTGAACAGAGTACATAGAGCTATGGGCTTCAGTCATTAACTCTTGTCTTAATTCTCCATTTGGAACATACAAGCGATTCCCAAACCTCAATGTCCCATCTTCGTGTATGCAAAGTCCTGTATGCATGCCTGCTTCTGTCCTCTCCTTCAGTCTTCGAAATCTAGCATCGGTGGGCAATGCCTCTTTAATTCTTTCCACAAGTGACGACTTAATTTCAAGATTAGCCAGTAATCCACTCTGTCCTGGTAAAACAACCTCTATCTGAAGCTTTTGTAGATCTCTCAATAACTCGGGCTGCATCGTCAAGAAATAAGCCGTAGACTTCCTGCTGAGGGCGTCTGCTACGACGTTCGTCTTTCCCGGATGATACTGCAGATCTATGTCAAAATCTACCATCAGTTCAAGCCAACGTCTCTGCCTCATGTTAAGCTCCTTCTGAGTATATACATACTTCAGACTCTTATGATCGGTGAAGATTTCTACCCTCTCCCCATAAAGATAGTGCCTCCATATCTTCAATGCAAATATAACTGCTGCTAACTCCAGATCGTGTGTTGGATAGTTCTTCTCGTGGACCTTCAACTGTCTTGATGCATAAGCAATAACTTTGCCATGTTGCATTAAAACACATCCTAGTCCACTACCTGATGCATCACTGTAAACAACAAAATCTCCTGTCCCTGAAGGAAGAGTCAAGACAGGTGATGTTATTAATCTTCTCTTCAATTCTTCAAAGGCCTTCTGGCAGTCTTCTGTCCATATAAACTCCTAGTCTTTACGTGTCAGCTTCGTCATCGGTTCCGTAATCCTTGAGAAATTTTCTACAAACCTTCGGTAATATCCCGCGAGTCCGAGAAAACTTCTTACCTCTGCAACTGATGTGGGTGTAGGCCAAGTCTCTATTGCCGCAACTTTCTTTGGATCCACTGAAAGTCCTTCTCCTGAGATGATATGTCCCAAGAAAGGAACTTTGTCCATACAGAACTCACACTTACTGAGTTTGGCATATAACTTTTCCTGACTCAATGTCTCTAACACGATCCTAAGATGCTCCTCGTGCTCTTCATGGCTCCTGGAATATATTAGAATATCGTCAATAAACACAACCATAAATTTATCCAAGAACTGATGAAAGACTCTGTTCATCAAACTCATAAACACTGCTGGCGCGTTGGTTAAACCAAACGGCATCACCAAGAACTCATAATGTCCATACTTGGTCCTGAAAGCTGTCTTCGGTATGTCTTTCTTCCTTACTTTGATCTGATGGTAGCCGGATCTAAGGTCAATCTTCGAGAATACCCTTGCACCACTCAATTGATCAAATAGATCATCAATGCGTGGTAAGGGATACATGTTCTTGATGGTCACAGCATTCAGTGTCCTGTAGTGCATAACCGTACTGTTCCATCCTTCTTCGGCACAAATAATATGGGTGCTCCCCAAGGTGAAATACTGGGCCGAATGAAACCCTTCTCCAGAAGATCGTCAACCTGTTCCTTCAACTCCACTAACTCCTTAGGTGCTAGCCGATATACTGATGAAGTGATAGGCTCCGCTCCTGGAGTTAAGTCTATTCTGAATTCTATTTCCCGATCAGGCGGTAAACCTGGAAGATCATCAGGAAATACATCCACAAATTCTGATATGACTCTTGGGTAACCTGTCTCCCCTTCTACAGATAGTACCCTGAGAGTAGGCTGAACTCCTTGCTCTACTGCTCCTCGAAGAAACTCGAATTCTGGATGTCCAGGCGGTTTAAATATGACCCGCCCAAGTCGGCAATCAAGAGTCGCATGGTACTGACTTAACCAGTCCATACAAAGTACAATATCATAATCTGGCATGGAAAAGATTAGAAATTGAGCTCGCATTTCTCTTCCACAAACTACTACAGAACATGATCTACAGACGTCACTAACCGGAATAATTTCACCTCCCGTAAGAATTCTCTTCATCTTCGGAAGGGGTGCGGTAGCTACTCTATGGGTGGCTACAAAGCTAGCTGCTATAAATGAATGTGATGCTCCAGAATCAAATAATGCTACAGCTGGTAATGAAGCTACTAAAATAGTACCTGCGATGACCTCGCCTGCTGTAGCCTCCTCTTCAACAGCTAATGTGAAGGCCTGTCCTCGTCCCTGAGCTGGACCTCTATGCTGCTGCTGAGCCTGCTGAAATAGAGCTGCCTGTGGTGCCAGGGGTGGTCTCTGCTGATTCCCTCCTGGGACTGGTGGCCTGACGCCTCTAACTCCTGCCTGCTGTGCTCCTACGGCTGGATAAGCGGGTCGTGGTGCAGGTAAAGCTAATCTCGGTGCTCCCTCTCTGCGCTCGGTGCAGTCTCTGGTCTGATGCTGGTTGGACCCGCAAGCCAGGCAGAGTCCCAACTTGCGTCTGCATTCTCTCTCAATGTGACCTATCTTGCCGCAGTGGTGACAAGTAGGGAGAGATATGGCCCTGTGTGCTGTCCTCTCGGGCATACTCCTCTGGGTCCGTTTTGCTGAATCCCCATGTGCTGTCCTGGATGGTGCTGAGTTGATAGGCCTCTTCAGGTTCGACTCCCTTCTAGTGACGCGCTTCATGCGTCGTGCGGCTGCGAGAACGTCGGTATAAGATGTAGGCGCGACCGATCCAATCAATCTCTGGAGCTCGAACTTCAGCCCGTCAAAGAACTTCTCAGCTTTCTCTTCCTCTGTCGCAATCAAGGTTGGGGCAAAGCGACTGAGGTGAATGAATTCCGCGTTGTATTCTTCCACCGTCATATTGCCTTGGATAAGACGGTTGAACTTGTCTCTGAGCTCTGACCGTGCTTCTGCTGGAATATACATCTCTCGGAAGAGTCTGGATAACTCTTCCCAAGTGACTCGGTCCTGTCCGAGCCTCCTCTCTTCTGCTAACCACCAGTGATGTGCATTTTTAGTTAACTGCATTCTGACTGTAGTCATCCACTTCTCTTTCGGAAGTTCAGCGGCTTCCAACTGGTGCTGAATGTTTGTGAGCCATTCATGAACTTCTGTTGGCCCCTTTTTACCAGAAAATGTACGAGGTTTGAGCTGACGGAAGTTGGTGATAGATCCCGTCGTTGATTGCCTCGCTGGTGGATTTGCCTGCTCCAATGCGGTTACCAGGCTAGTTCTCAGATACTCAGCCTCCTGCCGATGGGCCTCTTGCTGAATCTGCTGCTGGGCTTGCATCATAGCATACATCATCTGGAACATCTGTTGCCCGTCCATGGCTTGCCCTGGCGGGAAAACTGGCATCTGGGGAGTGAACTGTGGTGGAGGTGGGGTGTCATCTCTCCGGAACCTTGGATTAGGCTGACCGGTTTGATCGCTCTGCGATGCTTGTCCTTCATTCCCTGGAGTCACTCCGTCTATATAAGTAACCACAGCGTCGTGTGGCGTATCCAATGGAATCTCGTCTCCGTTCCTGAGATCCATTTCTCTCTGCAACCAAAAGATAAACTGTAAGAAAGCATAGAGGAATCAATACAGGATGCAGATCAAGTAACAATTTCGAGTTCGATATAGAGTTCAACAATGGGTTAAATAATGGATGAGATCCTAGAACTTATCCTATCCTTAGGGCAGGCTGGTTCGGTCCTTAAGTTGAAACCGAACAATTTAGTCGCAGACCTGCATGGGCCACCACAAAAATCATGTCACGCCCCAGTCCCAAAATACCGAGGGACTAGACACGTGGCAAAGGCCAACAGCACGCACCGATGGACAAACCCAATTTAATTGATCCATCAGGGCATACTTAAGTTGTAAAACAAAGTCTACGACAATCATGGCACAACTAATCTCATCCACACAAGATATAAAATATGATCCACAGAATAAATAAGGAATATAAATCATCAGCAAGTCACAACAAAGTGCTACGGGGAACAACCCGATAAATATCTGATACAATGGTTCAACAGAACAGAATTAAATGACTGAAATAAATAAATAAATAAATAAATACTGAGCATGAACATGGATGCTCAGGAAAAGTCTTCGGCTAACACCTCGTCCTCAGATGGCGGTACAGCTCCTGGATCAGCTCCTGCTGTGGTCCCGTATACCTCGGGATAGATCTCGTCTGTAAATCCTGGGGACATAATCCGGATCCAGGTCCTCAGGGGACATAGCAAGGTACAAGAAAGCTCATGCCAAAATAAATGCAGTACAGCAGATAATGAAATAAATAGGGTAAGTATGTAAATATCTGTGTGAAATGCAAGAGAGAACATCAATAGTACTCAGGTTGAAACAACTACAAGCTCTGTGTAGGGGAGCCGGTAGCAGTGATATCATGAGGTGGTCTAGCTCAGTGGGAGACTGAGTAGCCAGCATAATATAGTCAACCTGTAGCCTGTGGGTCTCTACAGCAATAGATGGAACAATAAGGGAACACTAAATAACCAGCCAGGTGATATGCAAGATGAGAGCAGCACTAGAACTCAGGCTGAAACCACTACACACTCTGTGTCGGGGAGCCGGTAGCAGCAGTAATAATGAGTAATGGGCCAAGCTCGGGCTTCAGAGTCTTGTGTCTCACAATAATAGGGGTGTATATATATGATCAGCCTGTAGTCTGTGTGTCTCTCCCCACCCAATGTAACCACGCATATCATGACCATAACGTCTCATGTCCATGTCAGCGGGATCATAACTAATGCACAAGTCATAAGGTATCTAAGAATATAGTATCTCTGTCAAGTCCTGTATCCTATACAGAATCACCACGAATATCTCGGGAAGATCCTGTCTCATGAACAGTGTCAAGTGTCCTGGGTCATAGTGTACTTGGTAAGACAAGTACGAGAAGATAAAGTGTCACGAGTATCCATCTCTAGATGACAATACACAACAACGCGTACGATGTTGGCACCCGACTGATAATCGGACGCTAAGTACGTCACATGGTCCTAGGTTAAGCATGCACAGCAATATAATGAAGCAAGGTAAATATATAACAATAATGCAGAGTTTGGCAAGGTACACTTGCCTGGTGTTTGAATACCAACAGTCGTCCCGGTATCAGTGGATCCGGTGGGTACTCCTCCAAAAGCTATAATAAATATTACCAACAGTCTCAGAAGATGTCAAATAGCTAGAAACGCCTGTCCTTACGTCCAATTTGGACACAGGGGCAAAAAGGGCATTTCTGGGCCAAAGCGGGTTCCACATGTAGGCCACTTTACACCGAAAAGCGTGCCAGGGTCAAAGGTCTCCAAATTCCTCAAACTCAGTGTCTATAAGTCAAGAACGATGATATGAACCCAACGGAACTTCCAGAATTGGATTCCGATGAGCCGATCACAAAATCGTCCGTCAAGTGGAGCCTGTGGGGCCCACGATACGTGATTTTGCCAACGTTCTCAGAATCGAACCAAACTTGGGTCACAGGACCAGCGTATTGCTACGAGTCCGATGGCGGAAGTTTCGTCTCGATCCGACGTGTGTACACAAAGTTACAGCGTGTTTCAGAAAGGACGGATATGGGGTGTCGTCGGCGGATACGCGTTGATTACGTTGTGCACGCACATCCGAATCGACTTCTGCGAAATTTCACACGACCGTATCAACGACGCGCACATTTTGGTAAAGACCGCGTGCGACCAAGTCGTCCCGTTTGGCGGGGCGCACTCAGTTCCGGGGTAAAACAGGGCGTTGTTTTCCTGTTTTTGGATCACGGTGTGCGATCACCACAGGACATGATGCACCGAGCGGGTTGCACGGGAACCGAGAGGGTTATGCAGTCTACACGTAGCAACTGACAGAATCGAAAACGATGTTGCGAGGTGAGAGAAAACGGTACCTGAACAGGGCTCCGTGAACGCTGAATTCCACGTGTCCGAGAGTCAACTTCGTGTCCTGCGTATCGAGTTGCTGTGTCCAGGCTAGGGTTCGGGGTACGGCCGGAGAACTGTCGGAGAGTCACTGCTCTGGTCGGCGGAGCAGAGTCGGCTCGTCGGCCTGAGCGGAGGGGAACGTCGGCCGGTCGTGGTGCGGGGTCGGCCTGGAGGAGGTTGCACAGCCGACTGTGCTTGGGTCGCTGCACCGAGGGTCGGGGCTTGCGCTGGCCGGAGCGGGGCTCGGTCAGTCGGCGGATAGCGCTGTGTCGGCGGAGCAGCGAGGTCGGCGGGGCTGGGTCGATGACCGCGGGTCGCTGGGTGACAGCGGTGGGAGGCGTCGGGGTCACGGGTGCAGGGGCTGGGCTGACTCGGCGTCGAGCGGGCGGTGGAGGGAGAGAGAGGCGTCGAGGGGTTGTCTAGGGTTCCGGCAACGACGAGTTGGGGGAAGATGACGGCGCGGCGGCTAGGGTTTTCTAAGGGCAGGGCACGGATGTCGAGGCAAGAATATAAAGGCTGAGCACAGTAAAACCGGCGGAGGCTAGGGTTCCAATTGGGTTTCAGGTCCGGGTCGGGTTTGGCTCGGATCCGACCCAATAAGATGGGTTTGGTTCGGTTTAATAAGCCAATAGTTTTTAGGGCTTAAAACGCTACTCCGGAGTCCAATAAATTTACCGAAAAATACCCTGTATCCGGTTTTCCATTTTACATCATTAAATATTATTTCCATAATATTTTAATACCAATAAACTGCATTTAAAAATCTTTAACTCACAATCACCTTGGTTCTTCTTCCAGAAAAATACCGAAAATTTTGGGAAAAATTATATTAAAATTTGTAAACACACTGAATTTTTTTGAAATAATTTTAAAGAGTTATTCATAATTTTCGGTATTTTTCAGGAATTTAAAACGAAGGTGATTGTGATTTAAAAGAATTTTAAGTGTTGCTAACTGGTGTGAAAATATGATGGAAATAAGATTTTATTGTGCGAAATGGAAAACCGGACCTACGGTATTTTTCGGCGAATTAATTGGACTCTGGAGTGGCGTTTCAAGCCTATAAAACGAATTGATTCTTAAACCGAACCAAACCAAGCTCAAACCAACCCAGATTAAACCCACCATCGCGGGTCAGACCCGAACCACTGCAGAACCCGACCCACTGCAAACCCTAGGCTGCGAGAACACTGTTGCGCCTATAAAGCCTCGGCGTTCGTGCCAGGGAGGCCGCCATCTCGAGATCCCACAGCCGCTTTCCCAAGCGCCGAGTCCGACTTTCCCCACCTCGTCTAGCCGTTCGACCCAGACCTCTGTCGTCGCTCCCCGCTGTTTGCTCAGCCGTCAATGACCGGACCCGATAGTAGCCACCCCGTTCGACTCCATCTTCGATCGACGCGCCGAGGCTGACTTCCCCCACCTCGTCGCCAGGCCACCGAGCGACGACCCCTGGACCAACCCGACACCTGAACCCTCTTCGACGACTCCGCTCGAGCAGCTGCTCGACCCCACGCATCCTCGATCCTCGCTGCAACCGCCGCGAGTTCCTCCCCGTCGGTCAACGCAGCCCTAGCAGCATTCACGGAGCCCCGACCTAGACGCGAGCAGCAGACACCGGACACAGCTCGCGAGGACACGACCAGGACGTCAAATTGGCCTTCGGACACGCAGAATTCAGCATTCACGGAGCTTGGTTCAGGTACCGTTTCCTCCCTCATCGTAACTCCGTTTTAGTTTCCGTCAGTTGCTATGCGTAGACTGTATAACCCTCTCGGTGCCCGTACAACCCGCTCGGAGCATCGCGTCCTGTGGTGATCGCACACCGCGATCCAAAAACAGGAAAAACAACGCCCTGTTTTACCCCGGAACTGAGTGCGCCCCGCCAAACGGGACGACTCGGTCACACGCGGTCCTTACCGAACCATGCGCGTCGTTGATACGGTCATGTGGGATTTTATAGAAGTCGATTCGGAGGTGCGTGCACCCCGGAATCAACGCGTATCCGCCGACGACACCCCGTATCCGACCTTTCTGGAACACGCTGTAACTTCGTGTACACAAGTCGGATCGAGACAAAACTTGCGCCATCGGATTCGTAGCAATACGCTGGTCCTGTGACCCAAGTTTGGTACGATTCTGAGAACGTTGACAAAATCACGTATCGTGGGCCCCACAGGCTCCACTTGACGGACGATTTTGTGATCGGCTCATCGGAATCCAATTCTGGAAGTTCCGTTGGGTTCGTATCATCATTCCTGACTTGTAGACACTGAGTTCGCAGAATTTGGAGACCTTTGACCCTGACCCACTTTTCGGTGCAAAGTGGCCCATATGTGGACCCCGCTTTGGCCCGAAAATGACCATTTTGCCCCTATGTCCAAATTGGACGTAAGGACCGGCAATTCTAGCAGTTTGATACCTTCTGAGACTGTTGGTGATATTTATTATAGCTTTTGGAGTAGCACCTATCGGATCCACTGGTTCAGGGACAGTTGCTGGTATTCGGACATCAGGCAAGTGTACCTTGCCAACTCTGTAGTATTGTTACCTATTTTTCTTACTTCATTATATTGCTGTGCATGCTTAACCTAGGATCGTGTGACATACTTAGCGTCCAATTATCAGTCGGGTGCCAACATCGTACGCGGTGTTGGGTATTGTCATCTAGATATGGACATACGTGACACTTTATCTTCTCGTACTTGTCTTACCAAGTACACTATGACCCAGGACACTGGACACTGTTCATGAGACAGGACCTTCCCGAGATATTCGTGGTGATTCTGTATAGGATACAGGACTTGACAGAGATATTATATTCTTAGATACATTATGACTTGTGCATTAGTTATGATCCCGCTGACATGGATATGAGACGTTATGGTCATGATATGCGTGGTTACATTGGGTGGGGAGAGACACACAGACTACAGGCTGATCATATATATATATACACCCCTACTATTGTGAGGCCCAAGACTCTGAAGCCCGAGCTTGTCCCATTACTCATTATTACTGCTACTACCGGCTCCCCGACACAGAGCTTGTAGTGGCTTCAGCCTGAGATCTAGTGCTGCTCTCATCTTGCGTATCACTTAGCTGGTTATTTAGTACTCCCTATTGTTCCATCTATTGCTGGAGAGACCCACAGGCTACAGGTTGACTATGTTATGCCGGCTACTCAGTCTCCCGCTGAGCTAGACCACCTCTTGACACCACTGCTACAGGCTCCCCTACACAGAGCTTGTAGATGTTCAACCTGAGTACTATTGATATTCTCTCTTGTATTTTACACAGATGTTTACATACTTACCCTGTCTATCTTATTATTTGCTGCACTGTTTATATTCTGGCTTGTATTAATTTTTGTACCTTGCTATGTCCCCTGAGGACCTGGATATGGATTATGTCCCCAGGATTTGCAGACGAGATCTATTCCGAGGTATACGGGACCGCAGCAGGAGCTGAACCAGGAGCTGTACCACCATCCGAGGATGAGGTGTTAGCCGAAGACTTTTCCTAAGCATCCATGTTTCATGCTCAGTATTTATTTATTTATTTCAATCTTTTATATTCTGGTCTGTTGAACCATTGTACTAAATATTTATCGGGTTGTTCCCCGAAGTACTTTGTTGAGACTAGCTGATGATTTACATTCCTTATTTATTCTGTGGATCATATTTTATATCTTGTGTAGATGAGATTAGTTGTGCCATGATTGTCGTAGACTTGATTTTACAGCTTAAGTATGCCCTGGTGGATCCATTAGATTGGGTTTGTCCATCGGTGCGTACTGCTGGCTATTGCCACGTACCTGGTCCCACGGTATTTTGGGACTGGGGCGTGGCATGGTTTTTGTGGTGGCCCATGCAGGTCACCGACAAATTGTTCTGTTTCAACTTAGGAACTGAACTAGCCTGCCCTAAGGATAAGATAAGTTATAGGATCTCATCCATTATTTAACCCATTGTTGAACTCTATATTGAACTCGAAATTTGTTACTTGAACTGTATCCTGTATTGATTCCTATGAGCTTCTTACAATTTATCTTTTGGTTGCAGAGAAATGGATCCCAGGAACGGAGACGAGATTCCCTTGGATACGCCACACGACGCTGTGGTTACTTATATTGACGGAGTGACTCCAGGGAATGGAGGACAAGCCTCGCAGAGCGATCAAACCGGTCAGCCAAATCCAAGGTTTCGGAGAGATGACATCCCACCTCCACCACAGTTCACTCCCCAGATGCCAGTTTTTCCGCCAGGACAAGCTATGGACGGGCAACAGATGTTCCAGATGATGTATGCTATGATGCAAGTACAGCAACAGATTCAGCAAGAGGCACATCGTCAGGAGGCCGAGAATCTGAGAACCAGCCTGGTATCCGCATTGGAGCAGGCAAATCCACCAGCAAGGCGATCAACGACTGGATCTATCACTGACTTTCGTCAGCTCAAGCCTCGTACATTTTCTGGTAAAGAGGGACCAACAGAAGTTCATGAATGGCTCACAAACATTCAGCATCAGTTAGAAGCCGCTGAACTTCCTAGAGAGAAGTGGATGACAGCAGTCAGAATGCAGTTAACGGAGAATGCACATCACTGGTGGTTAGCAGAGGAGATGAGGCTTGGGCAGGACCGAGTCACCTAGGAAGAGTTCTCCAGACTCTTCAAAGAGATGTACATTCCCGCAGTAGCACGGTCAGAGCTCAGAGACAAGTTCCACCGCCTTATCCAAGGCAGTATGACAGTGGAAGAATACAACGCGGAGTTCATTCGCCTTAGTCGTTTTGCCCCAACCTTGATTTCGACCGAGGAAGAGAAAGCTGAGAAGTTCTTTGACGGGCTGAAGTTCGAGCTCCAGAGATTGATTGGATCGGTCGCACCTACATCTTATACCGACGTTCTCGCAGCAGCACGACGCATGGAGCGCGTCACTAGAAGAGAGTCGAACCTGAAGAGGCCTATCAACTCAGCACCATCCAGGACAGCACATGGAGATTCAGCAAAACGGACCCAGAGGAGTATGCCCGAGAGGACAGCACACAGGGCCATATCGCTCCCTACTTGTCACCACTGCGGCAAGATAGGTCACATTGAGAGAAAATGCAGACGCAAGTTGGGACTCTGCCTAGCTTGCGGTTCCAACCAGCATCAGACCAGAGATTGCACCGAGCGCAGAGAGGGAGCACCGAGATTAGCTTTGCCTGCACCATGACCAGCTTATCCAGCAGTAGGAGCACAGCAGGCAGGAGTTGGAGGCGTCAGGCCACCAGCCCCAGGAGGGAACCAGCAGAGACCAACCCTGGCACCACAGGCAGCTCTATTTCAGCAGGCTCAGCAGCAGAGAGGCCAAGCTCAGGGACAAGGCCAGGCATTCACATTAGCTGTTGAGGAGGAGGCTACAGCAGGCGAGGTCATCGCAGGTACTATTTTAGTAGCTTCATTACCAGCTGTAGCATTATTTGATTCCGGAGCATCGCATTCATTTATAGCAGCTAGCTTTGTAGCCACCCATAGAGTAGCTACCGCACCCCTTCCGAAGATGAAGAGAATTCTTACGGGAGGTAGAATTATTCCGGTTAGTGACGTCTGTAGATCATGTTCTGTAGTAGTTTGTGGCCGAGAAATGCGAGCTCAATTTCTGATATTTTCTATGCCGGATTATGATATCGTACTTGGTATGGACTGGTTAAGTCAGTACCATGCGACTCTTGATTGCCGACTTGGGCGGGTTATATTTAGACCGCCAAGGCATCCAGAATTCGAGTTTCTTCAAGGAGCAGTGGAGCAAGGAGTTCAGCCTACTCTTAGGGTACTATCTGTAGAAGGGGAGAGAGGTTATCCGAGAGTCATATCTGAGTTTGTAGATGTATTTCCTGATGATCTTCCAGGTTTACCGCCTGATCGGAAAATAGAATTCACAATAGACTTAACTCTAGGAGCAGAGCCAATCACTTCATCAGTTTATCGGCTAGCACCTAAGGAGTTAGTGGAGTTGAAAGCACAAGTCGATGATCTCTTGGAGAAGGGTTTCATTCGGCCCAGTGTTTCATCTTGGGGAGCACCCATATTATTTGTGACAAAGAAGGATGGAACAGTACGGTTATGCATCGACTACAGGGCACTGAATGCTATGACTATCAAGAACAGGTATCCCTTACCACGCATTGATGATCTATTTGATCAATTGAGTGGCGCAAGGGTATTCTCGAAGATTGACCTTCGATCCGGCTATCATCAGATCAAAATAAGGAAGGAAGACATACCGAAGACAGCTTTCAGGACCAAGTATGGACATTATGAGTTCTTGGTGATGCCGTTTGGTTTAACCAACGCGCCAGCAGTGTTTATGAGCTTAATGAACAGAGTCTTTCTTCAGTTCTTGGATAAATTCGTGGTGGTGTTCATTGATGATATTCTCATATATTCTAAGAGTCCTGAAGAGCACGAGGAGCATCTCAGAATCGTGTTAGAGACCTTGAGGCAGGAAAAGTTATATGCCAAACTCAGTAAGTGTGAGTTCTGTATGGACAAAGTACCTTTCTTGGGACATATCATCTCATGAGAAGGACTTTCAGTGGATCCAGAGAAAGTTGCGGCGATAGAGACTTGGCCTACACCCACATCAGTTGCAGAGGTGAGAAGTTTTCTCGGACTTGCGGGATATTACCGAAGGTTTGTAAAAAAAAATCGAGGATTGCAGAACCGATGACGAAGCTGACACGCAAAGACCAGGAGTTTATATGGACAGAAGACTGTCAAAAGGCCTTCGAATAACTAAAGAGAAGATTAACAACGGCACCGGTCTTGACTCTTCCTTCAGGGTCAGGAGGTTTTGTTGTTTACAGCGATGCATCAGGTAGTGGATTAGGATGTGTTTTGATGCAACATGGCAAAGTCATTGCTTATGCGTCGAGGCAGTTGAAGGTTCACGAGAAGAACTACCCAACACATGATCTGGAGTTAGCAGCAGTTATATTTGTATTAAAGATTTGGAGGCACTACCTTTATGGGGAGAAAGTAGACATCTTTACAGATCACAAAAGTCTGAAGTATGTATATACTCAGAAGGAGCTTAACATGAGGCAGAGGCGTTGGCTCGAACTGATGGTAGATTTTGACATAGATCTGCAGTATCATCCGGGAAAGACAAATGTTGTTGCAGATGCGCTCAGCAGGAAGCCTACGGCTTATTTCTTGACGATGCAGCCCGAGCTATTGAAAGATCTACAGGAGCTTCAGATAGAGGTTGTCTTACCGGGACAGAATGGCTTGATGGCTAATCTTGAGATTCAGTCATCACTCGTGGAGAAGATTAAAGAGGCATTGCCCACCGATGCTAGATTTCGAAGACTCAAAGAGAGGACAGAAGCAGGTATGCAGACAGGACTTCGCATTCACGAAGACGGGACATTGAGGTTCGGAAATCGCCTGTATATTCCAAATGGAGAATTGAGACAGGAGTTAATGACGGAAGCACATAGCTCTATGTACTCTGTTCACCCAGGAGGAACCAAGATGTACCGAGACTTGAGACAGTATTACTGGTGGCACGGAATGAAAAGAGAGATTGCAAGATTTGTGGCCAAATGCTTAGTCTGCCAGCAAGTAAAGGCCGAGCATCAGAGGACTACAGGTATGTTACAGCCGCTTCCGATACCAGAATGGAAATGGGAACATATCACGATGGATTTTGTCACAGGATTCCCGAGGAGCCCCAGCGGGAGAGACGCAGTATGGGTTATCGTGGATAGACTCACTAAATCGGCACACTTCTTGCCATTTAGAGTGGGACAGTCCACAGAGGTACTAGCCGACATGTATATGCGACAAATCGTCAAATTACATGGAGTGCCTATTAGTATTGTATCGGATCGAGATTCCAGATTTACCTCTCATTTCTGGAGAAGAATTCAAGAGAGTATGGGCACCAGACTCAAATTCAGCACGGCTTACCACCCGTAGACAGATGGCCAATCAAAACGCACCATTCAGATATTGGAGGACATGTTGAGGTCATGTATGCTAGACTTTGGAGGATCTTGGGAAGATCATCTGCACTTAGTGGAGTTCTCCTACAATAACAGTTATCAGGCCAGCATCTAGATGGCACCATTTGAAGCTTTATACGGAAGAAAGTGCAGATCGTCTATATGTTGGAGTGACGTTGGTGAACGTCAAATACTGGGTCCAGAATTGGTAACGCAGACAGTGGAAAAGGTGAAACAGATTCAGAATCATCTACGAGCAGCCCAAGACAGACAGAAGCATTGGGCAGATACGCACAGACGTCCCCTAGAGTTCAAAGAAGGAGAGCATGTGTTCTTGAGGATTTCGCCAACTCGTGGTACTATCAGATTCGGGAGCAGAGGCAAGTTGAGTCCAAGGTATATTGGGCCATTCGACATTCTAGAGCGCGTCGGAGAGGTGGCTTATCGTCTTGCATTACCTCTATCCTTAGAAGGAGTGCATGACGTATTCTATGTCTCACAGCTGTGAAGGTACGTAACCGAACCAAGTCACGTAGTCGATCATTCAGAAATTGCAGTGGGCCCAAGCTTGAGGTATGAAGAACAACCCGTTGGCATCCTCGACGTCAGCGAGAAGACATTGCAAGGACAGACAATCAGACTGGTTCGTGTAGCATGGAAACATCATTCTCCGGGAGAATTGACTTGGGAACGAGAAGACAGTATCGCCAGCGTTACCCCTACCTGTTTGAGGAGGCCGTTGTAAGCTAAGCAACCTAGAATTTCCCTAACTTTTTCTTTAGTAGCTTATTCTTTGATTGCGAGGACGCAATCCTTTTAAGGAGGGAAGATTGTAAACACCCTGAATTTTTTTAAAATAATTTTAAAGAGTTATTCATAATTTTTGGTATTTTTTAGGAATTTAAAACAAAGGTGATTGTAATTTAAAAGAATTTTAAGTGTTGCTAACTGGTGTGCAAATATGATGGAAATAAGATTTTATTGTGCGAAATGGAAAACCGGACCTATGGTATTTTTCGGCGAATTAATTGGACTCTGGAGTGGCGTTTCAAGCCTATAAAACGAATTGATTCTTAAACCGAACCAAACCAAGCTCAAACCAACCCAGATTAAACCCACCATCGCGGGTCAGACCCGAACCACTGCAGAACCCGACCCGCTGCAAACCCTAGGCTGCGAGAACACTGTAGCGCCTATAAAGCCTCGGCGTTCGTGCCAGGGAGGCCGCCATCTCGAGATCCCACAGCCGCTTTCCCACGCGCCGAGTCCGACTTTCCCCACCTCGTCTAGCCGTTCGACCCAGACCTCTGTCGCCGCTGCCCGCTGTTTGCTCAGCTGTCAACGACCGGACCCGATAGTAGCCGCCCCGTTCGACTCCGTCTTCGATCGACGCGCCGAGGCCGACTTCCCCCACCTCGTCGCCAGGCCGCCGAGCGACGACCCCTGGACCAACCCGACACCTGAACCCTCTTCGACGACTCCGCTCGAGCAGCTGCTCGACCCCACGCATCCTCGATCCTCGCTGCGACCGCCACGAGTTCCTCCCCGTCGGTCAACGCAGCCCTAGCAGCGTTCACGGAGCCCCGACCTAGACGCGAGCAGCAGACACCGGACACAGCTCGCGAGGACACGACCAGGACGTCAAATTGGCCTTCGGACACGCAGAATTCAGCATTCACGGAGCTTGGTTCAGGTACCATTTCCTTCCTCATCGTAACTCTATTTTAGTTTCCGTCAGTTGCTATGCGTAGACTGTATAACTCTCTCGGTGCCCGTGCAACCCGCTCGGAGCATCGCGTCCTGTGGTGATCGCACACCGCAATCCAAAAACAGGAAAAATAACGCCCTGTTTCACCCCGAAACTAAGTGCGCCCTGCCAAACGGGACGACTCTGTCGCACGCGATCCTTACCGAACCATGTGCGTCGTTGATACGGTCGTGTGGGATTTCGCAGAAGTCGATTCGGAGGTGCGTGCTCCCCGGAATCAACGTGTATCCGTCGACGACACCCCGTATCCGACCTTTCTGGAACACACTGTAACTTCGTGTACACACGTCGGATCGAGACGAAACTTGCGCCATCGGACTCGTAGCAATACGCTGGTCCTGTGACCCAAGTTTGGTTCGATTCTGAGAACGTTGACAAAATCGCGTATCGTGGGCCCCACAGGCTCCACTTGACGGACGATTTTGTGATCGGCTCATCGGAATCCAATTCTGGAAGTTCCGTTGGGTTCGTGTCATCATTCCTGACTTGTAGACACTGAGTTTACAGAATTTGGAGACCTTTGACCCTAACCCGCTTTTCGGTGCAAAGTGGCCCACATGTGGACCCCGCTTTGGCCCGAAAATGACCATTTTGCCCCTGTGTCCAAATTGGACGTAAGGACAGGCAATTCTAGCAGTTTGATACCTTCTGAGACTGTTGGTGATGTTTATTACAGCTTTTGGAGTAGCACCTACCGGATCCACTGATACAGGGACAGTTGTTGGTATTCGGACATCAGGCAAGTGTACCTTGCCAACTCTGCAGTATTGTTACCTATTTTTCTTACTTCATTATATTGTTGTGCATGCTTAACCTAGGACCGTGTGACATACTTAGCGTCCGATTATCAGTCGGGTGCCAACATCGTACGCGGTGTTGGGTATTGTCATCTAGATATGGACATACGTGACACTTTATCTTCTCGTACTTGTCTTACCAAGTACACTATGACCCTGGACACTGGACACTGTTCATGAGACAGGACCTTCCCGAGATATTCGTGGTGATTCTGTATAGGATACAGGACTTGACAGAGATATTATATTCTTAGATACATTATGACTTGTGCATTAGTTATGATCCCGCTGACATGGACATGAGACGTTATGGTCATGATATGCGTGGTTACATTGGGTGGGGAGAGACACACAGACTACAGGCTGATCATATATATATACACCCCTACTATTGTGAGGCCCAAGACTCTGAAGCCCGAGCTTGGCCCATTACTTATTATTACTGCTACTACCGGCTCCCCGACACAGAGCTTGTAGTGGCTTCAGCCTGAGATCTAGTGCTGCTCTCATCTTGCATATCACTTAGCTGGTTATTTAGTACTCCCTATTGTTCCATCTATTGCTGGAGAGACCCACAGGCTACAGGTTGACTATGTTATGCCGGCTACTCAGTCTCCCGCTGAGATAGACCAACTCTTGACACCACTTCTACAGGCTCCCCTACACAGAGCTTGTAGATGTTCAACCTGAGTACTATTGATATTCTCTCTTGCATTTTACACAGATGTTTCCATACTTACCCTGTCTATCTTATTATTTGCTGCACTGTTTATATTCTGGCTTGTATTATTTTTTGTACCTTGCTATGTCCCCTGAGGACCTGGATATGGATTATGTCCCCAGGATTTGCAGACGAGATCTATCCCGAGGTATACGGGACCGCAGCAGGAGCTGAACCAGGAGCTGTACCGCCATCCGAGGACGAGGTGTTAGCCGAAGACTTTTTCTGAGCATCCATGTTTCATGCTCAATATTTATTTATTTATTTCAGTCTTTTATATTCTGGTCTGTTGAACCATTGTACTAGATATTTATCGGGATATTCCCCAAAGTACTTTGTTGAGAATAGCTGATGATTTATATTCCTTATTTATTTTGTGGATCATATTTTATATCTTGTGTGGATGAGATTAGTTGTGCCATGATTGTCGTAGACTTGATTTTACAGCTTAAGTATGCCCTGGTGGATCCATTAGATTGGGTTTGTCCATCGGTGCGTACTGCTGGCTATTGCCACGTACCTGGTCCCACGGTATTTTGGGACTGGGGCGTGACAAAATTACTCTGAAAATTAGGGTGTTTACATGACCTAACTATATGCCTAATAAGAAATAGGTAAATGAACCTAAAAGCCATGAGACCTTTGGCTCTACCTTACGCTTTGGTGCCGAAAGCCATAAGACTGAAACATGAAGGAGAAGAGAAGACTTATGTCTTATGGCTTCCGGTACCAGAGCGAAAAGTAGAGCCAAAGATTTTAAACTCCAGTAAATGGACAGCTCAAAAAAGTTAGCTAATAATAGAGTTACATTAGTATCAATATACTAATCTCTAATATCATAAAGCTAGTACTATAGCCTTGGTACTAACCTACCCATATCCTACATTGTGACACTACACTCATGACTTGGTATCACATTACTATCAATTACTTCCAAGTTATCTAGATACATAACTTACATACTATATGTATAGGCATCACATAACCACGTATATATATATATATATATATATAACTAAACACACTCTCAAACTAAACATATATAAACACTCACCAACAGATATCTATACACATACTAAATTAAATACTAAGCATATTTTTCTTAACTGCCTGCAATGCCCATACCCGAGTTCCCCCATCTTTACCTGGCACACATACACACAAACCAAATTCCAACCTACACTAACAGTCCTTGTACTGAGCACACCCTTACTGAAAATGATCTGATACCAACCCGCATTCCTATACTACCTGACACTAAATCACACAAACCAACCTACTCTTGAACACCCAAAGACTGATACACTATAGTGCAAACACTGAACACACACACACTAATGTATCTAACTGATAACTAAAAGATAACATATACTAACTTATATCATGTATATTCCATGAGAAGGCCAAACCCTATATTAAACAAATTAGCGATGTCCAAAATATACGTCGCTAAACGTTGTAGATAAATAAAAATTTAGCGGCGAAATAAATGTCGCTCAATATCGCAGATAAATAAAAAAAGAGCGACGAAATAAATATCGTAAAACATCGCTATAAAATAAAAATTTAGCGACGTTCAACGACCTTTGCCGGCGTATATTTTTTTACAATGAAATGATGTCGTTGAATGTCGCAAAAATGTCGCTATATATTGAAACTTTAGCGACGTTCAGTAACCTGTACCGACGTATATTTTTACAATAGAATTGTTGTTGCTGAACGTCGCTAAACGTCGCAACTAGCGACGTTTAACGGCACGTTTTATTGTAGTCGCTAATATTACAAAAATTAGCGATGTTAATATCTGAAGTTGCTAAAAATATCGCTAATAGCACAAATTTTGGTAGTGTATGAATTCTCGTCTAGAGTTTTCCACACTAACCCCGAATCATTCCTTCATGCTATCACCATCCACATTTAACTAATAAATTGCATCGGGAGTGACTTGCAATCGCATTTGAGTCGCTTAAGGGCAGGAAAAAGAGTGCAAATTTGCCTCATCCATAATTTTCTTGCTTCTAGTTATTGCTCCCATGACCCTATTATTTCTATCATTTCAAATAAACCACTCAACAACAGCAAAACACACATGTTCTCCTAGAATAATTGACTCAATACAATTTTGACAAAAAAAAAATCACCAATTATCTATTAAATAAGAATTCAACGTCACTTTGATGAGTTTCACACTTTTCGAGCATGTTCAGCCAAAGTGTGAAACTAGTCTTTTATCCCTAGACCATAGACTGGACAAGTATTAAAAATATCCGTACTTCTCTAACTAAAAGCAAATAGAATATAAACGTGTCCTACAAACACTAGCTTAAGATTAAGAATAGTTTAATTAAAATTAATTATTTGTAAATTTAGTCTAATAATACGGTGTAATTTTCTTCTAGTCCTTTGCATTTTGTTCTTCTTGTTTACTACAAATGTAATCTTCCTGTAATTGTCGCTCCACTTGCGTGGATATGGAGTATATCATAATAAGTGTATCTATTTGGGTTGACGCAAAATATTGAGTCATTTTTTTTCAATTTCTATTATAATTGAAATGAATAATCATATTTTTCGTGGAATTGTACACATCTAGCCAGGATGCAAGATATCTTTACATTTAGTTTAAAAATCTATCCATTTCAAAATTTCTAATGACTAATATATTATTGAACCAAGGACTATTTTTGACTAGCAAAGAGGTGTTTCTTCTCAGGAGAAACTCTGTTGAACTTGTTAAAAATTCAACATTGATTTACAATGATGTAGAGATACAAATTCGAGATTCTAGAGAGATGGAACGATGGAGGACAAATCAACATGATTCTTTTGTTCCGTTGACTGTCTGGCAAGGTTTTGGAAATAAGAAGTGTGCACTGGCACCAGATAAGCAAGGTCTTCCCATTACAAGACCTGACTGGACTAGTAAGTAACATTGGGTCCTGTTTCGGAACGTTACCTATTGAAGGGACTAGAGAAGTCGCCTAACTCATCCACTCATTGGGTCGGCCCTGGCAGATTCATATGTTCCTATGAGTTAAAATTATGTAACTCATAGTCTTGTGCAATATGCTCATAATTTCTCTCATGTTTAAAAGATGCTCCTTCGTTCACTAGACCTCTTGTAAACCCCCTGATTTTTCAAGATTTTCAAAACTGGATTTTTCATAATTTTCTGAAATTTTCTGAGATTTTTCTGTAATTTAAAAACAGGGTTTTAATTTTTTAGTAATTTTTAAATGATAATAAACAGTATTAAAATATTATGAAAATAATATTTTTGGGTGTAAAATGAAAAACTGGACTTAGGACAATTTTTCTGGAATTTATTAGGCCCCGGACCTATTTTTAAAACACCTAAATTTATTTATTTATTTATTTAATTATTTAATTATTTATTTATTATTTATTACTGGATATTATTATTATTATTTTTCTTTTTATAACCCTGGCCCACTGGGCCCGGCCCACCGGGCCCAGCCCGAACCCAAACCCAGCCCATCCCCTATCGGGTCGGGTCGGGTCCGCCCGACCGAACCCGACCCGCCGCGCCCGTACCCGGCCCCCTCTCTCTCCCCCACGACCCAGCCCAGCTGCCCGCAACCGCCGCTCCGCCCGGCGCGCCGCCCGCTCCGGCTGCCACCTCACCCCACGACCCCCCTCTTCTCTCCGCCTCCCTCGGCTCGACCTCCGCCCCCAGCCCCTATAAAAACCCCCCCGTTTCCCCCTCTCGGCCTCACTCTACCACCGCCAACCACCACTCGCCGCCGCCGTCACCTCCGCCCGGACCCGCAGCACCCCAGCGCCGCTCCCCGAGCCACCGGACGCCGCCCCTCTCCTTCTCTTCCCCCGTCGACGGCCACCCAGCCGCAGCACCAGCAGAAGCAGCTCCTCGAGCCGCCGTCGACGCCGCTCGCCGCCGCCGCCTCCGCCCGAGCGCCGCGCCGCCCTCCGCCGCAGCACCCCGGCCCCCTCCGCCTCAGCCCGGCCGCCCAGCGCCGCCCCTCGCCGGATCCCGAGCCCAAACCCTAGACCTAATTCCCCCCCCCCCCCGCGTGTCGGACACAGGACACGTGTCCTGTGTCGTGTCGGACACGATTTTAACCCTGGTTTTCTGGCCCCGTTCAGGTGCGTGTATCTTTTGGCTCGTAGCTCTGTTTTCGATTCCGTAAATTTCGTTGCGAAGCCTGTATGACCCTCTCGGTGCCCGAACAAACCGCTCGGGGCATCGCGTCCAGTGGTGATCGCACACCGCGATCCAAAAACAGGAAAAACCAGACCCTGTTTCACCCCGGAACTGGGTACGCCCCGCCAAACGGGACGACTTGGTCGCGCGCGGTCTTCACAGATACGTGCGCGTCGTCGATACGGACGTGCCGGATTTCGCAGAAGTCGATTCGGGTGTGCGTGCACACCGGGATCAATGCGTATCCGCGGACATCGCCCCGTATCCGACTTTTCGGCAATTCATCCTAACTTTGTGTACACACGTCGGATTGAAACGAAACTTGCGCCATCGGACTCGTAGCGATACGCTGGTCCTGTGAGCCAGGTTTGGTTCGATTCTGAGAACGTTGACGAAATCGCGTGTCGTGGGCCCCATAGGCCCCGCTCGACGGACGATTTTGTGATCCGCTCATCGGAATTCAATTCTGAAAGTTTCGTTGGATTCGTATCAGCGTTTCTGACTTGTTGACACTGAGTTTGGTGAATTTGGTTACCTTTGACCCGGACGTATTTTTCGATGCAAAGCGGGCCCATATGTGGACCCCGTTTTGACCCGAAACTGCCATTTTTGCCCTTGTCTCCAAATTGGATCCAAGGACAGGCATTTCTAGCTGATTGATATTTTCTGGATCTGATGGTGATGTTTATTTCAGCAACCGGAGTACCGCCTGCAAATCCAACCGAAGTCAGAGCCGCAATCAGAGCCGGAACCACAGGCAAGTGTACCCTCGCCAATACTTGTAGCTTTGCTACCTATTTCCTGGACTTAGTATACATTAGTGGGCAAGTAAAGCTTGCCAAACCCTGCAGCTTGCTATATTTTCTTGGTTAATTTTGCATCAGTGTGAACATAAAGCTTGCCAATTTTCCGATATTTCTGGTTACAGTATTTCTTGTAGATTCATATGAAAACTTGCTTAACTGCTCAACTCAGGACACCTGACACTCTTCATGTGACGGAATTGCCTGAGATATACCTGGTGATTCTGTATAGGTTACATTTTTCATGTCATTACAGTTTACATGCTTAGATTCTATCCTGACTCATTGCATTAGTTCAATCTTGCGTGACTTGTACCTGATATTTCTGGAACTGTGACGTGAGATTACATGGGGTGGGGAGAGTATTACCATATCAAGGCTGATTATAATGTAAATAATGTTATCTGGAGGTGTCCTAGTCTCTGATACAGAGCTTTGGCACAAGTTCTGGCTCTTCGAGAAAATACTGCTATGGTTTCTTCGACACTGATCCTGTAGTAGTCTCAGCCTGAGTATGACTAAAACTCTCACTTGCATATCACTAGCTGGTTTACATATTTACCCTGCTGTTTATTTTATTGCTGCACTGCATATGTTTTGGCTTGTATTTTCTGTACCTTGTTATGTCCCCTGAGGACCTGGAATGGACTATGTCCCCAGGTATAGCCGAGGAGAACTACCCCGAGGTGTACGGTACAGGAGCACTCCTTGGAGCAGAACCCGGAACTGAGGACGAGATAGTGGGCCGAAGACTTCACCTGAGCACCGGCTTCAGCTACACAGTATTTCCTTTTCAGTATTTTATTTCCAGTCTATGTTCCCTTAATTGTAATCGAATAATTCTCGGATTGTTTTCCGAGATAACCTTATTTGATATTGCATATTTACTTCCAATGCATTATTTCTGGCAATTAATCTGTGTTTATTTGGTGGATGAGATTAGAAATACCTGAGACTTGTAACATATTACTGCTAGACTACAGCTTAAGCATGCCCTGATGGATCCATTAAATTGGGTTGTCCATCGGTGCGTGCTGCTGGTCATTGCTCACGTGCTCAGTCCCTCGTCATTTTGGGACTGGGGCGTGACACCTCTTGAGTTGATGTTTATTGTTAGTGTTTTTCAACAAATTTATACTTCGATCAAACAAAAACTTAAGCTAATCCTAAATAAAAAAAAGGGATAAATATCTCAGTCGATTATATTTTTGTTATGTTCCAAAGTATTTATATTATTATATAATATAAATACTAGAATATTTGAATAGATTACATAGATTTTTATCGTATTTATTTTATGATCATAACGTTATTTTCACACTAATTTAAATTTTCAAATGATCGTAACCTACTAAAATATCTTTTAGGATGCTCTCATCTCTCTCTCTCTCTCTCTCTCTCTCTCTCTCTCTCTCTATATATATATATATATATATATATATATATATAATATATATATATATATATATAACAAATGACGTCTAGTCTAATGGTTAAGATCGATGCATATTATCCAAGAGGCTACGGATTCGAGCCTCCTGGTTGTCATTTAATTCTTCTTTGAAAAAATTAAGTGGTGAGTTGGTGATGGGTGCAGCACAGGTGCATGAAGGTTCGAGATGTGGTGGACCTTCAGGTCAAGTTTGTAGGCCTTCGGATCAGGAGTCTGTAACACAATTACCTCTTATATATATATATATATATATATATATAATATATATATATGTGTGTGTGTGTGTGTGTGTGTGTGTGTGTGTGTGTGTGTGTGCATGTGCATGTGCAGGTCCGGACCTTTGTGCTGGAATGGAGGTCAGGGATGTGGTGGTCCAAAATTTTTTTTTAAATTTTTTACTTAAAATTTTATTCGAGACTAGTCCAAAAAATTATTTAGGACTTTGACTGTCCATTGGAGAAGAAGGTCTTCGTCCCGTTTGTTATTTGTACAAATCCTCTTTCTTTAAAAGGTGAGTAAAACTTTACATATAAACTCAACAAATTTAGCAAATTGCACTCCAACACCAGCTTTATATTATATAGAGAAATCCATGTGTTTATAAGAGTTAAAGAAAAATTATTATTAGTTTGGGATCTCTTCAAATAAAAACTATTATTTCACCCAATTTTTTTTTTTATATATACTCCATTTTATTAGAGAACTAAAATCATACATTAAATTAATTAATGCATGCTATGTAAGTATACATAACTTATATGTATTAAAGTGAAGATTCTTATATAAATATTTTTTCGATTATAATCGTTTTGGTATTTTTCGTGATTTTTATTAGATTTTTTTTATAGATTATTGAGCAAAATTAAGATTTAGGTTTCATGAGACAAAAGTAAATGTGGATAGCCAATTAGTTCATAAATATTTGTGCTCTCTTAAATTTTTTTTTGGGAAATTCCATTATGCTTAATATGCTTTGGAAATTTTGTTTTAGCTGCTATCAATTTAAGTTAGACCATTTTCTAATTTATGGTCTTTAAAGTCTACAGTTTTGACACCTTTTAGATATTTTTCTAATTTTACATAAGGCAGCGATGGAACTGGTCCGTCGCTAAGGAGTCGCTAATTATATTTCGACATCTTAGCGACGGGCTAGAGATAGAAATGTGGACATGTGTTCCATATACACATTTTCGTTGCTAGTTAGTCGCCTATTCGTCGTTATCTTAAGGAAAGTTCATGTTCCGTCGCTGGAGTCGATCGCAACTTTGTAGTATTTTTGAAGTAATTTAGTATATTTTCTCTTTTGTCTTGGCATTGTACACTTTTAAGTAACTTTGTGTTCGTGACCCCTTCATGATACTTGGCAAATGTCATGCTACTAATAAGCGGATGAAGTATTTGTTACATCCTATGTATATTTTGAAACAAAAGTTGAAGACTAATGCTTTATCACAAATAGAATATTAACTTTCCTCTGGGTGATTTTCTATTGAAAAATTAATAATTTTTTTAAGTAAGTTTGGTTGGATGTTTTATTTGTTACATAAGATGGTATCGAAATTTCTAACAAAAAAATATTCTATTAAAAAATAATATATTTTAAAAAATAAGTTTGATTGTATGTTCTGTTTGCTAAAAAAGATGATATTAACATTTTGTTAACACGCAGGCATCATGTATGCCTCAACACTAGTCCCTAATAATACTAATAAATTTCAACTGTATATGGGATTCTTATAATTTTGCCACCCATAAATTAAGAATTAGAAAAAGAAAATCATAAATGAAGAAGAGAGAATTTATGAGAGAGAAACAGAAAATATACGTAGAGAGAGAATATGAATCACGATATAAATTAGGAGACCCGCAAATTGGGAATTAGAAAAATAAGCAAAACTGGAGCAGAGAGAATTTATGAGAGAGAAACAGCAAAATTGGTACATGGAGAGAAAATCATGATGGAAATTAGGACAGAAACTATATATAAAAATGTTATAAAAGATATGTACAGCTGTAAAGATACATAAAAATATCTATCAAAGATATATTAATACAACATCACATAGAGAGAGGGATACGAATACATGAGAGAATTTCATTGTTGATCAGGATTTTCACTTTTTCTATTGGTATGGATTTCTTCATATTTTTAAGTGAGTGCATCTTCTTCCTTCTCAATTTCATATAGATGTCAAACTATTTGCTTGGATGTAAATTTAAGGAGAGAACAACAGACAAAGGTTCCGGCGCTACACGCTTTTATTTTATTCTCTTTTGTACATAATATTTAGAAATTAATATATTTTGAACAAATTGTTAGATAATTGGAATTCTATCTTGCACATAATACAAATAGGAATATGAAAAGACACAATATATACAGGAAGACACGAACAAAATATCTATTTTTACACGTCCTATTGTATTTTTGAAGCATCCGTGATGTGTCTGATGACGAGATATATTATATTTTCGAATCCGCACCTGTTAAGGTTAATAGAGTCTCTTTTATGGATGGTGTTTACTATTTCATTCAAATATTATCACATGTCAAACTTAAAATCATGTGAGATAAATTAAATTAAAACCAAAAAATAATTCGTGTAATCCTCGTGGAATGGTGAACATCACTCAGTATCATTAAGTTTTGATGGCTTAACAAAATTAAAGTAAGCTTAATATATATTTGCATGTGTTTACAATCTGCAGCAACAACCATGTCAACACATACCATATAATTCTTTCGTATCTAGCCATGGCAAAAAATATGAAGAGAGCACGAAACTGACGAAAAATGTAGCAAACTTTTCAATCTTTCGTTACTAGCTTCTCGATCCATGGTCCGTGTACGACATATATGATGTCTTCTCTGATTATATATATATATATATATATATATATATATATATATATATATTAATACTCATGCAACTCAATGAATATATTTTTTCATGCAGATGGTTTTACAAATTTACTATTATTTGTTTGCTTAAAACAATTTTGTAATTATTATCGGCTACAGTTTAGTACCATTAGCTGTGAAATTATGATTAATTTGTTATGATATCTTGTTATTTTTGTTGGTAAAATATCATCCGGTGCATAAAAAGGAATGTTTATGTCATCTATCATCAAATAAAATAATCTCTGATATACTTGCTTCTTTTGGTTGCACCAAAACTATTTAAATAGTTGAAGGGTAGAATTATATTCAAGCCATTATAATAGATGGAGTCCTCGAGTATCCGGGAGAAGAAAGGAAGGATGTGTGGGTCGTTTGTGGTGGAGATTGAGTTAGATCTGACCGGTCTGCTCGATGCACCTTCTCCAACAGTACTTGCTTCCAGGAAAGTGTATCGACTCGATCAGATCTAACTCGATCACCACTGCAGACGACCCACACATCCTTCCTTTCTCTTCCCGAATACTCGAGGACTCCATCTATTATAAATGGCTTTAATATAATTCTACCATTCAACCGTTTAAATAGCTTTGGTACGACCAGAAGAATATATATTAGAGATTATTTTATTTGATGATAGATGACATAAACATTTCTTCTCATGCACCGGATGATATTGTACCAACAAAAATAACAAGATATCTTAACAAATTAATCATAATTTTAAAGTTAATGGTGTGCTAAACTGTAGCAGATAACAATTACAAAATTATTACAGCCAAAAAAAATAATAGTAAATTTGTAAAACTGTCAGCATGAAAAAATATTTATTGAACTGCATGAATATTAATATATATGATCAGAGAAGACATCATATATGTAGGATGCGACGGTATGTTATTTTTCAAGGACAACCACTGCAGCCCCAGCCACAGGACCAACTATCTTGTATGCAATCTACTCACCAAGGACTGCATCGGTGTCGTCCGACCGGAGAGTACAGGGCTGTTGCAGCATCACTACGGACAGAAAGTGTTTGGCCTCAGAGGAACGAGTAGAGTTTGGAGGCCGATCGACGCGTCCTGCTATGTCTCCCGGCTTTCTGTTCGTGCACGATCTTGTGCACAGATTGCACTGCATGGAAACTTACATTGGCCTCCTCTTCTTGATCACCCAGAGATAATAGTTTTCGATACGATTTCCGAAAAGTTCAGAAGCATGTCCATCTCTCGGCTACATCGACCGCATTGCTTTCATTCTCTCGTGGAGATGGGAGATCAAAGCTGCTTGGGATACTGCGAAACGAACTGGGAGGAGATGGGGATATGGTATTTGAGAGACTTCCAGGAAGCAAAAGGTCTACAAATCGAGGGAGAATGTATGCACTTTGGCGCCTCACAGAGAAAGCCTCATCTCTCCAAGTTGTTTGCATGGGAAGCAGAGATACATAACCCCCTCTTCTTCTCCGTAAAATTTTAGTTTGTTATCACTTCAATTTTTCTTCATATGTGTTCAATTTTGTGCTTTTGAGCTGATACACATACAATGTTTTGGTGAAAGCTAACTGGCTCGCATATACTAATAGTTATGTCATAGTTATTCTTCTCTACAAAGTGTTAGTTATGTCTCGAGCTTCAGAAGAGCTCTGCAAACTTAAAGGTAATGACTTGTCGATGCTTGTTAATTTGTACCATGACTTGTATGACTTGTATGCTTGTCGCTACCATGGCTTAAATCATATTAGTGTTGTGCATGATTGTTATTCAAGTTAAAAGTTCTGCTGGAACCTGAACATTGGTAACATCGATTAGTATAATCTGGCAAACCAGGACTCAGAGAAAACGGCGTCCATATATTTATCATGCCAGTGTCTGTAGACTTATCAATATAGTTCAATTATGCCATCCGTGTCCATGTTTTGCAATAGTGGTGACTAGTAATTAGTGTACCTATTTGAAAATGTTCAATTTTTGTATTCGTATCGTGTCTACCCATATATCTATGTTTGTACCCATATCAATCTTAGAGTGTACAGGTTGTGTACAATACGTTTTCCATACGACATGGTCTAGATTTAGGGTTTATGCTCCAATCATGCAAACTGTGGCACCATTACGCCTAATTTTAGGGTTTATGTCAATTTGTTTTTTGAATTCATCAGAATCCCAAACCCTAATTTGTTTTTTTATTTAATAGAAAGCATAATGTCCATTTTTGGGAGAGAATAGGGGGAGGAGACCTGATCGAGAGAGGTGTGACAATCATTGAGAGGGTCGAAGCAACAATCTGGGCAACATCGAAAGGGACGGGTCAACAGGGAGTAGGCGGAGGAGGGCGAGGCATTGTCGCACAAAGGAGGGAGGTTGATCGATCGAGAGTAAGGAGAGAGAGATGATTGGAGAGAGAGGAGAGCATATTTAATTTAGAGAGAGATGATCGAGAAGTTGAAGCGAATAAATGAAAATTTTAGCGGGTTAGTGACATCCAACGACTCCAATATATAAAGCGTAGCGACTCTGGTCTTCGACATAGAGCAATGCCAGTCCTTTGATATTGTCGCGATGTTTCACATTGACGTTGCTATATTGTCGACTTTGTTTGGTGTCGCAAAGAGGTCACCAGTCTCCTTTGTTTTTCTACGTAACGTCACACCGAGTCACTATAGTGCAACACATTGAAACGTGATCTATTGGAGTCACTAATTTTGTCGAAACTAACAACACATTGAGACGACATCGCAAATTACGTCACAATACCCCACTTATTTTAGTAGTGTATGACGTTTGCTTTTGGCAAACTTTCGCAGCACTTACTTCTGGAAAACCTCTAAGCCTTCTGCGTCGTTTGCTTCTGGCACTTTTGCCATGTTTGCTTATGGAAAACTTATAATTCTTCGATGATGTTTGCTTCTGGCAAACTTCCACGACGTTTTCTTCGGACAACTGTCTAAGCCTTTTGCGACGTATGCTTCTGGGAAACTTTTATGAAACTCCTCCCTGACTATGAGGCTACTCCATCGGTGTCTGAAATAATGACTCAAACCAAGCTTAAAGGTGGAGGAGGAGCTCTTGTAAACCTCCCTAATTTTAATTTGTATTTTAAGTATTTTTTTTAATTATTAAATTTTCTTAGAGTATTTTCTTAGTTAATTTGGAAATAAATTTCTGATTTATTTACTGGTATAAATATTTACTTAACGCATTTCAAAAAACTATATAAATCTTTTGATTAAATTATTATAACTTTCCTTAGAATTTAATTCATATGCAAAAATATATTTTTTTCTTATTTTTTTAGTCACATCTATATGTACATATATAAATATATTTAATAAAAGAAAAGAAAGAAAAACAAAAACAAAAACAAAACACACAACACACAACACAATACAAAAAACAACAACAACAAACAACAACACAGCAAAAAAAAAAAAAAACCTATTCCAACCAGAACTCCCCCTTACTCACAGACCCGCGATCCTCCTCGACCCGCACACGGAACACCCCCCTCCGAATTCAAATCCTAAACCAAATCACTTCCAAATCCTAATTAAATCTCTTTAATTCCAATCTAATCAAAATCAAAATTTAAATCAAATACTATATACAATCGAATCAATTGGAAATCGAACTCGTATATAACTCTTTCCGAGTTCATTCATCCATCTATTCAAAATTCTTTTCGAGAGATACCTAGTCCCGAGCTCTCATTCTCATCTCAGGAAGACCAGAAACTCCTTGCCAACATCATACAACCTAGCGCCACCGTCAGTGTCGCCGACCCAGGCCGAGGGACCGTCGGCCGACCGCCACAAATGGCCGCCCCCATCCCCCCCTGCGCGCTAGCGCGCGCGTGCACAACCCGTGACCGACAACCCAACTTCACAAGTATATTTCTCCCTCACCTCTCATCCGTTTTATGAGCCGTTTCTTCGTACACGCTTACAACACGACCCTCTAGGAATTCATCCAATTATAATGATTTTATGTGTCCCCAGTCGAGAGAAAAGTCGACTCAAAGTGGACGAAAAATATATTTTCGAAACTGCAGAAAATAGTCCAAGTACCCATGTTCATGCCTAGTTTTCTACCAACTCATTTAACATTTTTAAAATCTATTTAAAGAGACTTATTGACAACATAACCAAGCTTATTTATATTCTTTTAGTTTTTTTTTAGTTTGCCTTATTTGTCAAGTTATTCTATTTTCAAAACGACCAAAAAATCTGTTTTTTTAAAACTAAAAATTTGCGATACGGGGCACGTCCCGCCAAACCGGGTTGCCTCATCATGTACCAATTGCACTGAAAGGCTCGTATAGTATATCCGGACGTGTGGACTTTCATGAAAGTAGATTTGGACGTGTGTGCACGCCAAAATCAACCCTTATCAGTCAAAAATCTTCCGTATTAGTATTTTGCAAATTACAAAATTAGTTTATGATCGCACATCGGATCACCAAGAACCTTACACCATTGGATTCGCAGCGTCTAACTTGTCATGTGACCTGAGTTTCATTCGATTTTGAGTCAGTCGATGAATCGCCTTTTTCGTGGGCCATACGATTCGACTTGACAAGAGATTTTGTGACCGACTCATCAAAATCTAAAACTGGACATACCATTGAATTCGTATCATCGATTATAATTTGTTTGACCTATAATTTATCCTATTTAGAGACCTTTATTCCTGGCACGTATTTCGGTGCAAAGTGGCCCACATATGGACCCCACTTTGGCTCAAAATTACCGTTTTGCTCCTGTGTCCAATTTGGACGAAAGGGTAGTGTTTTCTAACTATCTCACTTATCCCAAAAATGTTGGTGATATTTATTTCATCATCCGGAGACGTTTGTGCTGCTCCTATATTTTCTAGTTCGTTGTACCTATTGCCTTACGTCATTTCAGCACCAAATAATTGCCAGACGAGTATACCTTGCCATGATGAGTGTTTAATTATATTTTGTATAACATGTTACATTTATGTTACTTATTTAGTTATTTTCTATATAAACTGTGCGTCAAAGATAGACTTGGGTGCAATGGCTGAATGTGTCGGCTTTATTTTATTTACCATGCATACTGACCTAGAGTTATGTGACCACCCTATAATTGTGTGGTATTCTCATATCTCCATGACCTTGACACGTAATTTGTACATACACGAATGTGTGATATACGTGAGAGGGCACAGACCATCGTATTCGGGTCGCTCGCGATACGTAAGGGACGTGTGTCGGCTTAGTCATATTTATTGTTTTAGGATGCATTCGTTAACTTAGTGGTAAGGAGCTGTACGTCTCGTGTCGTGGATATGATCCGGACAATCGTTTGGGTAGGGAGGATATACACAAGTCGTTTGGGCTACTTTACACTTTCATGTGACCGTACGCTCTGAGGGAGAGGCGGGTTGACGACCATGGATTTATATGAGAGTAGTTGACCTCTGGCATCCAGGGGATGCTTTGCGGTCTGTGCATATGATTTGATAGATTATGTACATGTAGACCTCTGGTCTCGGAGGAGTCGTCTATCCCATTTTAGCCAGACAGCCCATTCGTGCGAAGGTTACCTCAATTGCATTCACGTAGCTTGTTTAGTTTACTACATATGTTTATATTCAGTTTATGATTGACATGCTTCTATGTATTTTGTTACATCCCTCTGAGGATGTGACCCTTTTCAGGTATAGACGATCATGACTATTCATAGGAGTACAGACCAGGACTTGCTACTTCATTCTCTTTCGAGGAGGTCTTTCCTTCGAGTCTTTCTGATCATTAGATAATATGCTTATTATATTTTCTTTTATATCATAGTTTGGTAGTGGATTTGTCTCCATCCGACTATGAGTTCTTTTCGACTATTTCATACTTGGTTTATTGCCAAATTTGGTTATTTATTTCTATTTGATTTTTGTGGATGAGATTTCGTGATGCATTGTGACTTATGACAATTATATATACTACTTATGAATTATTATTCATAATACAGTGTACGTATGTGTTATAGTTTTCATATATTGGAGTTGCCATAAACATACGACTGACATGCTTACGTATTCCTAGTGGACGTGATATTTTTTGTCGTGGCCCATGTAGGTCGAGAGCATATTGTCTCGGTTACGTTACTGTACCGAGCAAGCCTGCAACTAGAATTAGAGTCTAGGATCTCATCCACTTGTTTAAATCACCTTCTTTGAATTCTTTTTTGAACTCTCATTTGATTGCTTAATTCGCGTCTAGCTTGATCCTTTCCTAACGTATATATTTTTTTTTTGCTTGATAGAGGTTAGGAAGATGACTAGTGTTAGGTATATATGCTCCATTGGTCAATTACACTGTTAGTTGAATTTTGTAAGTTAGGTATCATGCCTCACAACCTAGCATCCTATAGTCCTTATGACCCATTAATGAAGTATAATTGAATGACACTGGATATATGCTAGTGTAAGAAGATAGGATTACCTAGACTATAGAGTTTTAGAGGTCCATACCCCATTTGGTCGGCAAAAGATTTAGACAAGAAGTTAGTGTGGAAACTGTAGAGGCACAACCACCAGACGTCTTTTCGATTCTTGATGAGTTTAATCTATTTGTATTTACATTCATCATTATTCATTATTATATTTATTTTTTGTTCGACTTATTCTACTGTATAGCCTAGTTTTGCAAGCTTTATTCTTGTCATGAGCTTGTTGATCGGACATTTATTTTAAGGTCTGGCCAACTTTATTACATATTGTCTTTCTTGGTATTTGTATTCACGTGACATCAGTGTATTATTGTCTGATCAGCATTAATACACTTGGTTCCCATGTGAGATTATATTATGTGGATTGAGATATATTTGACTTAGCTTTTTAGACAAATATACTTGCCCTTTTAGACAGGTCCGAGCAAATCATATCTGTTACAAAACTATACTGATGCAAGCCTGCGATTAGGAACAGACCAAATAGAATCTCAATCCACCACTGGCTTGACAACTCTCTTTTGAATTCTCTCATCTCCTTTAAACTCGTATTTGTATTCGATCACATATTCTTTGAACTCCTTTTTTTTATCTTTCCCTATTTTGGAAGTACGAGCACTCGTGCTTGATGGAAGTTGGACATATAGATAGTACTATATATATATATATATATATATATATATATATATATATATATATATATATATACCCCATTATGATACAAAATTTTAGGAGTAAAGATAGATGTAGAATTCTATATATATGACGACTTAGCAGCTACAAGGATATGTTAATATTTCAACTAGATGACATACCCACAAAACAGGTAGATGACACGAGTAGTAGCAGTAGTGTTCTCTTTCCTATTAACACATCGTTCCCTTGGGTTACCCATCTCCTTTATCATATTCTTCGTATCCTCGATTCCTTGTGCAAGTTCTACTTGTATTAAAACTTATTCGTGCCATATTATCTCATTTAAAGTAGACCAGACTGACCCTTAGAATTTAATGCATGATTTATTTTTTTTTTCTTCCCAAGTTTGAGGTACGATAATTCATACTTGACCCCTCTACCATATTGCGCTCTCTTATTTTCTAAAATTGTGCCTTATTTTTAATTTTGAGGACAAAATTCTTGTAAGTTTAGTAGAATATAAACCTCCCTAATTTTAATTTGCATTTTAAGTATTTTTTAATTATTAAATTTTCTTAGAGTATATTTTTGGTTAATTAGAAAATAAATTTCTGATTTATTTACTGGTATAAATATTTACTTAACGCATTTCACACAACTATATAATCTTTTGACTAAATTTTTATAACTTTCCTTAGAATTTAATTCATATGCAAAAATATATTTTTCGTAATTTTTTTAGTCACATCTATATGTACATATATAAATATATTTAATAAAAGAAAAGAAAGAAAAAGAAAAAAAGAAAAAGAAAAAGAAAAATAATAAAAAACAAAACACACAACACACAACACAACAAACAACAACAATAACAACAACAACAACAACAAAAAAACCTGTTCCTACCCGAACTCCCCCTTACTCACAGACCCGCGACCCTCCTCGTCCCGCACACGAAACACCCTCCTCCGAATTCAAATCCCAAACCAAATCACTTCCAAATCCTAATTAAATCTCTTTAATTCTAATATAATCAAAATTGAACTTTAAATCAAATCCTATATACAATCGAATCAATTGGAAATCGAACTCGTATATAACTCTTTTCGAGTTCATTCATCCATCTATTCGAAATTCTTTTCGAGAGATACCTAGTCCCAAGCTCTCGTTCTCATCCCAGGAAGACCAGAAACTCCTCGCCAACATCGTGCAACCCAGCGCTACCGACAGCGCAGCCGAACCAGGTCGAGGAACCACTAGCTGACCGCCGTAAAAGCCCCCCCCCCCCCCCCCACGCGTGCGTGCACAGCCCGTGATCGATGACCCAACTTCACAGGTATATTTCTCCCTCACCTCTCATCCGTTTTATGAGATGTTTCTTCGTACACGCTCAAAACACGACCTTTTAGGAATCCATTTAATTAGAATAATTTTAGGTGTCCCCAGTAGAGAGAAAAGTTGACTCAAAGTTGACGAAAAATATGTTTTCGAAACTGCAGAGAAACATTCCAAGTACCCCTGTTCATGTCCAGTTTTCTACTAACTCGTTCAATATTTTTAAAATCTATTTGAAGAGACTTATTGACAACATAACCAAGATTATTTATATTCTTTTAGTTTTTCTTAGTTTGCCTTATTTGTCAAATTATTCTGTTTCCAAAATGATCAAAAAATCTATTTTTCTAAAACTAAAAATTTATGATATGCGGTACGTTCCGCCAAACCGGGTCGCCTCGTCATGTATAAATTGAACCAAAAGGAGCGTTTGGTATATCCTGATGTGTGAACTTTCTCGGAAGTTGATTTGGATGTGTGTGCACGCCGAAATCAACCCGTATGAGTCAAAAATCTCCCGTATCGATATTTTACAAATTATCAAATTAGTTTATGATCATATATCAGATCACCATGAAACTTACACCATTGGACTCGTAGCGTCTGACTTGTCCTGTGACCTGAGTTTCGTTCGATTCTGAGTCAGTCGAGGAATCTCCTTTTTGTGGGTCCTACGATTCGACTTGACGAGCGATTTTATGATCGGCTCACCGGAATCTAAAACTGGACATACCGTTGAGTTTGTATCGTCGATTATGATTTATTTGACCTATAATTTGTCCTATTTAGAGATCTTTACTCTTGACACGTATTTCGGTACAAAGTGGCCCACATATGGACCCCACTTTGGCTCAAAATTACCATTTTATGCCTATGTCCAATTTGGACGAAAGTGTAGTATTTTCTAACTATCTCGCTTATTCCAAAAATATAGGTGATATTTATTTCAGCATCCGGAGACATTTGTGCTGCTCCTACATTTTCTGGTTCGTTGTACCTATTGCCTTGCGTTGTTTCAACAACAAATAACTGCCAAACAAGCATACCTTGCCATGATGACTGTTTATTTACATTTTGTACAACATGTTATATTTATGTTACTTATTTAGTTATTTTTTATATAAATTGTGTGTCCAAGATAGACTTGGGTGCAACGGTGGATTGCGTCGTCTTTATTTTATTTACTATGCATACTGACATAGAGTTATGTGACAACCCAATAATTATGATATATTCTCATATCTCCATGACCTTGACAAGTAATTTGTACAACACAGATGTGTGATACGCGTGAGAGGGGACGGACCATCGTATTCAGGTTGCTCCCGATGCGTAAGGGACGTGTGTCGGCTGTTTGTGGTATTAAACGAAAGAATGAAAGTGTATTTCAATGACGGGGTTATAAGAGACCCGCGCCCTTTGGTTTACAAACAAACTTGTACAATATAATCCTATACGAGGATGTGGGAGTACAATTTATTTAATCTGGGTATAAATTGCTATAGGTGTCTGATCTGCGGTCGATCACTTTAGCCCTTGGACTACACGATGTTGAAGAAGTGCCGTGGAAGACAGGATTCAGCTTCGGAGGTTGCAAAGGAGGGTGGATGCGCGATGCTGAAGGTCGTCGCTCCCTGTTCCTTGCCCGAGCTCTGGGTTCTCCTCTCTCTCTCTCTATCTCTCCTCCTTGGTCTCTGGTTCGATGACCTTGTCCGATCTTCGAGTTTCTAATTTTTCGACCTTTGATCTTGTATTGGTTTTCTTGACCAATTTTCCGACCTTTTTCCCCATTGATAGGGGTCTCTATTTATAGAGTTTTGGTGACAGTGACCACTCCGTTGGTGTAACAACCGAGGAGTGGACAGTACAGCACCCTTTTACACAACGGTTTAAAATAACCAATACCTGCGTGTAAATGACCTTTTGAGTGAGCATGTGACGCGTGTCCAACTAAGGGGACAAAACGCGTATATCTGCTATAAAGATCATGGCGTAGAAGCCACGTAGGTAGGTATCCCTTGTGTAGCAGAGGTTGGCATATAAGCCAAGCGACTGTCACCTTGGCGTAGAAACCAAAATAGGCATAGAAGCCGAGCAGGCATAGAAGCCGAATGGGCATAGAAGCCGAACAGGCATAGAAGCCGAATGGGCATAGAAGCCGAGCAGGCATAGAAGCCGAATGGGCATAGAAGCCGAATGGTCGTAGAGACCGAGAGGGCATTGGAAGCCGAGGGAGCACTGATCCTGAGCGGGCGTAGAAGCCACTGCGTACCGAGTCGAAGTGCTGATGCGGACGTCTTAGCCGGAATTACGGCTTTCGAAGATGTAATTAAATCTTCTACAGAGATTTGTCATCATCTTGTGCATTAAATGCGGAGACGTGTTTTTGAAGGTCTGCAGCCCTTCTGTGCATCCGTCGCGGAGACGTGCCTTGAGGGAAACTGTCACTGCTCTGTGCAATTAGACGTAGAGACGTGCCTCGAGCCGCGTACGAAGTGCAGCTTTTGACGTGGCAGCGGTTTGCCTTACTGCGGAGCATGAAACAGCTCATGTTTGCCTGTGTAAACAAGGCAGCGTATTCCCTTGTACGCGAAAGAGCGGTTTATGCTGGGGGGATTTTGGTAGGCGCCGGTTTGGTGATATTTAACTAAATCCTCTGCATTAAATGCAGAGATCCGCCATCATACTGCGGGGTGCGTCCCGAGGGGTCTGCCATCGTTTCCAGCCGTCGTCTGGGTAGCCGTGCAGTACTTTTTGTCAGGAGTCAGAGGCCAGGTTCACTGCGTGACTTGACAGGTTCATTTCGGGGAAGACGAAGCGTTTCTGTACGCTTTAACGCTGCTTTGAGAGCGGCTGGGTTTTACGCCATGGAGGCGATGAAGAACCCTGTTTTACGTTGGATGGCTTCGAAGGCCTCTGCTTACGCTGCTCTGTATCAAGATGCTGCGCAGATTATTCCAGCGTATTTTTCATGCTTCTACAAGACCCCCTTCAAAGCTTTTAAATTCCTCAGAATTTGAAACGCTTTGAAAGAAGCATGAACGGCCCCTCGTAACTCGAAACGTTTCTGAATGGAGCGTTGAAACGGTCGGTACTGACTTTATGGCAGATTTATTGGGGACCGCTGTGATCTCTTGCGCCTATAAAAGGCTGGGGGGTGAACTTGTTTCACCACATTCCCATTGTCATGCAGAGATGATCGCCGGAGCTCGTCGGGTCGATCTGAGGAAGAAGGAGATCATGTTCTTCCAGCATATAAGGAGCCGAAGAAGATGGCATCTTCGAGCAAGTGTCCATTGTAGCGATGGATCATGGAAGGATATCTTAGCCTCCCTTGCTCGGGATAATCAGCAACTTTGTATGGCGTTGCACCAGGAGAGAGGAAGGGTCGTATTTGACCACGGCGGCTTCGGCAAGATGCGCCTTCCCTCGATGCCCTCTGGTGATGAGAGAGAAGACAAGCTGTAACCGCCGTCCTCCCGTATTGAGTAGGGTGAAAAACCCCAACTCAATGGCCCGTGGAGCATGGGGTCTGCACAGCTTATGCGAGCCCCAACTCTGTCGTCGCCGCCGGTGATCATTGCCATGTCAGCCAGTTTGCAAGAACTGACTGGCTTGCTGGAGAAGACGGATGAAGAATTGACGCCCCAGCGAGAACCTGTCAGAATAGCCTCTGGGCGATCTTCAGACGACGATGAGGAAATCCTTTGCAGAAGGGATTTCCCTCATATGTAATCACGAAAAACGAAGAAAACCCCTGTAGACAGGATTTCCCTCATATGTAATTATGATTTTTAAATAAAGTCGACTTTCTTCTCTGCATATGATCGTCTTTGCCATACGTTGCTTGTGAAGTCTGGATATGTGCAGCTTCGACACGTCTGAATCTTTATGCCGACTCTGATAGAAAGAGTATTAGGCCCTGTCCTTTACGCATAGCGCATAGTCTATAGAACGCCGCTGAGCGTCCTTGAACATTTAGATCTGTCCTGTTGGTAGGACTGAGGGACGGCGTAGAATTCTGAACTGTTGCTTCTCTGATGAGCAGAATTTTGTTCAGACTTCGTCTTCAAGAATGATCTCTCAAAAATCCTTTGGAACAGGGTCGAGGTTTTTGGCTGTCGAATTGAGTTGCCACCTTGATAGACGGAATATTCAGACTGGAGTCTGGATGAACCTCCAATTTTGGACCCGAGAAGAGTAATTTCTCAATATTTGAACTCTGTATGCTTCGGGTACTTGGAATGCTCTGGGTCAAGAACGAGTATCTTCTGTGTGAACTCTTTGTAATTGACCGTCTTGGGGATTGTTCGGATATGCGGAAAGTCGTGGAGCGTGAAATCATCAGTCTGTAGCCTCTGAGCGTAAAAAATACCACCGAGCGCAAAATCGTAGACTTGTGGTTCCTGAGCGTGAAGTCGTAGGTTTGTTGCCTCTCGAGCATAAAAGCTACCGAGCACAAAGGCATCCGGGCATAAACCGTAGACTTGTAGCTGTCGAACATGAAGCCGTAGATCTGTTGTTGTCGAGCGTAGAAAAGCTCCTTTAGCGCAGAACTGTAGATCTGTAGCCTGTGAGCGTAAGAACACCATCGAGCGTGAAATCGTAGACTTGTGGTTCATGAGCGTGAAGTCATAGGTTTGTTGCCTCTCGAGCATAAAAGCTACCGAGTACAAAGGCATCCGGGCATAAACCGTAGACTTGTAGCTGTCGAACGTGAAGCCGTAGATCTGTTGCTGTCGAGCGTAGAAAAGCTCTTTTAGCGCAGAACTGTAGATCTGTAGCCTGTGAGCGTAAGAACACCATCGAGCGTGAAATCGTGGACTTGTGGTTCCTGAGCGTGAAGTCGTAGGTTTGTTGCCTCTCGAGCATAAAAGCTACCGAGCACAAAGGCATCCGGGCATAAGCCATAGACTTGTAGCCGTCGAACGTGAAGCCGTAGATCTGTTGCTGTCGAGCGTAGAAAAGTTCCTTTAGCGCAGAACTGTAGATCTGTACTCCTGAATAGAAAATTTCTTCGAGCGTGAGATTTTGCGGATCTGTTGCTTCAGAGCGTAAACTGAGCGCCACCGAGCGTGAGATCGTCGATTTGGTATCTGCTGAGCGTAAAGTCGTAGGTTTATGGCCTCTCGAGCATAAAAGCTACCGAGTACAAAGGCATCCGGGCATAAAACCATAGACTTGCCGCTTGCGAGCGTAAAACTATAGATCTGTTGCTGTCGAGCGTAGAAAAAGCTCCTTTAGCGTAGAACCCGCTGAACCGTCTTGCATGAAAAAATCTTTCGAATTCGCTGACTGTCCGTTTTTCGAGGGTAGTGGGCTGACGTAGCATCCAATCATAACTAACTCTTAATTGCGAGATCCGGTTGTGGTCTCGAGGGGTCCGTCCGAGGATTCGAGGAGTCGACTCGGACCGTATATATACCCCCAAGCTTTTTGAGAGAAAAGCTTTTTATCCGTCTTCTGCAAAAGAGAGCTTTCGACTGTTCGAGTTTTCCTTCGTTCCTTCTCCGAGCACCTCGAGTCCTCAGAAATGGCGTCAAAACAAACTCCCTCCGCTAAGGGAAAGAGCGTAGGTTCTTTTTCTCGTTCTTCGGTACCGGAGAGAGAATCTTCGGTCGGGCAAGGTGAACCTCCTTCCGAGAGGAGCATCCCGCCAACGAGCAGCGCACCCGGCTTTAGAGGTAGAGCCTTTTGGGATGACACAAACGACGAAAAATCCTTCGCACACGTTGAACGTGACCGCGCTAGGTCGTCTTCTGTGCTGATAGCCTCTTTTGAGGAAGATGATGCACGGAGACGTTTTCATCTTTTACGCCCACATTTCTAATGTGCCAGCGTAAGAACTCCATATTTTCGTAGTTCCGAGCGTAAAAGCTCTGGCTAACAAAAATCAGGGTATATCGTAAATTTTGAAATTTACGCTTGCGGAGGAGACTTCCGGCGTATAGAGACCAAATTTGCGCAATCTTGGCGTAAAGCACAGACTGTCGTTTTCTTTTGGTCTGCACTTGTGCAGGATTTGTAATGACCTATTTTCCTTGCACTTTTGCAGTTGATTTGGGTGAGTCACCGCTGGCTGAGGTGATGGGCTCCGCTGCCGGGATGCTGCACTCGAACTACCTGGAGGATCTGTCCCATGTGGCCTTTCCCATCTCTGGACCCCAGTACCCTGAGGGCAGGGAGTTTCTGATATCGGCCCAGGGTGAGCGAATATTGTTGAGCATGATCAATGGCGAACCCTTGACACATGTAGACGGGGAGCAGTACATAAAGTCGGCTTTCCTCTTTGGGGACATGATCGATAAACAGTCCCAGACGAAGCCTAAGAGGGAGCCTTGGGTCTTCCCTGCCGGGAATTTGGTCTTGTATCTGCCGACGATGCCGAGGGATTATCCTATCTCGGCCTTCTCCCATGCGACGCATCCTAGGAAGATGTCGTGGAAGCTGACTCCTGATCTTCACGGGAAGCCTGGAAAGATCTTTCATCTGAAAGGAGCCGACCAGGGGTCGTTTGTCAGCCGCCCCTCCGACGTTGTGACGCTGTTCCGGGGGCTGTGTCCGGGTAATGTCCCGAGTGAAGATAGCTCGGTGATCCAGCCTGTCCAATTGCCGACCTTCTGCAACGACTTCATGAGTCGAGGTGGGGTATATCCCAAGGAGAATCCTCGGTGCAACGGGTGGATCGCCCCAACGAACTCCCGATGGAGATGCCTAGTTGATTGGGCCTTGACGCACTTCCGAAGAGAGCTGGAGGACATTGGACTATATGCCGCCGTGAGCGCGACGAGTGTTGGGTTGCCTCCCAATGCTAATTTGTTCTTGGCACTGATGGAGCGGTATATTCCACTTACCGGGACCTTCGCCACTCCACTGGGGGAGTTGGGATTGGCCCTCCATGAGATGGCAGTTGTCTCGAGATTGTCGATGGAGGATACCCCATATGAAGAGTATGTCCCCACCAACCGGGAGTTGGGGGATTTGGACCCTCGGGTGGCGGAAGTATATCAGGAGCTGATGTGTCAGTACTTCGCGTGCACCGCTTTTTACGACGAGCCCTCGGATTTGGCCCATACCACTAAGTGGATGTCTTACCTCTTCTTCCATCTGGCTAGGGCCGCCAAGTCAGAGAAAGCTTCGGGGGGTAAGAATGAGCCCGTGAACTGCTTGGACGTCCTTAGTGCCCAGGTTGTTGAGGCTCTTATGGAAGACGCCAAGGCTCCCGATCAGATTCTCGTTGAGGGGGTAGGAAAATACCCCGAAGGCACCAAGGCCCACAGTTACTTGAGGCGTTGTCGCAGGCCTCTATCTAAGGAAGCCCAGCTGGCTGGTTTCCTCTCCATATGGCTGCGTCGAGTGGTAGTGCCCGGTATCGCGTCTGCGGATCGAATTCATCGGAACATCCTGTGGCCCGCAGTGCGTCTGGTGTTTGGGGCAAGACTGGGCCTGCTTTCTGCCATGGTGTGCCATATTCAGGCTGGCCTGAGGGCCATGACCGATGGGTTGCTCGTCGATGAAGCTCGGCGTGAGAGTTTTCCAGGGTGGAATTGCCATACCTGTATCTGATGGGTTGGTTAATTCTCCACAACCCCCGGGTGATGTCTCCCGGTTCCGGCAGCAGCTCAGGGGGCATATTCCTGTTGAATTACAGGGATTCTACCTGGAATGTGAACACAGTTTTAGACTGTCGGTTAGTGTTGAACCTCAGCCATGGCTGGAAGATCCTCTGTACTCCCCCTCCGGTACATTGCAACCAATCTGGGGTGTGGCTTGAGGATTCAGGTGGAGAGAAGACCGTTCTTTCTCCGGAGGCTTTTAATTGGTTGGTCTGTATCAGACCATCCCATCTGCTGTATAGGAGCGAAGACTATTGCATCTTCGAGCCCTACTTGCCTAGTCGATTTGTCAGGCAGTTTGGGTACGATCAATTGCACGTGGGTAACGCCGTCACCAGCTTTAGGCCCAGGGGCGGACTCATTGATGGAGCTAGAGGGTGGCGATATTTCATCATGGGTTGTACGGGGGCAATTTTTATCGTGCCGGTCGTTACAACCTCCACGGAGCTGCGCATCCTTCACTCTTACGCCCAGTTTTATGTGACGATTAACACCTCCCATCGTGATTTCGACATGCGGGGAAGCTTTAGAGTGCCTTCTGCCAAGCCTGGGGGAAGAGTCGAAGTCCCCTCGGTTTCTTCTGACGAGGGCGAGGAGTCTGGTACTCCGGATGAGCTCCTGGTGTCGTTGCCGAGGTGTGCAGTGCCTGCGCCGGCGGGGGCTTTGATAGTCTCCTCTGGGAAGCGACGGGCTTTTGCTCCGAAGGAAGCTTCCCTTCGTAAGAGGAGGAAGGAGACGGTGGCTCGTCCTCTCCGTATTCCTGGTATTGAGGCTCCCGTGAGTGAGTCGGCACCTTCCTATATCAGGGATGAATCTTTGGCTGGAGGTTCCTCGCCTTTTAGAGAGGGACCTTCTACAGCTCCGGCTGGTGGCGCCGGGGAGTCCTCGCTAGAGGTTGCTGTCGCTGTGGCTGCTTTAAGCAACGGAGCGGGATTGCCCACGTGGCCGCTGCAGATGGGAGAATCTTTCTCGAGGTCAACAGTAGGGGAAGTTGCTTCTGTGACAGCGAGCGCGCTTGGCGAGACTCCGGCTGACGAACCTCGACCGTGTCTTGGGGAAGGTTGACCGAACTTTTGGCGATGTCGGTCGGCCCACCTCCTTCTCCAGGCATGACAGGTCGTATTACGTCCTTAAGGCGTGGTTTAGCCACATCAGGTGCAGACGCGTCATATATGCCGTTGGCTCCTAGTGAAGATGTGGAGGTGCCTAATTCCGAGGCAGAAGTGTCTTCGGGGGCCAGCTCGCCTGGAGAGGTTTCGTCGTCTCAGGAGGGGGACGAACCTGTTATCGCGACCTCGCCTTTCGCGAGTATGCCGATGACCTCGATCGTTGCCGTCACACCTTTTTCGGCCGCGTCGCCCGTCGAGGCGGCGGTGGTGGCTACCTCGTCTGCAATTGTCCCTGGAGAGGGATTTACTAGCATCGCGGTTACTCCGGACGTTCAGTCGGGTCTAGTCGTGTTGACCGAGCAGCATACCAGCCTTGTCTACACCGGTTTACAAACGATGATACCGATGGTGTTGGCGAAGAAACTTGACTTCGAGCTCCTAAAGAAGACTTCTCAGCTTTCGATCGAGGTTGTCAGGGGGTTTGGCAATCCTGGAGTAGCTGACGCTTTGGAGGCGGTGGTTAATGGTTTAGAGCAACCCGTTAACGAATATTTGCAGCGGGCGGAGGCCAGCCTTGATGCTGATGTCCAGGCTCGATTCGACCTCATGGCTGAGCGGCTCGCTACCAAGCTTGCAAGTCTAGACAACTCTATCCAGAAGCACAAGCTGGAGATGGATAGGAGAAAGGCTGTTGTGGAAGAAGCTCTTGCTGTTGAGATGCAGTGTCGATCCGAGCATGAAAGGAACGTAGCGAGGGTCTCCAAGCTGAGGGAAAAACTTGCTCTGGCAGAGGAGTTGGCCTCCCAGTCGTTGGCAGGTTCAGAGGTGGCGACTGGTCGACTGAGTGAAGCGCGACGGGATCTGGACCGTGCGGAAGCTGCCCGTGCGGGATGTCTTCGGGCAAGGGCTAATCTGGCCCTTACGCATACCCCCGAGGCATAGCTGGAGCGGGCTCGCGCCGATGCCTTGGCCCTTAGGAAGGAGGGGATAGCTGCACTGGAGCGGCAGATTCGTGATCTGATTACTCCGCCATCTTGATGTATCTCTCCCTATGTAATTTTGCCTTCTTCTGGGAATGAATAAAAGCGAATCTTTTCTGACTGTTGTGGACCCGTCATTTCGGAATGTAAATGACAGTTTTTTAGGTGAGGGGGATATCAGAGGTAGTATGGACCTAACATACTCTCGATTAAACCTCTTTAGCAGGATGTATCTATTCAGAGGTCGTATAGACATGATAGGATATGACCTAACTAGTTTCTCTCCTTGGGGTAGTTTCGTCAGAATTGAGATTCTCGCTATGTTCCGCATGGGCAGGGGGGAACTTAAGCATAGTATCTTTTCAGGAACTTGCCGTTGATGGGAGCCATTAATAGGTCTCCGTTAGGCTGGGCTATCCTGTAGGCGCCGTTCGAGAACGTTGTCTCGATCACATAAGGGCCTTCCCACTTGGGCTGGAATTTGCCTTTACTTCTGTGAGTTAAAATCATCGGCCTTCTTACTGCTAGAACCAGCTCGCCGACTTTGAACACCCTTTCCTTTACTTTATGGTTAAAAGCCCTGGAAATACGTGCTTGGTAGAGCGCGATGCGCTGTTGAGCTTGGAGGCATTTCTCGTCTAATCCTTCAAGCTCCTGAAGCCTTAAGAGGTCATTCTTTTCTTGAGTCAGCTCATTAGCCACGGCTATTCTGAGCGACGGGATCTGGATTTCAATGGGAAGAACTGCTTCGCTCCCGTAGACCAGCGAGAATGGGGTATAACCCGTCGGCGTTCGTACCGTTGTGCGGTATGCCCAGAGGCATTCGCCCAGCTTTTCGTTCCAGTCTCTCTTGTTTGAAGAGACAAACTTCTTCAAGAGTTTGATAATGGTTTTGTTGAAAGCTTCCGCCAGACCATTAGCAGCTGGATAGTACGCCGTGGAGGCAATATTGTGTATCCGGTTTTTGTCGTAAAACCGATAAAACGTTTGGCTAATAAACTGGGGCCCATTGTCGTAAATTATCCTCCGGGGTACCCCGAAGGGATAGATGACGTGATGTTTGATAAAGCTGACCACGTTGGATGCCTTTACCTCAGTGAGGGGGATTGCTTCGGCCCATTTGGAAAAGTAATCCGTGATGGCCAATATGAACTGGTGACCCCTGGAAGACGACGGGTGAATAGGACCGATGATATCCATTCCCCATGCTTCGAAAGGCCAGGATGCGACCGTAGGATGTAGATGTTCCGACGGTTGATGTATAAAGTCTGCATGAACCTGACAGGCTCTGCAATGCTTTGCATACTGTATTGCATCTGCGATCATGGTCGGCCAGTAATAGCCCATTCTCCTGATGCGATCCTGGAGCTTAGGCCCGGGTTAATGCGCTCCGCATACGCCATCGTGAGCTTCACGAATAATCTGCTGTGCTTCGGTGCCAGAGAGACACCTCAACAGCAGTCCGTCGTAGGTCCGGCGATACAGACATTGTGAAGACGCATCGAAGTAGAAGCGTAGCGATCGTCTCTTGACGGATACTGCTTCCTTGGGGTTCTCCGGTAAGATTCCGTATGCCACGAAATCTATGAAAGGACTTGTCCAATCTCTTGTAGGAGGATCGGCGTTTACAACGTAGCTGCATTCTATGTGACAGCTGTTCTTCACACAGAACAAATCTCTGTTAAGAAGGATTACCGAATCTTGCCTTCTTATAGGAGCGGCTAAGTCTGCGGCCAAGCTGGCCAGGGCGTCAGCTTCTAGATTCTGAGATCGAGGTACGTGCTCTAGGAAGAACCCTTTGAACGTCATGGCTATCTCGATTGTCGCCCGGTGATAGGGGATGAGGTCTGGATTACGGACTTCGTATATTCTCCTGACTTGATTGACGATGAGCAGAGAATCACCGAAAGCCTCCAGGGATTCTACCCCCAGTTCCGTAGCAACTTGGAGCCCAATTAGTAGAGCGTTGTATTCCGCCACGTTGTTGGAGCAGGGCTCGCTAAGAGAGTATGCTCGATAGATGACGAGTTGATCCGGGGTAACTAGGACGACTCCCACTCCTGAAACGACGTTTCCTTTAGGACCGGTTCTGGAGGCGCCATCAAAGAACAGTTGCCATACGTCGCTTTTTCTTGCGAAGTTACATTCTGCAACTTCATCGGGGATGTCCTCGTATAGTTTGGAGGTCTCCGGGATAGGATGAGCCGCTAGGAAGTCGTCCAGCGCTTGGCCTTTGACGGATTTCTATGGGATGTACACCATGTCGTATGGTGTCAGCAGCATCGCCCACGTTGCGAGTCGGGAGTTGAGGGCACTTGGCTTGCTCATCAGCACTCGGAGGGGGTTGATTCTGGAGATGATATGAATAGTCTGGCCGGTGACGTAGTGCCGCATTTTCTGGACAGCGAACATCAGAGCCAAGCATTCCTTCTCCACTGGGTTGTACCGGTATTCGGCCCCGACCATCATTCTACTAAGGTAGTAGATAGCCTATTCATGACCCGCATCATTTTTCTGCGCGAGGAGAGCTCCTAGCGAATGATCCATTGCCCGTACGTACAGCAAGAATGGTTTTCCCACGACGGGAGGCACCAGAACTGGCGGGCTGGTTAGGTAGCGTTTGATATCCTCGAACGCTTGCTGACAGGTTTTGTCCCATATGAAGGATACACCTTTCTTCATGAGATGAGAGAAGGGCTGACATCTCCCCGAGAGGTTGGATATGAACCGCCGGATATAAGCCAGACGTCCTTGGAACCCCCTGAGTTCCCTCAGATTACGGGGCGGTCGCATTGCCGTGATCGCTTGGACTTTGTCAGGGTCTACTTCGATGCCTTTGGTGGTAATGACAAACCCCAGGAACTTGCCTCTGGATACACCCAGAAAGGACTTTGTAGGGTTCATTTTGAGTTGATGCTGGCGCATTAATTCGAATACCGCCCTTAGGTCTTGGATGTGATCACCTTTGAGGCGACTTTTGACGGCTATGTCGTCTACGTAGCATTCCACTGTTTTACGTAAATGCCCACGGAATATGTTACTCATAGCCCGTTGGTACGTAGCCCCAGCGTTCTTTAACCCGAAGGGCATGACCGTATAGCAATATACCTCCAGTGGTGTCCGGAAGGCAGTGTGCTTCTCGTCTTCAGGATGCATCTTGATCTGATTGTATCCTGAGAACCCGTCCATGAAAGACATGCGTTCGAAGCCGCAGGTGTTGTCGATCATGATGTCCGTGATGGGGAGAGGGAATTCATCTTTGGGGTAGGCCGCATTCAGATCTCGGTAGTCGATGCAGATGCGTACCTTTCCATTTTTCTTCATGATTGGGACCACGTTAGCGACCCAGTCGGGGTGTTGTTCCTCCCGGATGAAACCGCAGGTTATCAACTTCTTGACTTCAGCTTCGATGGCGTCCATCATATCGAGGCGGAACCGTTGTTGGTGCTGCTTTACTGGCTTCGAATCGGTTAATATATTGAGCATATGAGTAGCTACCTTCGGGTCTAGGCCTGGCATATCCTCGTAATCCCATGCGAAGACGTCAATATATTCCTTTATCAGCTGTATAACTTCTTCCTTTTCAGGTGGGGGGAGATTGTTACTGACAAATATTGGCTTTGGTGAGAGTTCACTCCCAACGTTGATCTGGACGACTTCGTCCTTGGTAGGAGGTTCTCTCTGCTCGAAACGGAATTCCAACTGCGTATCCATTTGTTGAGCCCAGGGTTCATCCTCGAATGGCTCCGCATCCTGCTCCTCGGCTTCTGAGGGATTCGTCATCACCATATTCACTGACAGTGCTTGTTTGCGAGCATCCGGCGAGTTGGAGGGCGATGAGCTATTCTGGGAAGAGGAAAAGGGGTCCTCTTTTGGCTCGGAAGTCGCGAGGGAGGTGGCATACCCTAACCCGAGACGAGTTTGTTGATTACGGGGGTTGCCGCACGGCGGCGTTCGTCTGCCTCTTCCATAGTTGAGGCCTGGCTTCCTCTTCAAGTCGTAGCCCATGTTTTACATGATCTTTAGCGCTTGCGGGCTATAACGGTGAACCTGTATTTTCCCGGTGTCGTCATCGAAAGGGTCTTCTTGGACGATCGGTTGATTCCGCATGCGACCGAAGACTATTGAGCGCTGACTGCTGCAGGTAGGCGGGACAATGAAGATAGAATCCTCATGTGGCCCATATGTCGTGACGACGTTGGATGGCGATGCTACTTCCCAGACATATGGGCGATAGGAGCCTATAGCTTTCAAGAATTTTTGTGCTACGGGCTCTACCTCGTCATGTGGAGTGGGTCCCTGTATTGGAATTTGAGCATAAATATACTGGAAAAGAGGATGTTTATTATCATCTGGAACTTCACTCCGGGTCGCCTTTACACCAGTTGACTGCCTGTTGCGTCAAAGGTTGATGACCAAGGGTGGAGGCTTTTGGTTCAAAGTGATCACTAGAGGATCACCCCCTTCTCCTGTCTTGGTCTTGTCCAGGTGGATAGCCAAAGGTTCTATGGCTTTCAGACGAGTGGTTCATCCCTTCACTTTAATGGACAGCGGCAGTGTGGCAGAGGGCCCTTCCGGCCCCCGGTGGGATTCCTCCTTTGCCTCGCCCGACCCTTCTTCCACGTGGTCCTGGGAGTACAACACGGCATCGAAATAGTACGACTCTATTCCTTTGAACGGGTTTAGGTCAGCTACCTCCGTTTGCACTGTTCCTTGTGTGTCTACATACTTAAGGCATTGATGTAGGGTTGAAGGAACGATGTTGTGGTCGTGAATCCATGGTCTTCCTAGCAGGATGTTGTAAGACACCTCTGAGTCGATGACGTAACATGTGGCCACCGAGCTAAGGTTGCCGATCTGGATTCTCAAGCAAATTTTTCCCAGTAGCTTACTTTTTCCGGCGTTGAAACCCACGATTGTAATGGTAGTGTAAGCCAGTTCGCTGTTAGGGATTCTCAGTGGCTTTAGCAGACTGTGCGGGATAATGCTGATCGATGATCCCGGATCTATGTGAATCCGGTCGACCTCCATGGAACCGACGTACCCGGTGTAATAGAGGGGCCTGTCATGTCTGTTATGTTTTAACAGTATGTCGTCTTGAGTGAAGGTGATGTTTGGGACCACCTCCATTACGCTGTGGCACTGAGGACATGCCACTGGCTCCTCGTCGGGGGACTTGAGTTGGGTCAAGTACGCCTCTGCCTGCATCAGCGCTTCACTCAGGGCTAGACGAGTGTCTGGGGAGAGCCTGAGTAGCTCAAAGATGGACAACCTGGCTGGCGTATTGGCTAGTTGGGCCAGGATGTCAAATTTGTATGGCTTCTCTAAACCTTTGCTTGGAATATTTTTCACAGGTTTGTCGAAGCGTATTTCTTTCTGCTTTCCCTTTTCCGCCGGAGTAGGTTTCGCAGGGCTGACGTTTGGCATGACGGGACCTTGCTCTGAAGGTTTGGTAGCTGGAGCGTCAGCTGGCGCACCTTCCTGGTTTGCTCCGTTGTCGTCGAGGTAGGCCCTCCCTGAATGAGTTGCGACAAGTACCTCATCTTCGTCTGATGCAGAAGAAGTTATGGTCATGTGGCAGGATCGGTATTTGGGACTCTTCTCGGAGGTAGGCTTGGCTGCCTTGGTCTCCCTCTCGAGCTCTGGCACTAAATCCGGGTGAACCCACATTATCTCGCCCTGCCGGATAGTTAGGGGCACCAGGTTATGATTTTGACCTCTAGCCGGGGGGAGGTTAACGATGTTCATCGTCGCCCGGGATATAGGTGCAACACCATTAGGGACCCTTTGGGGAGGTAGATTGCCAAACTGCAGAGAGATCATGTTGACCGCGACCGTCTTCTCGGTGCGGTGCAGAGTGATGGCTTTAGCATCAATTAATCCCTGGATCTTCCGTTTTAGTACATAGCACATCTTTGTCGGGTGGTGTACGTATCTGTGGAAGACGCAGTATTTGGGGTCGTCGGTATTGCCAACCTCCTGGGGCCGCCTTAGCTCCGGGAGGGTGATCTTGCCGCTTTTGACGAGACACTCAAAGATACTTGGGATATCGTCGTCGTCGAAAGAGTAGACTTCGACGGGCCTGGAAGTCCCGGGTTTTGCTTGCGTGGTCGCTGCAATCTTTGGTCTGGCCGTGTTGATTGCCAAGGCTTCTTTCCCTTTGGGACCGCGAGGGCGGTCACTGCTAGGAGATGACCTCTTGCCTCTGTCAGAGGCGGAGATCATGATGCCATTGTCGTGCGCCTTGCGACTGTTGTCTTCGGCGGCTACTGCCGAGATGATGAACGAGGGCCAATCATGTAACTGATATGGTCCTGTGAACACCGAGACCACGGGCAGGAGATTTTTTCTGCAAATGTCCACCAATGCAGAGTCTGGAACTCCTGGGGGCATTTGTAAGGTGGCCTGACGAAAGCGTTCGATGAAGATGCGGACGTCTTCCTTTTCCTTCTGTTTGACTTCGATGAGGGAGGACATAGACATGTCCATTCCTTCCTCGTAGAATCGTGTGAAGAACAGAGCTTTAAAGTCCTCGAAGGAAGTAATGCAGTTGTCCGCCAAGCTACGGTACCACTGGTAGGCTACTCCCGAGAGATAGCCTTTGAACACCCGAGTGAGGAGGGCATCGTTCCCTTATAGCAACACCGTCATCATACTGAAATAGTTCATGTACTGACTTGGTGATATTTTTCCCTCGAACAGAGCCATAGTCTGAGGTTTGTATTTTGGAGGGAAGGGGACCTCCTCCCAGGTAGCTGGGTAGGGCTGGTTGATTCCCAGTTTCTTGAGTTGATCTTTGTGCTTCAAGGCATCGAACTGGGCTTTTAACTCTCGTACTACCTGCATCGGATTCTCAGTTGGAAGCGGGGCTACCGAGTGGTGCGGAATCAGTTGTATTATAGCTCCAGCAGGAGGTAGGGCATTTTCTAGGTGAGGCAGCGGAGGAACTGTTGACTCTTGATCCAGCGTAGGCTCTTGGCGTGGGTTGGATGGTAGTGAGTCCACCCCCGTGCGTATCTGAGTTGGTGGGACCGACGTCTGAGCCATGGTAGTTGCGTGCTGAGCGAGCATCATCTGGTGCATGTTTTCCATTACGGATTGCATTTGTTTCAGAGATGTCTCCAGCATAGTGATGCGTTCCGCGTTCCCTGATGGCGAAGCTTCCTCGCGCTCATCTTCAATGGCGTAAGCTCCCATTTCCCTGGGGGTCATTGAGGGATTAGTATAGGTCGTTATAGAAGTCGACTCCATACTTTCTGCCTCTGATTCGGGAACTTGGCGACCTTCGGCGTCGGAATCAGAAGAGGATGACGCTGGTTGTTGTGACCTAGCGCGAGTGTTTTGGAACACCCCGGCTTCAATTTCTTTGAGGGTCTTGCTAAACCTCCTTCGGCTCGGAGGTCTGGAAGGCTGACGTCTTGAGCTCGACCCTCCTCTAGGTATGTGTGAAGCTATGTTCACAGACGCATGCGCGGGTTCCCCTTCCGGAAAAGACAGCGAGTAGCTCAACCGGTCGAAGACCGATTGTTTTGCCTTGGAGCAGCAGCAATTAATCACAACTTTATGACTATTACAATAGCGTTCGCTAGGAGGTGAGATAGTCATGTTGGAAGGTCCTCTTTCTTTACGCCTCCTGGTTAGATATTTGCGTAGGTCAAGAAGGTTTCTTTCCGTCGCTTGAGTTTGTTTTACGCCGAGGGACCGTGCCTGGCGTAATCTGGAGGTTCGCTCAGTCTGGCGTGAGGCTGAAGAGGCCCTCAGTTGGCCATTAGCTTCTCGCGTAATCCGGAGAGTAGGCAGATCATTCTTTTATTGGCGTAAAGGCTCAGTAGTTAAATATTCACCCGCCTGCTTTCCTTTGCGGAGATCGCCGCGCTTATCTGGTTCACCGTAAAGGTCAGATGTCTTTTTGCGCGTAGAGCGTGATCTGTACTTCTGATTTGGTGTTGAGGCGCCATCAGAGGTCTTGTCTGTACCGCGCGTAGCGGGAGACTAATTTCTGCATGTATAGCGCAGAGGATACTCCTGGGTTAGCGCTGAGGCTTTGCCAGAAGCTTTGTCTGTACCGCGCATAGCGGGAGACTGATTTTTGCGCGTATAACGTAGATGATACTCCTGGGTTAGCGCTGAGGCTTTGCCAAAAGTTTTGTCTGTACCGTGCGTAGCGGGAGACTGATTTCTGCGCGTATAACGCAGATGATACTCCTGGGTTAGTGCTGAGGCTTTGCCAGAAGTTTTGTCTGTACCGCGCATAGCGGGAGACAAAATTTTACGTGCGGGGCACGGAGGGAGCGATGCTACCACCTCATTGGTCGGAGAGATCGGAGAGGTCGGAGAGTCCACAGGAACGGCGGAGGATGTCTTGGGCATCCACACTTTGCGTAGCTTCCTGCTGTCTTGGACGGAAAGAGAGTGAGAGCTGCCCCCAGTCTGAAGCATGTCTTCGTAGGCAGACTGGTCGAACTGAACGACCAGTGTCTTCTTCACGGTTTCTACAGATACCGCATCGTGTTGAGCAATTACTTCCTCGTCAGAAGAGAAAGATGTCCCCAGCAGAGTCGCATCTTGTTTGTGGTATTAAACGAAAGAATGAAAGTGTATTTCAATGACGGGGTTATAAGAGACCCGCGCCCTTTGGTTTACAAACAAACTTATACAATGTAATCCTATACGAGGATGTGGGAGTACAATTTATTTAATCTAGGTATAAATTGCTATAGGTGTCTGATCTACGGTCGATCACTTTAGCCCTTGGACTACACGATGTTGAAGAAGTGCCGTGGAAGACAGGATGCAGCTTCGGAGGTTGCAAAGGAGGGTGGATGCGCGATGCTGAAGGTCGTCGCTCCCTGTTCCTTGCCCGAGCTCTGAGTTTTCCTCTCTCTCTCTATCTCTCCTCCTTGGTCTCTGGTTCGATGACCTTGTCCGATCTTCGAGTTTCTAATTTTTCGACCTTTGATCTTGTATTGGTTTTCTTGACCAATTTTTCGACATTTTTCCCCATTGATAGGGGTCTCTATTTATAGAGTTTTGGTGACAGTGACCACTCCGTCGGTGTAACAACCGAGGAGTGGACAGTACAGCACCCTTTTACACAACGGTTTAAAATAACCAATGCCTGCGTGTAAATGACCTTTTGAGTGAGCATGTGACGCGTGTCCAACTAAGGGGACAAAACGCGTATATCTGCTACGAAGATCACGGCGTAGAAGCCACGTAGGTAGGTATCCCTTGTGTAGCAGAGGTTGGCGTAAAAGCCAAACGACTGTCACCTTGGCGTAGAAGCCAAAATAGGCATAGAAGCCGAGCAGGCATAGAAACCGAATGGGCATAGAAGCCGAACAGGCATAGAAGCCGAATGGGCATAGAAGCCGAGCAGGCATAGAAGCTGAATGGGCATAGAAGCCGAATGGTCGTAGAGACCGAGAGGGCGTTGGAAGCCGAGGGAGCACTGATCCTGAGCGGGCGTAGAAGCCACTGCGTACCGAGTCGAAGTGCTGATGCGGACGTCTTAGCCGAAATTATGGCTTTCGAAGATGTAATCAAATATTCTACAGAGATTTGTCATCATCTTGTGCATTAAATACGGAGACGTGTTTTTGAAGGTCTGCAGCCCTTCTGTGCATCCGTCGCGGAGACGTGCCTTGAGGGAAACTGTCACTGCTCTGTGCAATTCGACGTAGAGACGTGCCTCGAGCTCCGTACGAAGTGCAGCTTTTGACGTGGCAGCGGTTTGCCTTACTGCGGAGCGTGAAATAGCTCATGTATGCTTGTGTAAACAAGGCAGCGTATTCCCTTGTACGCGAAAGAGCGGTTTACGCTGGGGGGATTTTGGTAGGCGCCGGTTTGGTGATATTTAACCAAATCCTCTGCATTAAATGCAGAGATCCGCCATCATACTGCGGGGTGCGTCCCGAGGGGTCTGCCATCGTTTCCAGCCGTCGTCTGGGTAGCCGTGCAGTACTTTTTGTCAGGAGTCAGAGGCCAGGTTCACTGCGTGACTTGACAGGTTCATTTCGGGGAAGACAAAGCGTTTCTCGTACGCTTTAACGCTGCTTTGAGAGCGGCTGGGTTTTACGCCATGGAGGCGATGAAGAACCCTGTTTTACGTTGGATGGCTTCGAAGGCCTCTGCTTACGCTGCTCTGTATCAAGATGCTGCGCAGATTATTCCAGCATATTTTTCATGCTTCTACATCGGCTTGGTCATATTTATTATTTTAGGATGCATTCATTGACTTAGTGGTGAGGAGCTGGACGTGTCATATCGTGGATACGATCGGGATAGTCGTTTGGGTGGGGAGGATATACACAAGTCGTTTAGGCTACTTTACACTTTTCTGTAATTGTGCGCTTTGAGGGAGATGCGGGTTGACGACCATAGATTTATATGAGAGTAGTTGGCCTCTGGCATCCAGGGGATGCTTTGCGATATGTGCATATAATTGGATAGATTATGTATGTGTAGACTACTGGTCTCGTAGGAGTCTACATCAATCCTATTTTAGCCAGATAACATATTCATGCGAAGGTTATCCTCAATTGCATTCACGTAGCTTGGTTAGTTTACCCAGTACATATGTTTATATTCAGTTTATGATTGGCATGCTTCTATGTATCTTGTTACTTTCTTCTGAGGACTTGGCCCTTTCCAGTGTAACAACCCATTCTGTTCAAGCAGACAGCTGATTCAAACGGCGCAAGTGCAACGACCCAACCCACTTTGCTCAGTAAGAAGACTCGTTTGAGGCAAAGGATTTCTAGACTTGGCCCTTCAGGAGTTCAGACTTAGACTTTCAAAGGCTCGCTCGGAGTATCGCTTGACCTAGGCGAAACATCGCTAAAGTGGGTGGCTACGGTGAACTTATTTTTGTTTAGCCAGCAAACTTAAAATATGGACGATACATGTTAGTCGCTAGGTGATTCACCCCCTGTATGGTAATAAAGAATAAAATGCACCTAGATAAGGGAATCCCAACTTGTATTGCTTGTGTTAGAACATGGAAATAAAATTTGGCTTATGACTTGGACCTTCGCGTGCTACCTTTGCTTCGTGCAAGTAGACCCCGCTATACCTCGAGTAGAACATTATACTCTTCGTAGTGCACTGCTTTACTTGCTACACTGTACCCCCATAGACTATGTCGCTCGATATGTCCCTGTTCGGCTTTACTCTTTGCACTACCCCTTAGGCCATGCTAAATGTAAAAGGCTATACTATATGTTTCCTTATGCTTATGTTCACACAATGAAATGCTTGCCTGCTTAGATGCTAACTTATACTCGTTGCCTCGATTTAATGCTTGCCACTTATATGCATGCCATAATTCATCACGCTTCACTATATGTGATTCACACAATTGAGGCAGAAAGGCTATCAAGATAGTCATTCCGAGCCAAGTATAGAACAACGAAAGTATTCAGGACCGTTAGGTCACCAAGGTATTTCCTGAACTAGGGGACTACATCAATGGACAGTTAAACAAGATAACATCACAACATCTCTGAAAATCAATACTCGTCATGTACTGAATCTGACGGCTCGTGGAGTCGATACTGTACTGACTGAACTTGGATCTGTAACTGTAACTGTATCTGTACCCACGAGAATCTAGAAAACTTGAGAATACGCATGGTCACGGACAACTTATGGACAAGATGGGTTTTTGAATCCATTTTCGCGGACGATCGCCGGGGCACTGGTGCCGATCCGATCTAGACGGAACCAACTGGTAGTCGTCATTTATCGGCGGAATGGGTGCAATGCCAACCGTATTATATTTTTGCTTCCACACCATCTTCGTCTCGAGACTACACCGTCCACTATGAAAGTCATGACAGTGACCTTCTGTCATATAGATTAAGTTGACTCGATTGAGGCAACCCGTGTGAAAGTTATTGCATTATAGGTGACCGCTCTGTAAAATACACATGTACCTATAACTGCATCTGAAATACCCAAATGATATAAATATTAGATACTTGTGTATAATTGAACACTTGAACATCCAATGCAACACACCTGAGTAATCTGTATAACTCGTGCTCCTAAAATAGAATCTCGCTCACTACACTTCTGTTTGCATATGCTATTGCCCCTGGATTTTATTATAAATGCTTGTTCTTGATTTAACTTGGTTGTCTTGGACAGGGAAGGACGAATAGTAAGTTGGTAAGTCTCATCGTTTTTTTTTATATCACACGACGCACTGCCATACGAGTTAGGATTTACATCATTGCCATAAAATTGATCCTAAGGCAAGACTAGAAATATAACTTAATAGATGGTGCACAGAACCTATATAACGTGTTTGAATTTATCGAGCGGGCGAGAAGCTTCCCCACTAGTGCATTCATGTACTAATAACCCACCAGATTGCTTGCACAGTGCAGGGGAACCTCGTTTGGTACGGAACCCTCCTTCGTACGTGCTAAGGCATGGAGTTCGCTCTGAAGCCTTGGAGCGTTGCGTCCGGAACTGAAGCACATATACAAGACATAATGTTGGAACATCGCCTATGTATCATTCCATAAATGTAGTCACTTGGCACACTTTTACTCTTTCAGAGAGAGAGAGGCTTGAGCGATTTGTAATCTCGGCCTAACATCGCCTGTAATACTTGTTCAATATCAATAAAGAGCTTGTTTTATTTCTATACTTGTGTTATTTAATGCTTTCGCTATTGATGACTCTATGAACTTGTTACCAATTGCCTGTTTATTTCTTATTCTGCTGTACTCGGACTATCTGTTCGACTCTGTGGCTTAGACATCTTACCGCCTGTTCGGATCATGGCCTTGCACGGGCGTGGCTTGTACTCGTGCGTCATCATGCCCAAATAGAAAAGATCGTCCTGCGGGAGCGCTGGCACGGTAATTCGCACCTAGTGGGGACGACCAATTACCTGCGGGAGATCGGGGCGTGACATATTGGTATCAAAGCATGGCCTTACGTCTTTGGACTTTGTATCGATTTTCTCAGTTTTGAAAGCTCGTTCGTGGGTTATGTGCATACACTCTCGTTGACCTGATGGGATATTCCAAACAATAAGTCTAAATACTTTCAAAAGTGCATGTGAATGATATGATTGCTTGTACGAAATCGTAATACGAGAGCCTTTTTGCCGACCTGTGTTAGACTTTGTGGGAATAGACTCGTACTAGAATTTGCAAGTTATGTGCAATCCCGAGTACCTATACGAGATTACCCAACTGGTTAATATCGTTCGAGCGGGTAGCTATACACACAGCCTTTCGGCTAAGTTGTGTAGAGTATCGTGCGCCAAGACCCTTTGGTGCTAGCAAGTTGCAAGCGAGATTGGGATATCATTCGGGAAAGATAAGTCATTCTTAGAATGGCAACCGATAGAAATGTTATCAGTTTACCGCTAAGACAAATATAGAGAATCGTGCTTAGATTTTTGGGAAATAGCTCGAACGATATTTCGTGTCGAAAGATACAAATCAGATATAGTTTACTTGGATGATTATCAATAGGATATATACGAGACTATAATTTTATCAGACGATGTTAGGTATCGTACAAGAATTACAAGGAATAACTTGGTGAGTATGCTAACGATTGATGCGAACACGATTAAGGATTTAATTAGGTGACTCAATTTCTTGAGTGGTGTATGGATCATTTAAAAATGTTCAAACGGATTCATAGGTCTCGTGTGATAGTTGGATTGAATGATTGAGTATATCTTGAATAAATGATAAGGCTTATATCGAATAGAGATTCATGGAAATGGAAATTGATATCTTGGTTAAGGAAACTTGTTGAAAACTTGGAGGATCGTGCGAGCAATTTTAAATTGAATCAAATAGATTAAACTTGACTAGGATATCGCTCGAATAGAAGTTAGCCCGAGAATAAATATTTTGGTTTGATGAAAGAGATAAGCGATAATGAATTTAACCTGGAGTTTGGAAGAATGATCTTGAATTTAGTTCAAAAAAATAACGTTCGAAATCAGTCACAGCGAGAACATTTATCCCGTGGGAGCGCCGACGTGGTAATTTACTTACGGCGGGGATAATCGAACTCAAGGAAACATGTTCGGTGATTATTCCAAACGAACTCGATGAATAGAACGTATCAAAAGTAGATAAACATTGACTTAAATATTTAAAACTTAGTTGTTTGAGGAATGCTAGAAGTAGACTATGGATTTATTAAACGGTAACATTGAAGTCAGATGATTTTGCTAGACGAATTATAATTATGGTATAAACGGACATGACTTAATGGATTATATATATATAACTTGGATGGAGTAAGGTAAAAAGATAAGGTATCTCGATAATTTTGAAGATAACCATAATGTTCGACGTTCTTGTCTTGTGTGAGCGTAACTCTATGCTGGTACATGCGTCACATCCGGATTAGGACGATTATCCAGTGGGAGTGTTGGCGTGGTAATCTCACATCCAATGAGGGTGATCGAACTTGCGGGAGACCGGAGCGTGACAACTGATGGATCGTCTTGACCTTTGGTTTGACACGATAAGACAAATTTGGAAATGCAAGTGATCGAAAGTGTTTCAAAGATTAGTCAGCCTAGAACCTGGAGTAAATCACGCTTTATGGTTTCGTGAGCAGATACATGAATCTTGTTGGATGACTTAGAGTTATAATCAAAGGTTTAGAACTGAATAATGGCTTGGTGGTCTAGACTTAGAATGGATATATAGATTCTATCAAACGTGCCTAAGGAGATAGACTATGTGAATTACTAGGCTTGTCCTGCAACTTGGATATATTATGGATTTTACTGAACGAACTCGAACCCAGCCTTCGCGCCCCCAGCCTTCGCGCCCCCAGCCTCCCTCCGGCCCGCCTCCGGCCGCCAAGCTCCGGCCAGCAGCCAAACCCTAACCCTAGACACGACTCCGACTCGGACAACGGACACGTCATGGACACGAGAAAACTTCGGTTTCTCGAACCCTGTTCAGGTACTCATATCTCTCTCCTCGTAGCTCGGTTTTTGATTCCGTTTATTGCATCGCGTAGGCTGTGTGACCCCCTCGGTGCCCGTGCAAACTGCTCGGTGCATCGCGTCCTGTGGTGATCGTGAACCGCGATCCAAAAACAGGAAAAATAATACCCTGTTTCACCCCGGAACTGAGTACGTCCCGCCAAACGGGACGACTTGGTCGCGTGCGGTCTTCACAGTGCGCGTTGTTGATACGGACGTGCAGGATTTCGCAGAAGTTGATTCGGATGTGCGTACACACCGGAATCAACGAGTATCCGCAGACAACGCCCCGTATCTGACCTTTCTGGATCTCGTTGTAACTTAGTGTACACATGTCGGATCGAGTCAAAACTTGCGCCATCGGACTCGTAGCAATACGCTAGTCCTGTGAGCCAAGTTTGGTTCAATTCTGAGAACGTTGACAAAATCGCGTGTCGTGGGCCCCACAGGCTCCACTTGACGGGCAATTTTGAGAACGGCTCATCGGAATCCAATTCTAGAAGTTCCGTTGGGTTCATATCATCGTTCCTGACTTGTTGACACTAAGTTGGACGAATTTGGAGACCTTTGACCCTGATCCAGTTTTCGGTGCAAAGCAGCCCACATGTGGACCCCGCCTTGACCCAAAAATGTCATTTTTGTCCATGTGTCCAAATTAGACTCAAAGACAGGCATTTTTAGCTAATTAATATTTTCTGGATCTGATGGTGATATCTATTTCAGCAACCGGAGTACTGCCTGCAATCCCCGCTGAAGCCAGAGCTACAATTGGAGCCGAAAACTCAGGCAAGTGTACCTTGCCAACTTGTAGTTTTGTTACATATTACTTGGACTTAATTATAACTGTTGTCCTTGCTTAAACCTAGGGCCGTTTGACTTACTTAGCTTCTGATTAATAGTCGGGTGCCAACACCGTACGCGGCGTTGTGTAAGGTCAACTAGAGATGGATATCGTGACATTTACATTCTCGTACTTGCCATATCAAGTACATTATACCCAGGACACCTGACACAAATCATGATACAGAATCTTCCTGAGATATTCATGGTGATTCTGTGTAGGATGCAGGATTGACATAGACATTATATTTTTAGTTCATATTATGACTTGCTGTATTAGTTTTGATCTTGCATGTCATGGACATGAGACGTATGATTATATTGGGTGGGGAGAGACATACAGGCTACAGGCTGATTTCTTATATATATAAAATCCATAGTAAACACATAGTAAAACACATAGTATAACTGCTACCGGCTCCACGACACAGAGCTTGTAGTGGTATCAGCCTAAGTTCTAGTGATGCTCTCAACTTGCATTTCACATAGTTGGTTATATAGTTTACCCTATTATTTCATTTACTTGCTGCACTGTATTATCTTTGGCTTGTATTATCTGTACCTTGCTATGTCCCCTGAGGACCTGGATCCGGATTATGTCCCCAGGATTAGCAGACGAGGTTTATCCAGAGGTATACGGAACAGGTGCACTTCTCGGAACAGTACCAGTACCTGAGGACGAGGTGATCGCTGAGGACTTCTCCTGAACATCTGCTTCTCTATGCTCAGTTATTGTGGCAAATAGACTCTCTTTCTTGTTTAATTAAACAATTGTAACAGACTTTATATCGGGTTGTTCCCCAAATTACTTTGCTGAGACTGGATGTTGATTTACTTTCCTTATTGCTGTTGATCTTATTATCTTTTGTGTGGATGAGATTAGTTCTGACTTGTTGTTGTAGACCTTATATTACAGCTTAAGTATGCCCCGATGGATCCATTAAATTGGGTTTGTCCATCGGTGCGTGCTGCTGACCATTGCCACGTGTCTAGTCCCTTGGTATTTTGGGACTGGGGTGTGACAAATGTTGCCTCAAAACTCGGTACATCTTCATACTCCTAGGATGAATCTTCCTGCTTAAGGCATCTGCTACTATATTCGCCTTGTCAGGGTGGTACTATAACTCGATATCATAATCTGTCATCAACTCTAGCCAGTGCCTCTGTCTCATGTTGAGCTCCTTCTGCGTGTAGACATACTTTAGACTTTTTGTGATCTGTATAAATCTCAACATGCTCTCCATAAAGGTAGTGTTGCCATAGCTTTAGTGCAAATATCACTGCAGCTAGCTCTAGATCGTGCGTCGGCTAGTTCTTCTCATGAACTCTCAGCTGTCTTGATGCGTAGGCTATCACTTTGCCGTGTTGTGTCAGTACATATCCTAAACCGCTCCCAGATCACTGTACACTATAAATCCTCCTGATCCTGAAGGTAGTGTCAAAATCGATGCTGATGTCAGACGCTTCTTCAGCTCATCGAAAGTTGTCTGACACTTGTCGGTCCAGATAAACTCCTCGCCTTTATGCGTCAGTCGTGTCATAGGCGCAGCGATCCTCGAGAAATTTTCCATGAACCTCCGATAATATCCGACAAGTCTGAGGAAACTCCTAACCTCTGTAACTGATGTAGGGGTAGGCCATGTCTCAACTGCAGCTATCTTCTCCGGGTCAACTGATAGTGCATCTCCGGTGATTATGTGTCCCAGAAATGGTACTCTATCCAAATAACATTTGCTGAGCTTGGCGTACAACCTCTCCTGTCTCAGCGTCTTCAACACGATCCTGAGATGTCTCTTGTGCTCCTCCTGGCTCTTGGAATATACCAAGATGTCGTCGATAAATACCACCACGAACTTATCTAAGTACTGGTGGAAAATACTGTTCATCAGGCTCATAAATACTGCTGGCGCGTTGGTTAAACCAAATGGCATGACTAGAAACTCATAGAGTCCATACTTCGTCCGAAAAGCCGTCTTCAGAATGTCCTCTCTCCGTACCTTGATCTGATGATAGCCTGATCTGAGATCGATCTTCGAGAATACACATACGCCGCTAAGCTAATCAAATAAATCATCGATGCGCGACAAACAGGTACTTGTTCCTTATCGTTACAGCACTTAATGCCCTGTAATCGATACGCAACATACCGTCCTGTCCTTCTTTGGTACAATATGATGGGTACTCCCCATGGAGAAATACTAGCCCGACTGAAACCCTTGTCTAAGTGATCCTCTACTATGGACCTTCAACTAAGCAACTCTATCGGTGCTAGTCTGAAGACGAGAAAATAACCGGCTCGGCTCTTGGAGTCAACTCTATAGCAAACTCTATCTCTCTGTCAGGTGGCAGGCCGGGAAGATTCTCTAGAAATACATCCTCAAACTATGATATAATGCGGGGGTACACTGGTTCACCTTCTGCAATGTGTGCCTCTAAGGTAGATGGGCACCATGCTCCCGGGCTCTCTGAAGAAACTCAAACTCAGGGTAATCTGGTGGTCATAAATAATGTAACCACGCCGACAATCTAACGTCGCGTGGTATTAGCTCAACCAATCCATGTCTAGGATAATATCATAGTCTAGACTAAACCTTATAATAAATTCTCCCATTCTGTTTTCAACATCAATCCTCAAAAGAAAAAAATTTCTTGCCTAATGTGTAATTACTCTTCTCCTTAAATTTATTCCTACAATTGTATTCCTAAAATTTCTTTTTTTCGTTATTTATCTCTCCAAGTCACATAGTACATTAATGGTATTCCCCAAGCACATACTAGAATTCCCGGAATCAGATCATTATCTTCCAAGTGAGAGCCTGAAATTTTATCCTCATCATTTCCTAATATTATTACTGGTGTCGCCATCATATACAACAACTAAGTTCTAGCATTGGGCTATGCATTTCCATAAATTATTCTAGGTCATGATCAACAATCTTTCCAGCTCCCAGTACTTCTAAGATCACAGCTATTTCAAGCACGGGTAGGGTACTACTGGGTCCAATTCTCTTGCTAACCCTCCACACTAGCTCTAGCATCTAAAAGAACCTATCAGCCTACCCTACTGAGGGTAACAATCTTCTCAGAGATTATTACACATATCATGTCCACTGCCGTCTGAACTACGATCTTCTTCTGGAGGAAACCATCAGGCGCAAGCGTTCATCTTTCCGAATTAATAGGAGATAAGAAACAATGATAACGATATTGGCGAAAACTGAACGATTTCAAATTGGAAGTCCAAGGGCGATAATCATATACAAAGTGAGTTTTTAAAATCGATTATGGATTGAGATCCTATTCAACAATTATAATATCTATTCCTAATTTGCAGGCTCGTTTGGCACAGTCAGGTGACCAAGACGATTTAAAACGGACCTACAAGGGCCACCACAAAAATATTTCACGCTCCAGTCCTAAAATACGTAGGACCAGGAATATGCGACACGCCAGCTACACATTCAACCAAACTCTGGTCCGACTCGAATACGTATAAGCTGTAATATAAATGGCACTATCTAAATATCCCATAAATGTAAACATCTATGTCTCAATCCACAATGAACAGAAATATACAAGAAAGAGCTACATGTGCTAAAGTCGGCCGCCCAATAACACACAAACTCGAATAGACTCGAGAAGAGATGAGTCTACAAAAACTAGGCTACAACAGCAGATGAATAATCAATAGGAATAAAGTAACCATAATGCTGAAAGAAAAGATATGAGTACCTGGTACCATGCCCGCAAGACGTGCCACTCCATCAGCAACTCCAAATGCTCCGTAATCGTCTATACTACAAAACTGGTAGGAAACTAGGTCCTCAGAGGGACGTAACAAGGTACAAAAATACAGCATGCTAAGTATAACAGAAAGTACAAGTGCAACGACGGGGTAATCTATCATAACTAAACAAGTGAGACACAGTTTAAAGACAATGTTCGATGCGTGGGCTGTCCAAAATAAAACTGTAGCTCCGGATACGGAAACACACGTGACGTACCACAGCTCCGTGCAAGGAGTCACACGGGTGATACAACTACACTAGATACAGGATCACTACAGATATAATATATATACATATATATACGCGTACAGAGGATCCCAAACGTCTAGTAACTGTCTTCCCCTTCCCAAGCGGTCAACGATGGTGCGCTGAACCTGAACCTCTATCTAGCAGTCTCTTCGCACAGAAATACTATCAACAAACGCGACCCTAAGGTCGTCCCAGTCTCCGATCATGATGTCAGTATCAGGATACAGAAAATCTGGCACGATAACAGTGTATGAATGTGTCCTAGGGTGACGATATACTCAGGTACGTACATCGAGGTGTTACGAACATCTAACATTCGTTACAAGACGTTACGACGAACGTCTATACTCGGTTGTGATCCGGACGTGAAGTATCGATCGTAGACAAATACGCGCGCAATGTACATAATAAAATAATAAAATATCTGTAACTGAAATACAGGGTGGCAAGGTACACTTGCCTGCGTCTGGCTGCTGAAGATGGGGATCCGGTACCACGTCCAAGTCCGCAGGTCCCGTAGTACCTAGAGAAGAGGTACAAACTAAATCAATGAACTATCACTCGGCTAAAATAAGATGCGATACACGTCTAGTATATGCTACAATCTTAGTTACATATCACTTAGACACTAAGCTAGAGGGTTGACCAGGGTTGACTAGAGGTGCGTTACATCTAATACGTTAAATCACCTGTATAATGTCATCAAACCCAATCCTCAAATCTTACTGTTCATTACGGTATTTATCAGTGGTTCGAGCCATGATCAATCCTCAGATTCCCCCTGGTATTCACAGACGTTATCGTGCACGTTTACATATATCATCCTCAAATAATTTAATTATTATTTATTAAACCCTTGAAAATGTTATTTTATCATTTGAACCTCCTCTCACTTATACATAGCTACTCCTCTACCATTTCATTATTATTTATCAGCCCTCAGCCAATGAACAACTTATGATATCAAATACATCTCCTAAACATAAACATACTCTTCGATACTAATCAATATTTTTAATATCGCAACATCATTTCACAATAATTAAACCTGCTCCTCTACAACCATCAAAGTGTATATACTAAAATGTAATAACCCTAAGATTTCACATGACACATAACCTCAAAATCTCAATGCATATACGTAACCCTTAAATAAACTTGTTTCCTTCTCAAACCTTAAACTTAATATAGCATATTTAAACCCTAAACTAAATCTAAATCATGAACCCTAAGTTATATGTAACAACACAATAATAATTAGACTACCAAAACAATATTATACTATAAAAGGGAAATGGGGGAAAAGTTTACCACAGTGGCGCACGGCGGCACGCTGGGGTGGCTGGCCGGAGTGATGTTGACAACGAGGTGGGGGAGGTATTGGTGACAGAGGTCGAGGGGTCGACGGCGACCCGCCGGAGTTGCTGGGATGGTGGTGAAGAGTGGTGGTGCGGGAACGAGCAGCTGGCCGGAGGAGGGAGAAGCTCGTGGCAATGGCGGATGTGGTGCTGCCGGAACGAGCAGCTGGCCGGAGCAGGGAGTTTACTCGTGGCAGCTGTTGGTACAGGGAGAAGCTCGTGGCAATGGCTCACCGAGGGGTGGTGCAGGCTCACCGTGAGGCGGTGGCTGGAGGTAGCAGTCGGGGATGGGGATGGCCAGATTAAGGCCGGTGGCAGCCGTGAGGGGGGGGTGCTCGTGGGGATCACTGGAAGTGCGGGGGAGCTACTGGCCGGAGGTGGAGTGAGTTATGCAGTCGGTGGTGGTGGTGGGAAACAGCAGCCGGCGTCGTCAGTAGCCGGTCGGAATGGGGATCTCGGCCGGGGCAGTCGTGAGGGAGGCCGCCGGAGAAGATCAACAGTCGGTGGGAATGGCGGATGGTCAGGTTGAGGTGGCTGGCCGGATTGGATGGCGGTACAGGCTCGTGGTGGAGAAGCTCGTGGGGTGATGGCAGGTGGAGAAGTGGGGGATCTCGGCCGGGGTGTGGGCGGCCGGCATGTGCAGCAGCTCTCCAAGGAAGGAGATGAGGGAAGGAAGAAGGAGAAGAAGAAAGGAAGAAGAAGAATGTCACCACCCCATTTTCAGAGCCGAATATTTTTTTATTATTTTTAATTTAGTTAATTGTGTATTATTTATAATTAATTGTATTTATAATTAATTATTGATTGTATTATATTTTTATTGATTGTTTTAGGATTTTGGCTAGCCTGGACCCATGTCAGACCCTAGTGGACCCATGTCCGACCCAGCCCACACCCCTGTGAGACTTATTTTTGGGTTTAGAATATTTATTATATTTTTAGTGGGTTAGTTGGAGAGATTTGGAGTTAGTTTGAGTGCTTTTGGAACCCGAAACCCAAAACCGAGATTAGGAGAGGGCATTTTGGGTATTTTGGAACTTGTGGAACCCTTTATTATGCTAAGGCCCGACCTATTCCAGCCCTATCCCACCCGACCAGCAGCTCCAACAGCCCCCTCTTCTTCATCTTCACTTCTTCTTCTCTACTTCTTCTTCCTCTCCACTCTTTCTTCTTATTTCTTCCTCCCAACTTTAAGTAAGTACCTATTTCTCTTCTTTCTTCTTCTATTCTCCATGAATGATTAACCCTAACCCTATATTCTTCCCCAACCTAGGTGGGTAGAGCTTAGATTTGGTGTTGGAGCTAGATTTGGGAGCTTGGAAGCTTGGTTTGGAGGATTTGGAGCATTTTAGAGATTTTGGCTTGGGATTCCAACTCCCAAGAGGTAAACCCTAATTTTTCCCCTTGTAATTATTTTTATATAGTGTAATTAATAGTTTAGAACCTTCCTAGACCCTTAGGCTACCCGTGGAAGGAAGTTGGAACTAGTTGGGTTGTGTTTGGAGACTTTAACACTAGGTTTTGTGTCAATTTCGGGTGGAATCCAAATTTGGACCAATTTTGGGTGATGCCCTAGGTTAGACGGACCTAGGTAGACGTTGTCGGGTGTCTTGAGGGTGAGTGTGTGTGTCTCCGTTCGGACACGGGAAGCCGTGTTGCGGAGAAACGGCCGTTTTGGGCGAATTTGGGGTTTTCGTCGTCGCCGATTCTAAGTGCATGCGCGTTTTTGCCACGAACCTAGAATCGATGCGGTAGCATTTTTTCTAGGATCTAGACATCGTTTAGGACCCGTGGATAAATTTTGGGCCAATTTCTAGTTGGTTTGGTGTGCGTTTCAGGAGGTTTTCTGAACCGCGCACCACGTGTTCGTCGAAATGACCGAACGGCCATTTCGGCGTGGTTTTCTAGTTTTGGGCTTGTGCGCGCATTGGGTTAGTATCGGGGAGTGTGTGCTAGAATTTTTGGGCTATATTTTATATATTTATAGGTGTTTGGGCATGTCGGGGCCGTTGGGCGTGCGTTGGTGAGCGTTGTGGGCGTTGTGTGCGTTGTGTTGTGTGTTGTGTGTGTGGTATTTATATATATATATATATATATATATATATATATATATATATATATATATATATATATATATATATTTGTGTGTGTTTCTATATATTTATATGTGTGTTTTTATGTGTTTGTGAGTGTGTTAGTGAGTGCTTGTGTGAGTGTGTTGGTGCTAGTATATGTGTGTAGGTGAGTGTGTGTGTGAGTGTGAGTGAGTGTTTAGATATATATATATATATATATATATATATATATATATATATATATATATATATATATATATATATATATATATATATATGTATATGAGTTTGTGTGTATATATGTATACATATTTATATATATATGTATGAGTGTTTGTGTGTGTGGTTATGTATTAGTGAGTGTGTGTGTGAGAGTGTGTGTTAGTGTATGTGAGAGTGTGTGTGAGGGTGTGTGAGAGTGTGTGTGTGTGAGTGAGGATATATAGATATATATATATATGTTTGAGTGTGTGAGTGTGTATATGTATATATGTATATATATTAGTGTATATATATATATATATATATAGATATATGTGTGTATAAATATATAGATGTGTGTTTATATATATATATATAGATATATGTATATAATTATATATATGTGTGTGTGTGTGTGTGTGTGTGTGTGTGTGTGTGTGTTGATATGTGTTTGAGTGTGTTAGATTATATATAAGTGTGTGTATATATATATATATCTAGTTGTATATATATCTAGATATATATATATATATATATGTATGTGTATATATATATATAGTGATATATATATGTATATAGGAGTGTGTGTGTGTGTGTTGTGAGAGAGGGGGGGGTGCCTGGAACCTGGACAGCAGCTGCAGCAGCAGCTATGCTGCACCAGCAGCAGGTGCAACAGCAAAAGCAGCAGCCACAGCAGCTTATACAGCAGCAACAGCAGCTCTATGGGCAGCAGCAGCAGCAACCACAAGCACAGGCAGCAGCAGCAGCTAGTGTACGCAGCGGGGAGCGAGGTAGCTAGGTGGTAGAGGGAGAGAGAGTGATATATATATATATATATATATATATATATATATATATATATATATATATATATATATAGATAGATAGATAGATAGATAGATTAGATGTATAGTTAATAGATTAGATAGTTAGATAGATATATAGATAATTAGATAGATAGATAGTTACTTAGATAGGTAGATAGATAATTAGATAGATAGGTAATAGATAAGTATATAGATAGATCAATAGATAGATAGATATATCTAGATAAATAGATAGATACTAGATAGTTAGGTAGATAGTTCCATAGATAGATATAACTATAGATACATAGGTAGATACGTGAATAGATAGTTAGATAGATATTGGATATAGATAGATGGATAGGTAGATAGTTAGATACAGTTAGATATCTATATCTATATCTATATGCATAAATATATATATAGATATATACATAGCTAGATAGATAGTTAGATATCTAGGTATAGATATATATATATATATATATATATATATATATATATATATATATATATATATGTAAGGTATGTGTAAGGTATGTGTAAGGTAAGGTATATATGTAAGGTATGTGAGATATATATGAAGATACCTAGGTATATGCCTATATGTATTAGATATCTATATTTTAGCCTAGATTATAGCTAGATATATATGTTTATGCATAGTTAGTTAGCTAGAGTGGTAGTCGGGTTGAGTTTAGAGCGGTATCTCAATACCTTGAGATACCGAGGTATCTCAATACCTTGATATAACCAAGGTATTGAGTTTCGAGCGGGGTATTTGAGCATTAGCTTAGGAAATGTATTGGAATGATTTTTATATGTTTATATATATATATTTACGCATGCTAGCATAGGTTTTAGCGGGTTTAGGCGGGGTGCGTAGCCTAGGTTGAGGTATCAGATACCGAGGGTATCCCGGTATCTCAAGGAGGCGAGTTTGAGAGTTTTCTAGCTTAATGAGCTCGGTTTGACCTAGAATTTCAGGAGCACCCTAGTTTGACCTAGACTTGACCGTAGTTGACTCGGTTGATCGCCAAAGTCAACTTTTGACCTAGTTTTGACCCATAGTTGACTTTTTGGACCTAGAGTTGACTTTTTGACCCAGATTTCACCGGTTTGACCCGTTTGACCTAGAACGACCCTAGAAGCCTATTTTTAATTATTTTATATCTGTTTAACTCATTAGAATCCTGTTTAACCTTGCTTTTCGTAATAGGTCCTTGCAACACCGGTTCGGATCGCCAGTTGCTTAGGACGTCAGGCGAGTACATTCTCTAATAGTTTTCATTATCTGATGATTCTTATGATTCAGCTTCTAGTATAGTATCATCTGATTATTCTGGCACAACACGGGATACTGACTGGTATTTCTGGATTTATTTACTTGCGACACGTACATTTCATGTTTCTGGCCTCTATTTTGGAATCACTACTGGCATCACCTACAGGCGTCACCTACAGGCATCACTCATATTCAGGCTGGACTCATCTTGATTTGCGTGTCGGGTCTTGGATCCACTTGTATTAGTTGGGGCAGGGAAATACTAGAGTAGACATGTAAACATTCCCATCTGGAATCATCAGGAATCACTCCCTCTGGTCTAATCCGGAATGATAGCAGCCGCGTACCCAGTGCGCGGTGAGCCGTACTTACCCCTAGCCGTTTATATGTCGAAACAAGTATTTCAAAGACACCGAGTTCATTCTTTATAGTCTGGACTCACTTGCATTCTTTTTGGTCTCACTTACATATTTCTGGACTTGACTCACTACATGTATTTCATGCTGGACTCACTACAAGTTCTTGTGCACGGACTTGATCTTAGCTTAGATTTCTTGTATCTTGCAGTCATTACTATCTTGTTTCTGATATTCCTGCATCTTTACCTTTATGCACCAGTGATTTATATATTTCTTGTTTCATACTTGCTTCATTCTTCTTGCTACTTGCTATAACTGTTTTATAGTTTTTATCATTTAAATGGAAATGTTGTTAGAGATGTACTTGCTCCAGTCCTGACTGGACATTTTTTCAGAGTATCCGGAGGATTGGTGTCCGACATTTTATGGACTTGAGCCTGTCGATGGTGCAGACAGGGACCCTCTAGTTTAAGGGTGATTTCCAGGTTGGTAGCCGGGATCACTAAGACCTTGTTATTGTTTTTATTAGCTTTTAGCACCGGATTTGTCTCCGGTTTTGGATTGAGACCTTGTTTGTATATTATTTTGGATGATGTATTATTATTATTGATGTTGTGGTTGTTGTAGTAGTTGTTGTTGGTTAGACTTTGGAGTTGTTAGTCTTCTTTGTTATCTTATCGTGCTTAGATTCGTGATTGAGTACTTGATTATCATTATGATATTGCTCCTCCGTTTGGAGTTGAGATCTTGACAGGCTTATATATTGATTGTGTGAGATTATTATCTAGATAGTTGACCTAGACAGCGTTCTACCGCCGATGCTGCGGCGTAGGCTGGACGTACCCATGACTCATGCCCGATTTTTCGGGTCCGGGTCGTGACAAAGAAGAAGAAGAAGAAGAAGAAGGGAAGAAGGATTCGATTTTAAAATGTAGAGGAGGGAGGAGAGAGAGAGGGGGTGGGGGTTTCTCTAGGCATGGGGATTAGGGCCGGCCTTGGGGGAAGAGTAGTGATGGAGACATTAAATAGGGGATGTGATGTGGTAATGTGTGGTGTTGATGCTCCCCATTTGAATGAATGGCCAGGATTGTTCATGGAGATTTTCATTCATGGGAGGGGGTTTTGACTAGTCAATGAATGAAGGACTTCTCCATTTGGCTTTGACCAATGAGGTTATGCCACATGTCACAACATTTGCAATTTAGCCCCTTAAGTTTGGGTATTTGCACAAACACATGAAATGATGAAAAAATTATGGGGGATTTGGTGTTTGATGTTTTGTAGGGTGAGGGGGTGTTGTTTGTTTTGCATGGTCTTAATTAAATGGGCATTGGAATTAAATTGGGATTAAAATAGGATTAGTCAAGTTGGTATCCCCAATTTAATTAGAATAAAATTGTTATGTGCTCTGAAATTAAATGGGGGCACATGGGACCTCAATTGGGAGTGACACAAATGTCACAAATGGTTTAGGCTTGGTGTCAGTCTTGGACCCTTTAATCGGTCCGGCTCAACAGGTTGAGTTGGTATCTAAAAACAGATGGTAACGACATAGGTGCGCGACATGGAATTAAATAAGGATTTCGGTTACGGAAAATTGTGCAATTAATTTAGTGCACAAGAAAATATGATTATGAGCAACAGAAAAGTCCAGCGCCTAAATTGGCGTGTCAAGTCAAGAGTGCAATAATCTGTTGGAATTTATGGGCTGATGTTGGGCTCCGAATATTTCAACAACGGTAGGGCGCTCCAAGGGTTTTAATTTAAAATCAAACATCTGCAACCTTACTCTAAACCTCAATCAACTGATGCTATACTAAAATTTTCCATTCCATACCAGACTATCTATAGAAATAATTGAGGGGTTAACACTCGTGAGCTATACCCAAAGACTCTAGGGATAATGCACCATCTAGGAACTATCCTTCTATCAAGCCAATACGATGAACTATCTATATGCTTTTCGGTCCCCTAGAAACTCAGGATCAGTAGCGGTAAACCAGCTAACCAATGACTATTTTATCTGATGCTATTAGCAGTTGTGACTCATGGTTGCTCTTCACTATCATTAGCAGTCGGGACCAAGCAGGTTCAGCTCTTCACTAATAGCCATTGTCCGACCGATGCGAATATATGAAACACTATCAATTAACTCTTTGATGCAGACGAAATGAATAAGCAGACCATCTATCTCTTCTCTTCTATCTCTGTGCGGACTGGCCGTCCCCTTTGAATAAGTTCAAGCACGATGTGGTTCTCTCAAAATATAAGCGATATAAAAATATGTTCAAGCAATCTCTTACTCTTCTTATTAGCATGGCAAGGTTCTCTATTGACAAGCATTCAAGTTCTAGCTAAGCGTGCAGTTCTATTAACAGGCAACGGAAATAATAATCTTCTTTGCAACATGCATTATAAAACTCAGATTCATTATTAAGGCGTGCAAGAATCAGAGAACGAAGTTTCTGCCCACTCACCTAGATCAGTCATCTCCTAGTTGAGCAAGGAGCACTTAAGGAAGATATCATTTTTGAGTCAGCAAACCGATATCTCTTGTATATAGTGCCGACACGGAGCGGGGCACGACAAGGAGGGTGGAGGCACAAAGATAGCACAAGTTGGAGATTCAGGGTGCTCATCCATATGAAATCTAAGAAAAATTCCGTGCTTTGCTCTTAGGACTTCGTCATCCAAGACAGAAGGAAGGAATAAAGAGATCTGATCGATGAGTCGTCACCTTCGCTCAGGAAGATTGCTACAGGTTGGTGAGCGATTTTAATTGTAATATCTTTCTTTTCTTCTTGAGGGTGGTGAAGGGGTTGAATCTATTAGGGCAAAGAGTTCAATATTGATTTTGTCAATATTGTAATTTCACCTGAGTTATAAATGTTGGAATTTTTTCAGGTGACATAGTCACCACCATATACTTGTCTTTATCTGTGCTTGGTGTTCGTTAGACAGTGATTGGTTATCTCAGGTGGGTTGGCCTAAAGTTTTTGCTGCGGAAACTCTCAGACACGGTGTTGGAACGCTTGCAGGGCGTGTCCGATTCCTAACAAGATGATGATGCCTTCTAAGGGTATATAAGGGGTGGGTGTATTCAGGATCACAATAGCTTCATGAACTGGAAATGAAGAGGTAATAATCTTGTGATTCCTTATCTGGGTACCAGGGTAGAATAAATCTCTGACATAAGTAATATTTTCCCTACTATTTGGCAGACCTTCAACCCGAAACAGAGGAAGAGTAGCTACTCATCGATCCTCCTATACCTGAATGATTGAGCCATCTCCAATGGACCAAATGATGTTGGGTTTGATGATTTCTCTACAGTGTAGAATACCAGCCCATATTGGTGAACAAGTTAAAGTCTTTTTAACATTCTAGAATGAAACTTTGTAGAGGTATTTGGCTTTGAGTATCCTCACCCAATAGGCCTCAGGATTCTTAAGAAATCTCCAAACCATTTTGCATAACTGTGCTTGATTATAGATTTCTGGCTGTCGAAGACCTAATCCACCTTCTTCTTTTGGTTTTGAATTCTTGTCCTAAGATGTGAAGTTTATGTTCTTCTTAAAATCACTCGATCCCCAAAGTGTCTTTCAATTTGTGATAGCTTGTTTGTAACTCCTTTAGGAAGTAAATAACACCCCATATTATAGATAGGTATGGATGACAGAGTAGATTTGATCAAAATGCTTCTACCTGCATAAGATAAGCATCTGGTTTTCCAGCCATTCAGTTTAGCATGATAAGAGTTAATGAGATTATCATAAGTGTTTATCCTATTCTTAGGAAGGAGTGAGTGGTGACCCAAATATTTATCCACAGACTTCATAGGAGAAACGTGGAGCATGTTTTGGATGAGATGTTTCATAATCGGGTCCAAATTTCTTGAGAAAATTATTGAAGACTGACTAAAATTTATACTCTGTCCTGACCAATCAGAATAGGATGCCAGCATGGATAAAATTTGAGAGGCATTAGGTAAAGAGACTTTCGCAAATATGAAGATATTGTCAGAAAATATGAGATGGGATATTGGATGCTTTAGGATTAATCTTGATACTAGAATAGAGACCAATATTATCATTATAGAGGATGAGTGTAGACAGAATTTCTCCACATAATATGAAAAGATATAGAGACAGAGGACAACCTTGTCTGATACCTCTAGATGGATAGAAGGTTTTTGATGGGGATCCATTGACAAGCACAACAAAGGAAGAGGTAGTCACACAGCTCATAATGAGATCATGGGTTTTCCCTTTTAATCCAAATCCAATTAAGACTTGGCTTAAGAAAGGCCAGTTAGCTTTGTCATATGCTTTAGACAAGTCCAGTTTAATAGCTAGGCATCTTTTGGTTTTAGGGAAGGAAGTGATTGAATGTAAGAGTTCTTGTTCCATAACAATGTTATCGAAAATCTGGCGATAAGGAACAAACGTGTTTTGGAATGGCCAAATGAGGTATTGAAGGAAAGGTCTTATTCTTTTTGTTAACATTTTGGAGATAAGTTTGTAGATGACGTTACAAAGAGAGATTGGCCTGAATTCTGTAGGAATAGTTGGATCAGGGACTTTAGGAATTAATACAAAAAACGTATGGTTAAGAGAAGCAGATAAGGAGTTAGTAGTGAAGAAAGATTGTACCATATTAATGACCTCTTCTCCAACCACATCCCAGGCTTTGTGATAGAATATAGCTGAAAAACCGTTCGGTCCTGGTGCCTTGCTAGGATGAATCTCGAACATTGTATTTTTTTATTTCCTCACCAGATGGGACATCATGAATGGTATCATTATCTATATCTTCCAGTCTTGGCAGATAATCTAGTATATAATCTGGAATATTTATTGTATCTATGGCTTTTCAAATACCATAGCTCCATATGCTCACAGCAGTTCAGTTGGCAGTAACCCAAACTCTCCCAGAAAATGAAATCAATGATGTCGATGTACTTGTGTATCATGTACCTATGAATTGATCTGATAAATTGATCAAATGAATTGATTTTGTCCCGCACAACTACAAATAATCTGATAGAGATTATATTGACAAATAGATTTTTGAATGAATTATATCCAAACCCAAACCACATACACTTACAAGATTTGGATTCAGATATTACATAAACCACACAGAATAAGTTTTGAATTCGGATATTACATAAACCCCACCAGGGAAAGCAAGATGCGTCAGAATAAATAAATTTGGAAAGCAAGATAGGTACAAAATAAATAAAGATAAGACTATAACAGATGACTTCTCAACAACAATAAAGGAGTTGGATAACAAACTCAGGGAATATTGGTCAACAAATGCAGGACTCTCTCCCCCCTGCACGTTTGAAGAATGTACTTCAAACTTAAAGAGATAAGGCAATTAGACTATAACAGATGACTTCTCAATAAAGGAGTTGGATAACAAATTGCTTCTACTCCAAAATAAATACCCTACATATGATATATTGAGGGAAATTCAAGACACTCAAGCACTTCTTAACAAAACTCTTCAACAAGAGGAAATTTACTGGCATCAACGATCAAGACCGAATTGGATCCACAGCGGAGATCGTAACACTAAATTCTTTCACTTATCAACCCTCAACGGAAAGAGGAAAAATACCATTTCATGTCTAAAGGTTGCTGATGGTACATGGATTGAACGGTAGGAGAACTTATCAAAAGTCGTCATTAAGCATTTCAAAGATTCATTCGACCTGGTACAAACTTGAAAAGTGGTAGTCCCAAAGCTTAATATTCATATAATTTTTGTATCGTTAATGATAATGTTGATTTTAGGTGGGGTTTTCAACCTATATGGAAAATACAATGGAGTGCGAGGAGCGTCATCCGTATGTCGGATAACTTCGAAAACCTGAAGGTGTCGAAGCATAGTTCAGAACCTGACAGTGTTCAGTCTAAATTACAATGAAGTGCGACGAGCGTCATTCGTGTGTCGGATAAGTTCAAAAACCTGAAGATGTCGAAGCATAGTTCCGAACCTGACAATGTTCTGTCCGAATTTGGTCTGCCCGAGTTTGGTATGAGTTTGGTCAGAGCTTCAGATAGAACTCTTTAGCATTGATTTGATCGAGTTTGGTGCAAGTTGAGCAGAATTGTTCTGCTAGGTCAGTCCGAGTTCGGTCCCGAATTCAGCGTCTGGCTGAGACGAGTTCTGGGTGTTTATTTGCACCGTTGGATCAAATCTAGTGGTCCAGATTTGTTGCGGGATTGAGCAGATTATATATAAGTATTTTCTAACCCTAATCCATTATTAGAAGATCATAGGAGAGATTTCTCAAGGCTTGAGATTTTTTGGATATGTATAAGATTATTAAATATTATAATAAATTTTTTATTAAATTATTTATATAGATTCTAACTTTTGATTTTCTATTTTTATTTGCATATGAGCTACTGGTGAGATACTGTGATCCGGAAGTGCTACAAGTCCATTGCCGGTAAAATATCAAGGGACATGATCAACGACTAGAAGAGTTGGCCATAATTCTAGAAGATCGACGTAAGGAGTGGCTAAAGGAAGAATTTTGGGAGCAGATGAAAGGGGAGATAGCCACTCCAGAGTATAATGTCCGGTCTGAGAAGGCGAAGGGGGCCCATGCTAAGGCTGGTCTCTACACTGGTGGATCAATCCCGACCACTGGTATTTTTAACGGATGGTAAGTATTCTTATTTTTGTGTACTTCTTTTAATATTCATATTTTTGTATTAGTTACTAAATTATTACAGTGCGAGGAGGTCGGAAGGACAAACAGAGACCCGAACACCATCAACTTTTCCAAGATCTTCAAGCAGAATGACGGAAAGCTCGTAGATGAGCGAACAACCAACGTATTTTTAAGTGTTTATTATTTTAAAATTTTGATAAGTTAATTTTATATTTATTATTTAGAATAATTTTACCCTAACCCAAACAATAAATAACCCTATCCTTAACCTAAACCTAAAAATCATAACCCTAACACTAACAATAAAAAAAATAGTTCCTAGCCCAAGAAAACCCTAACCTTAATCATATATATAACCCTAAAAATCCTAACTCTAACCCTAATCATATATAACCCTAAGAATGCTTACTCTAATTCTATTTTTTTTATATAAATATAGGACACTTATGAGACTTTAGAGAGTTAGGCCTCTCATGCTGCAAGGGGGCTGAGGCTTGTCAGCCATGAACGCTAGATGAAAGGAACGAACTATGGGTACAAGCTGTTGGGAGAGGAAAAGGTGATAGCATATACGGTATTAGATTGTTGGCAATGCAGCCGTTCGTTTACTCCAGATCTGTCACGTCCCAGTCCCAAAATACGTAGGACTAGGAATACGTAAGCATGACAGCCGTATGTATATGACAACTCCAATATACGAAAACCATAACACATACGTACGCTGTATTGTGAATAATAATTCACAAGTGGTATATATAATTTTCACAAGTCACAGGGCAATACTAAATCCCATCTGCACAAATCAAATAGAAATAAATAACTAAATATGGCAATGAACCGAGTATGAAATAGTCGAAAAGAACTCATAGATGGGTGGGGACAAATCCACTACCAAACTAGGATATGAAAGAAAATATAATAAGTATATTATCTAATGATCAGAGATTAGGGAATGCATCGGTTTGGTTCAAAATTGAACTAAATAAGAAAAACCGAATTCGACCAAAAATCAAATAAGCAAAATCAAAACTGAACCGAATTAGACCATAACCAAACCAAACCGAACCGAATTAAATTGGTTTAGTTTTTGTTTTATTAGGTTTTCAATTTTTCGGTATATTTGCAAATTTTTTTGTTAATATATATAGTAAATAAATATTCCTAGATATATTTAGTATATATATATATATATATATATATATATATATATAAACTATATTTTCTTATTCGGTTTTTTGTTTTGGACCAAAATCGAAACAGAAACCGAATAAGAAATTTTAGTATTTTCAAAACCGAAACTGAACCAAATTTTTTTAAACCGAACCGATTCTCTTATTCGGTTCGATTCAATTTTTGATCCAAAACTGAATAATGCTCATCCCTAATCATAGAGGCTCGAAGGGAAGACCTCCTCGAAAGTGAATGAAGTAGAAAGTCCTAGTCCGTAGTCCTACGAATAGTCATGATCGCCTATACCCGGATGTCATGCCCCAATCTCCCGCAGGTAATCGGCTGTCCCCGCTAGGCACAAATCATCGTGCCAGCGCTCCCACAGGACGATCTTTCCCGTTTGGGCATGATGCCGCCCGAGCACAAGCCGCGCCCGTGCAAGGCCATGATCCGAACAAACGGTAAGATGTCTAAGCCACAGAGTCGCACAGATAGTCCGAGTACAACAGAATAAGAAATGAACATATGATTGGTAACATGTTCACATAGTCGTCAATAGCAGAAGCATTGAATAACACAAGTATAGAAATAAAATAAGCTCTTTATTGATATTGAACAAGTGTTACAGGCGGCGCTAAGCCGAGATTACAAGTCGCTAAAGCCTCTCTCTCTCTCTCTCTCTCTCTCTCTCTCTCTCTCTCTCTCTCTGAAACAGTAAAAGCGTGCCAAGTGGCTACATTTGTGAAATGATACATAGGCGATATTCCAACATTATGTCTTGTATATGTTCTTCGGTTCCGGATGCAACGCTCCAAGGCTTCAGAGCGAACTCCAAGCCTTAGCACGTACGAAGGAGGGTTCCGCACCGAACGAGGTTCTTCCACACTCTGCAGGCAATTTGGTGGGTTATCAGTACATAAATACACTGGTGGGGATGCTTCTTGTAATGCCCCGCTCCTAGCGGGTTACTTATGGAACACTTGTTACTTTGACTCGGTTGAGAATCGAGTCTCGAGAAAATCTTACCGCCAAATCAACACGGACGAAATACAATGAACCCTTCAAATTGATGGAACGGCTTCTATTGAAATAAGTCCAAGAGTTTTCGTTGGTTGCTTTGCTTCTTGGTTTTGTGTTGCTTTATGTTTTGTCTTGCTTTCGATGACTTGGTTTTCAGGATTCGCTTTTCTCGCTTGCGCGTTCTTTTCTAAATATAAGGGAAAGAGATCGAAGGATGATAACCAAGTATTTTTGTAATTTCAGGACGCATAACCAAGGAGTGACCGCCCTTCGATGAATCCTTCAGTCCATACGCCTTAACAAAATGATCTCTAGTTCACATGAATTGCTTGTCCCTATGGTAATGTTAATTTTACTACAAGGTATGCTAAAAGAATGAACTGCATACAAATGTATATAGAGTTACTGCTTTACTTCAGTTAAATGTTTGCCTCTTACTCACCTGCTGCATCACTAAATCGTGCATTGAACCTTTTATGGTTAGTGTTTGTATCCCGTGCAAAGAATGAAAGAGAAGATTCTAGTAGTGGTCCTACGGGATCTAGGGGGTATGGCTATTAGATTGTTATATGCTCGTTCATGTTTAGTGCATCATAATAGTTTTATTTGATAGAATGTTGCTTGTCATATATTAGTCTCAGACAACTTGTGCACAAGGTAATAGTCTCTCAATCAATTTTTAGGGCACTGTGAATCGGTCGGTCCGGAAGGAATTGTGAGAGCACCCCGATGTTCCGGTCCTACGGGATCTTGGGGATGTTGTTGTCTATCAATGGGACAACTCATGGACCATCATATAGATATGTTGCATGCTAGGTTTATCTTCTTGCATACCTATCATTTTGACACCAAGATTGATGCATAAGTTTATCAATATATTCAAATTGTGGCTAACTTGTGTGCCTGCTGCAGGGATAGCCGCTCGGTCGTGGGTAAGAATTATCATATGCATGGTTCAATTATTATTTATGTTTCTTGCAATAAATTATTAAAAAAAACTAGACAACTAGAAAGATCACCTATTAATGCTAGATTTACATGCTTACTTAGTGTGGATTTTTAGGTGAGTTTGGCCACGGTCGCTCACCGTACATGTGGTAGTACTGACCCATGTTTGTGGGCATATCTCCAAGTTCTGGTAGTGAGAGCTTGGCGAGCATTCTGCATTAGTGTTAGCGCATCCTTTCGAGGGACCGTGCTCGTGCTGCTTCCCAAGCTTTCCTCTAATGTGGGCAACTCTTCTTCTGCTAGATGTTTTAATTTTTGGTCCTACTAAAAGGATGTAATGTATGGACGTTGTGGCTAGTTTTGGGTTTAAAAAAAAAAGAGTTGTAAGCCTTCTAAGGCATATTTTGTACCTCAGCCAAGCAAGTACTTTGTAATCCAAATCTTCAAGTATTCAATAAAAAAAAAAATGTGTTCCTATCAATATGTTCAACTTTGGTTCTCTGCATTTTATTCTGTGTCTATATATGTATACTTTTGTCTAACTTGTGTCTTATGCAGGTACTACGCCTGGTGGAAGTGCAACTTAGGCTTACACGATATCACGCCCAAGCGAGGATGATCGGTTCCGTACGGACCAAGCGAGGACGATCGGCCCTTACGGGACTGGGGCATGACATGTGGTATTAGAGCACGGCTTTACGCCCTTGGCCTCGTCAAATATCATTTTTGAAAATGATATAAGTTTTCAAACGGTTTCAAAGTCCCGAATTTCGAAAATGGTTGTGAATCTATATAAGTAAATTGAAGATGCTAATGTCCCACTCTTGAAAAGTATGAAAAATCCAATGTCTCATGCAATAAGTCCATAATACGTTATGAGACTAATGCAAGATACTCTCTTTTGCAGCAAGATGACTAAAACAGGTAACCCAGGGATATCGCGCGCAGTGAGCGTGAGCGATGACCAAATAGATAGGCTGATTGCTATGTTTGAGAATCAGAATGATCGACATGCGACCCAACAGGAACTGTTCGAAGCTCAGCAGCAATGGGCTGATGCTAGAACCTTGGCACAATAACAACAGCTTGACTCTCTGACTCTGATAGTGACGATACTGGTAGCTCATAGTGGTGCATCGAGAATCGCCGCAACACCTGTGGCTGCCGCTGTGTTTGATAATAAACGAAAGAAATAAGACGAGGTTTATACGAAACCCGCTCTTTGGTTTACAAACAAGAAGTACAATTAATCCTATACGAGGATGTCAAGTATAATTTTTAATCTGGGTAAATGTTGCTATAGGAGTCTGATCTGCAGTCGATTACTTTGTCCCTTAGACCACACGATGATGAAGAAGTGTCGTAGAAGACAGAAAGCAGCTTCAAAGGTTACAAAAGAGAGTGGATGCTCGATGCCAAAGTCGTCGATCACTACTCTTTGCCTGAGCTCTGGATTCTTTTCTCTCAAAGACTCTTCGACTCTTAGTTCCTTGACCTTCTCTCTTGATCTTGGAATCTTTGACCTTGATTTTCTCGACCTTGTTTTTTGACCCTCAATTTCTCGACCTCGGACCTCTGTTGATAGAGGTCTCTATTTATAGGGTTTTAGTGACAGTGACCATCCAGTCGACGTAGAAGCCGGATAGTGGAAAAGTATAGCACCTTTTACGCGACGGTTACAATAACCATTACCCACGTATAAATGATCTTTTGAATGAGCATGTGACGCGTGTCCCATTAAGAGACAGCACGTATAACTGCTGCGAAGATCACGGCATAGAAGCCACGTAGGTAGTTATCCCTCGCGTAGAAAAGGTTGGCGTAGAAGCCAATAACTGCCACCATGGCGTAGAAGCCAAAGAGTTATCAAATCGGCATAGAGGTCGAGCAGGCGTAGAAGCCGAGTAGGCATAGAAGCCGAGTAGGCATAGAAGCCGAGTGGGCATAGAAGACAGCTGATCCTCCTCCCCTGACTGAGGCCTTGAGCGAATTCTGGACCGAATAGCTTTAATACGCACCAATACAAATGTGGCCTGAGTTGGCGTATTCCAAGGAGATAGCGTACAGCGTGCTCCCATAGCTGAGAATAGCCCGATGGCATAATGTGCCAAAGTGATGATGTGAACGTTTTAGCCGAAATTACGGCTTTTAGAGATATAATCAAATCTCTTGCATTAAATGCAGATATCTGCTCCCATTCTGCGTATTAAATACAGAGGCGTGTCTCGAAGATCTGCCATCATTCTGCGCATTAAATGCAGAGACGTGCCTCAAGCCCTGTATGAAGAGTAACTAATGATGTGGCAGTCTGTTTGTCTTGTGCGGAGCGTAAGAAGCTCACGTCTGGCTGTGTAAAACTAGGCAGCATATTCCAGAGGCGTGTCTCGAAGATCTGCCATCATTCTATGCATTAAATGTAGAGGCGTGTCTCGAAGATCTGCCACCACTCTGCGCATTAAATGCAGAGGCATGTCTCGAAGATCTGTCACCACTCTACGCATTAAATGCAGAGACGTGCCTCGAAGATCTGTCACCATTCTGCGCATTAAATGTAGAGACGTGCCTCGAGCCCTGTACGAAGAGCAGATTTTAACGTGACAGTCTGTTTGTCTTCTACGGAGCATAAGAAGCTCACGTCTGCCTGTGTAAAACTAGGCAGCGTATTCCCTTGTATGCATAAAAGCAGTTTACGCCAAGAAAATGACACTAAATGATAGTCTGGGTTGCTGTGCCACACCATCATTATAGCCGTCGTCTGGGTAGTCGTGCAGTACTCTTTGTCAGGAGTCAGACGTCGGGTTCACTGTATGATTTGACAGGTTCATTTTGAGGAATATGAAGCATTTCTCGTACACTTCAATGCTGCATTAAAGCGGATGAGTTTTACGCCATAAAGGAGATATAGCACCCTTTTTACGCTGAAGCAGCCTGGACATACTCTATTACGCGGATAGTCCTTGAGCTTATATTTTACGCTGTACTTAGCGAAAAAGCTCTGTTGTACGCTGATGGCTCCGAAGTCATCTTTTTACGGTGCCCAGCATTAACATGCTGCGTATAGCTACTCAGCATATTTTTTATGCTTCTACAAGACCCCCTTCAAAGCTTTCAAATTTCTTGTAATTTAAAACGCTTTGAATGAAGCATGAAACAGTCAAGTCTGACACGTTCTTCAAGACTGACTTCTTGGCGGATTATTGGGGATTTGTTGGGATTCGGTGTGATCTTTTTTGCCTATATAAAGGCTGAGGAGTTAACCTGTTCTTCCCACATTTCCTTTACCACACAGAGATGATGGCCGGAGTTCATCGGGTCGACTTGAGGAAGAAGAAGACCATGTTCTTCCAGCATGTAAGAAGCCAGAAAAGAAGGCGTCTTCGAGCAAATATCCTCTGCAATGATGGATCATGGAAGGATATCATAGCTTCCTTTGCTCGGGATAATCAGCAACTTTGTATGGCGGTTCATCCAGGAGAGAGGAAGGGTCAGATTCGACCACACAACTTGCAAGATGTATTTTCTTCTGTCATTCGTGGACGAGAGCAGAAAAACTAGCTCTGTCCTTGAGTATTGAGTTGGGTGAAATACCTCAACTCAATCTGTCATGGCGTACGGAGGATGGGCTCTGCATAATTTAGGCAGGCCCAGTTTTGTATCCTTCTGCCATTGATTATTTTCTTGTTAATCGGTCGCGAAAACCGACTAACTGCTGAAGAAGACGGATGAAGATCTCCACCCATGCGAGAACCTGGCAGAACAGATTCTGGGCGTGATCTTCAAGTGAAAATGAGAAACCCTTTGTAGACGGGATTTTCCTCATATGTAATCATGAAAATAAAGAAAAATCCTTGTAGACTGGATTTTCCTCATATGTAATCATGATTTAATAAAATTTCTTCTGTGCATATGATCATCTTGCCATATATTTTGCTGTGATGAAGTCTGAATATTTGTAGCTTCGACACGTCTGGTAACTTTATGCTGACTCTGATAGAAAGAGTGCTAGGTCCCGTCCTGTCTTTTACGCATAACTAAGGATGCGCAGAAAGCCGCTTAGCATTTGAGTCGAGTATTCGAACTGTCTTGCTGTCAGGAATGGGGAGCTACGTAGAATTTTGAACCGTCACTTCTGATAAACAGGATTTTTTTTCAGACCATCATCTTCAAGAATGATTTCTCGAAAATCCCTTGGAACAGGGCGAGAAAGGGCTGCCAAACTGAGTTGTCATCTTGAACTGTAGATAAAATATTCAGACTGGATTCTGGATGAACTTCCAATCGACCCCAGAAGAAGAGTCATTTTCAATGTTAAACTCTGTATGCTTTGGGTACTTGGGATATTTTGGGGCCAAGAAGGAGTATCCTCTGCGTGGACCCTTACAATTTGACCGCCTTGGCATTTGTTCATGTGTATACGCATATTCTGGCCTACGTATTCTCAGATATACGAAAAGTCATAGATCTGTAATGTAGATGAGCATAAAATCATAAGTTCGTAGCCTCTCGAGCATAAAAGCTGCTGAGCATGAGAGCATTCGGGCGTAGAAACTGTAGATTTGTAGCCTCTGAAAAGAAAATCTTCCGAGCGTGAAGTTGTGGATCTGTTGCCTCTAAGCGTAAAAGCCACCGAGCGTGAAATCATAGATTTGTAGCTGCTGAGCGTGAAGTCGTAGGTTTGTAGCCTCTCGAGTGTAAAAGCTACCGAGCATAAAAGTATTCGGGCGTAAAACCATAGACTTATAGCCTCTGAACGTAAAACCGTAGATCTGTAGCTGCCGAGCGTAGAAAGCTCCTTGGCGTAGAACCACGAATCTGCTTTGCACGAAAACTTTTCGAATTCGCTGACTGTCTGCCTTCCCTTTGTAATAGGCTGACGTAGTCCCCAATCATAACCGAATATTAATTATCGGATTTGGTTCGGGATTCGAGGAGTCCATCCGAACTCTATATATACCCCAAGGCTTTCAGAGAAAAACTTTTCATCTGTCTTTTGCAAAAGAAAGTCATTCGACTCTTCGAGTTCTCTTCTTCGTTTCCTTTGCGAGCATTCAGAGTTTTCAGAAATGGCCCCGAAGCCAATCCCCTCCTCTAAGGGAAAGAAGGTTGACTCTTCTTCTCGCTCTTCTGCCCAAGCGAAAGTGACTTCTGTCGGGCAAGGCGAGCTTCATTCTGAATGAAGTGTCCCGCCGACGAGCTGTGCACCCGGAGTTAAAGGTAAAGCTTTTGGGATGACAAGAACGACGAAAATCCTTCGCACACGTTGTACGTGATCGCACTAGGTCGTCTTCTGTGCTGATAGCCTCTTTGAGAAAGATGATGCACAGAGATGTTTCATCTTTTACGCCCATATTTCTAATGTGTCAGCGTAAAAACTCCATATTTTTGCAGTCTGGCGTAAAAGCTTTGACTGTCGAAACTTGGCGTATACTATAAAATTTGAGTGTTACGCTTCTGGACGAAAACTCCGGCGTAATAACTCAAACTTTGGCAGTCTGGCGTAAAACACAAACTGTCAGGTTTTTGTGTATACTGCCAATCTTGAATTTTACGCCTTGGAAGACGATTCTAGCGTAAAAAGCTCAAGTTTTTTACAGTCTTGGCGTAAAGCACAGACTGTTGCCTTTTAGGATATGCTACAAGATTGTAATATCTAGTATAGAAACTGACGTGTGTTTCTTGCATTTTGCAGTTAACTTGCATGCGTCTCCGCTGGCCGAGGTGATGGGTTCCGCTGCCGGGATGCTGCATTCCAACTACCTGGAGGATTTGTCCCACGTGACATTCCCTATCTCCGGACCCCAATATCCTGAAGGAAGGGGAATCCTGATATCGTCCCAAGGAGAGCGGATGCTGTTGAGCATGATCAACGGAGAGCCCCTGACGTCTATAGACGGGGCCCAATATATAAAATCGGCTTTTCTCTTCGGAGACATGATTGACAAACAGTCCCAGACGAAGCCCAAGAAAGAACTCTGGGTTTTCCCTGCCGGGGGCTTGGTCATGTATCTGCCCAAGATGCTGAGGGACTACCCTATCTCGGCATTCTTCCATGCCACACATCCCAGGAGGATGTCGTGGACACTGACTCCCGATCTTCACGGCCAGCCGGGGAAGATATTTCATCAGAAAGGATCTGACCAGGGGTCATTTGTCAGCCATACTTTATGCCGTTCAGGGGGTTATTTCCGGGCATTGTCCCGAGTGAGGAAAATGCACCCTTTCAGCCAGTCCAAATACCGACTTTCTGCAACGACTTCATGGGGCACGGAGGAGTATACCCCAAGGTTAACCCTCAGACAAGTGGGTGGATCACCCCTACAAATCTTCGATGGGCTCGTTTGGCTGAGTGGGCCCTGAAGCATTTTCAGACTGAGCTGGAGAGCATTGGTCTGTACGCAACTGTGAGTGCTACCAGTGTTGGGTTACCTCTCAACTCCAGCCTGCTTCTGGCTTTGATGGAGCGATATATCTCGCTCACCGGGATTTTTGCCACTCCACTGGGAGAGTTGGGATTGGCCCTCCACGAGATGGCAGAGATCTCGAGACTGCCTATGGGGGATACTCCTTATGAAGAGTATGTTCCCACAAACCGGGAGCTGGAGGATTCAGACCCTCGGGTAGTGGCAGTATACCAGGAGCTGATGTGCCATTACCTTGCTTGCACCGCCTTTTATAACGAGCCTTCAGATTTGGCTCATACCAATAAATGGACGTCCTACCTCTTCTTTTACCGGGCTAGTGCTGCTAAGCCGGAGAAAGTCTTGGATAGCAAGGATCAGCCTCTGAGCTGTCTGAGCGTGCTTAGTGCTCAGGTAGTCGACGATCTTATGGAAGATGCTGGGGCTCCAGATCAGATTCTCGACGAAGGGATAGAAAAGTATCCTGCAGGCACTAAGGCCTACAGTTATTTGAGTCATTGCCGCATGCCTCTGTCCAAGGAAGCTCAATTAGCTGACTTCCTCTCTATATGGCTGCGCCGACTGGTGGTACCCGGCATTGCATCTGCGGACCGCATTCACCGCAACATGCTATGGCCTGCAGTGCGTCTGTTGTTTGGGGCAAGACTGGGTTTGCTCCCTGCCATGGTATGCCACATACAAGCTAGCCTGAGGGCCATTACTGATGGGCTGCTCGCCGATGAAACTCGGCGTGATAGCTTTCCCAGGGTAGAATTACCGTACCTGTATTTTATGGGATGGTTAATTCTCTAACCCCAGGGTGATGTCCCCCGGCTCTGGCAGTAGCTCGGGGGGTAATTTCTTGCTGAACTACAAGAATTCTCCTTGGAACGTGACCACAGTTTTAGACTGTCGACGGGCGCTGAATTTCAGTCACAGTTGGAAGCTTTTCTGTACAGTCCCCTCTGTACATCTCAATTAACAGGGCTGTAGACTTCAGGACGTAAGCGACGGAAAGACCGTTCTTTCTCCTGAAGCTTTTAATTGGTTTGTCTGCATTAGACCTTCCCATCTACTGTACAGAAGTGAAGACCAATGCTTCCTGGAACCCTACATGCCTAGTCAGTTTGCCAGGCAGTTTGGGTATGACCAGTTGCACGTGGGCAACGCCGTCACCAGCTTCAGGTCCAGGGGTAGACTTATCGATGGAGCGAGAGGGTGGCGATACTTCATTATGGGTTGCACTGAAGCAACTTTTACTGTGCCCACTATTTCACTCTCCACGGAGCTGCGCATCCTCCACTCGTATGCCCAATTTTATGTGGCAACCAACACCTTCCATCGCGATTTTGATATGCGTGGAAGTTTTAGGATGCCCTCATCCAAGTCTGCGGGGAGAGTCAAAATTCCCTCAGTTTCCTCTGACGAGGGTGAAGATTCCGTCAATCCAGATGAGCCTCTGTTGGCGGTACCGAGGGGTAAAATACCTCCGCCTGCAGGGGCTCTGGTTATCTCTGGTAAGCGAAGGGCTCCTGCTCCGAAGGAGACTTCCCCTCGCAAGAAGAAGAAGAAGACGGTTTGTCATCCTCTCAGGATTCCTGGCCATGAGGCTCCTAGGAGTGATCCTGCTGTCTCCCATGTCGGGGACGATTCTTTGATTGGAGGTTCCTCGCCTTTTAGAGAGGGAACCTCTACAGTTCCGGCTGGCGGTGCCGGAGAATCTCTGCTTAAGGCTGCTATCGCTGCTACCGCTTCAGGTAGTGGCACGAGATCGCCTTTGGGGCCAAGCCGAATAAGGATATCTTTATCCAGATCAGCATCGGGAGAAACCCCTGCCGTGTCTGTAAATATACCCAGTGAGATTCCAGCCGATGAGTCTCGGTTGGAACTTGACGAGGACCTGGAAGAATATTTGCCAGTGTCGGTTGACACACCCCCTTCCCCAGGTATGACAGCTTGCTTAGCATCATTAAGAAATGATTTAGCTGTACTGGCTGCAGACACGACATATATGCCATCGGCCATGGGTAAATGTCGTCTTTACGCCTCTTTTAGAAAAATTAACATCATCTTGATATTAACTTTCTTTTGTCTTCTTTTCAGGGGAAGACGTCTACGGGAAGGGCCGTGTAGACGTGCCTTTTGGCTCTGTTTCAGCTCCTAGGGATGACATGGAGGTGCCCGACTTCGCAGAGAAAGCATTTTCGGGTGCCGGCTCGCCTGAAACAGCTCCGCTATCTCGAGAAGATGATGAACCTATCGTTACGACGATACCTCCTTTGAGTACGCCGGTCATTTTGTCTGTTGTTGGCGTATCTTCCTTTGTCGCACCATCTGTCGAGGCGACGACTGTGGCAATGTCATCAGCAGTCGTTCCTGGAGGGAGGTTCGCCAATATTGCAGCCACTCCGAGCGTTCATTCGTATCTAGTCATGCTGACTGAGCAGTACACTAGTATCTTCTACACCACCTTGAAAACGCTAATATCAATGGTGTTGGAGAAGAATCTAAGCTTCGAGGCTCGGAGGAGGTCCTCTCGGTTAGCGATAGTGCCGATCAGAGAATTCAACGACACTGGGGTAGCTGACACACTGGAGGAGATAGTTAATGGTTTGGAGCAACCCATTAACGAATATCTACAGCTATCTCAAGGCAGCATTGACGGTCTCATTCAAGCTAGGTATGACTCCCTGACTGCAGAGCTTGTTGGGCAGATGGAAGCTCTGGATAAATCCGTCCAGGAACATCAGCAGGAGATGGATTAGGAGCGTGCAGAACTGGAGTATGTCATTCCTCAGCTGACTCAGTGCGAAGTCGACTATGAGGAAGTGACAGCAAGGGTCCGCAGATTGAGAGATGAACTCGCTCAAGCGGAGGAGGAGGCTGTCTCTTTGTCGGCCTTTTGAGATATGCTGAGGCATCGAATGGAGACTGCTCAGCAGAACCTGACGCGTGTGGGTGTCATCCACGCAGGTTTTGCACATGCTCGGTCCGAGCTAGCTGCTTTGAACAATGATGCAGCAAGGTTGGAGCGGGCTCACGCCGACGTCTCGAACTCCAGGGATGAGAGAATGGCTGCTCTGGCATGGCAGATTCGTGACTTAACTGCTCCTCCCAAATGATGTACTTTTTTGCTTTTCAATGTAATTTTTCTCTTTCTGGGAATAATAAAGAGGCTTTCATCTGACTTTGTGGACCCACCATTTTGGAATATAAATGACAGGTTTGGGTGAAAGTGATATCAGAGGTAGTATGGACGTGATATACTCTCGGTAAGCTTCAGCAGGACATATCTATTCAGAGGTTATATGGACATGATAGAATATGCTCCCACTAAAATTTGTACATAAAACACTATCAAAGGTAATATGGACGTGATAGGTCTTGAGGTTCCAAATTAGTTAAACATATCTATTCAGAGGTTATATGGACATGATAGAATACGATCCAACTAGGATTATTTTGGAAGTAGTATTGTCAGAATGAGATTTTTGCCATATTCCACTTGAGCAAAGGAGGTTAAGCATAATACCTCTTCAGGAATTTGCCGTTGATAGGAGCCATTAACAAGTCTCCATTAGGCTTGGCTAACCTGTAAGCGCCGTTTGAGAACGTCGTCTCGATCACATAAGGACCTTCCCATTTGGGCTGGAATTTACCCTTACTCTTGTGAGTAAGAATCATCGGCCTTCTCACAGCTAAAACTAGCTCGCCAACTTTAAACACTATTTCCTTTACTTTTTGATTAAAAGATCTGGAAATGCGTGCCTGGTAGAACGCGATACGCTGTTGAGCCTGAAGGCGTTTCTCGTCTAATCCTTCTAGCTCTTGAAGCCTTAATAGGTCATTCTTTTCTTGAGTCAACTCATTGGCCACCGCTATCCTGAGTGACAGAATTTGGACTTCGATGGGAAGAAATGCTTCGCTCCCGTAAACCAATGAGAACGGGGTACAACCTGTCGGTACTCGTACCGTTGTACGGTATGCCCATAGACATTCTCCTAGCTTCTCATTCCAATCTCTCTTGTTCGAAGAGACAAACTTTTTTAAGAGTTTGATAATGTTTTTGTTGAAAGCTTCCACCAAACCATTAGCAGCAGGATTATATGCCGTAGAGGCCATATTTTGTATCCGATTTTTATCGTAAAATCGATGAAATGCTTGGCTGATGATCTGAGGCCCATTGTCATGAATTATCCTTCGGGGTATCCCAAAGCGATAAATGACATGATGCTTGATGAAGCTGATCACATTAGATGTCTTCACCTCAGCAAGAGGGATCGCCTCTACCCATTTGGAGAAATAATCCGTGATGGCCAGTATGAACCGGTGACCTCTAGAAGAAGACGGGTGAATAGGGCCAATGATATCCATATCCCATGCTTCGAAAGGCCAGGATACAACCGTAGGATGTAGATGTTTAGAAGGTTGATGTATAAAGTCTGCATGCACCTGACAGGCTTTGCATTGTCTTGCATACTTTATTTCATCTGTGATCATAGTAGGCCAGTAATAGCCCATTCTCCTGATATGATCCTGTAGCCTGGGACCCGGTTGATGCGCTCCGCATACGCCGTCGTGAGCTTCACGGATAATCTGTTGTGCCTCATCATCGGAGAGACATCTCAATAGCAGTCCATCATAGGTCCGACGATATAGACACTGTGAAGAAGCATCATGATAGAAGCGTAATGATCGTCTTTTGACGGTTACTGCCTCTTTAGGGTCCTCCGGCAAGATTTCGTATGCCATGAAATCTATAAAGGGACTTTTCCAGTCTCTCTTGGGAGGATCTGTGTTCACAGCGTAGCTGCGTTCTATGTGAAAGTTATTTTTTACACAGAATAAATCTCTGTTAAGAAGGATCACCGAATTCTGCCTTCTTATAGGAATAGCTAAATCTGCAGCTAGACTGGCTAGGGCATCAGCTTCCAGATTATGAGATCGAGGCACATGTTCTAGGAAGAACCCTTTGAATGTCATGGCTATCTCGACCGTTGCTCGTTGATAGGGGATGAGGTCTGGATTCATGACTTCATATATTCCTCTGACTTGATTGACGATCAGCAGAGAATCACCGAAAGCTTCCAGAGATTCGACGCCCAATTCTTTAGCGACTTGGAGCCCGATTAGTAGAGCGTTATACTCCGCTACATTATTGGAACAGGGCTCGCTAAGAGAATATGCTCGGTAGATGACGAGTTTATCAGGGGTAACCAGGACAATTCCTACTCCTGAAACCACATTTCACCTGGGGCCAGTCCTGGAGGCACCGTCGAAGAATAATTGCCATGCATCACTTTTTATTGCGGAATTACATTCTACAACTTCGTCGGAAATGCCCTCGTATAGTTTGGAGGCCTCCGTGATCGGATGAGCAACTAGGAAATCAGCCAATGCTTGGCCTTTGATGGACTTCTGAGGGACGTACACCATGTCATACGGTGTTAATAACATCGCCCAAGTCGCGAGTCGGGAATTAAGAACCTTGGCTTGTTCATTAGTACCCGAAGAGGATTGATCCTGGAGATGATATGGATAGTTTGGCCTTTGACATAGTGTCGCACTTTCTGAATAGCGAACATCAGAGCCAAGCATTCTTTTTCTACTGGATTGTAACGGTGTTCGGCTCCGACCATCATCCTGCTTAGGTAGTAGATAGCCTGTTCATGACCCACATCGTTCTTCTGTGCGAGAAGAGCTCCCAGAGAATGATCCATCGCTTGAACATACAGCAAGAATGGTCTTCCTATGGTGGGAGGCACCAGAATTGGAGGGTTAGTGAGGTAGCGTTTGATATCATTAAACGCTTGCTGACAAGCTTTGTCCCATACGAAGGATACACCTTTCTTCGTGAGACGAGAAAAATGCTGACATTTCCCAGAGAGGTTGGATATGAATCTCCGGATATAAGCCAGACGACCTTGAAATCCCCTGAGTTCCCTCAGATTATGGGGTGGTCGTATTTCTAAGATGGCCTTGACTTTATCAGGTTGCACTTGAATGCCTTTAGCGGTAATGACAAATCCTAAGAATTTGCCACTGGATACACCAAAAAAGGACTTAGTAGGATTCATTTTGAGTTGATGTCGGCGCATCAACTCAAACACTGTCTTCAAGTCTTGGATGTGATTATCTTTGAGGTGGCTTTTGACAGCTATATCATCCACGTAACATTCCATTGTCTTACGTAAATGCTCGTGGAATATGTTACTCATAGCCCGTTGGTACGTAGCCCCAGCATTCTTCAATCCGAAGGGCATGACCGTATAGCAATATACCCCCAATGGTGTCCGAAAGGCAGTATGCTTCTCGTCTTCAGGATGCATCTTGATTTGATTGTATCCTGAGAATCCATCCATGAAAGACATACGTTCAAAACCACATGTATTGTCAATCATGACGTCTGTAATGGGAAGAGGAAACTCATCCTTGGGGCAGGCTGCATTCAGATCTCGGTAATCGATGCAAACACGTACTTTCCTATTTTTCTTCATGACCGGGACAACATTGGCGACCCAGTCAGGATGTTGTTCTTCCCGAATGAAACCGCAAGCTATCAACTTCTTGATTTTAGCTTCGATGGCGTCCATCATATCCGGACGGAACCGGCGTTGGTGCTGCTTTACAGGCTTCGAATCGGGCAATATATTGAGTTTATGAGTAGCCACCTTTGGATCAAGACCTGGCATATCCTCATAACAAAGCCGTTGATATATTCTTTTATCAGCTGGATAATTTCTTCCCTTTCTTCTTCGGAAAAACTGTTACTGATAAATTTCGACTTTGGAGAAAGTTCATCCCTAACATCGATCTGGATAACTTCATCTTCAGTAGGAGGTTCCCTCTGCTCGAACCGGAGTTCCCATTGTGTATCTATTTGTTGAGCCCAAGAGTCATTCTCAAACGGTTCAGATTCTTGTTCGTCTGCTTCGAAGGAATCTGTCAATACCATATTTGCTGATAATGTTCGCTCGAGAGCATGAGATGAGCGGGAGGGCGATAAGCTATTTTGAGAAGAGGAAAAGATACCCTCGTTTGACTCAGAAGTTGCAAGGGATGTGGTATACCCTAACCCAAAACGAGTTCGTTGACAGTAGGGATCACCGTGCAGCGGCATTCGTCTGCCTTTCCCATAGTTGAGGCCTGGTTCCAGCTTCAAGTCATAACCCATACTTTGCATAATCTTCAAATCTTGCATGCTGTATCTGTGAACCTGTATTTTACCAACATCGTCATCGGGAGAATCTTCTTGTACAGTCGGTCCATTGCGCATGCGGCCGAAGACTATTGAACGCTGACTGCTGCAAGTAGGCAGGACAATGAAGATAGAATCCTCTTGTGGTCCATATGTCGTGGTGACATTGGATGATGACGCTACTTCCCACATATACGGATGATAGGAATCTATAGTTTCCAGGAATTTTTGTGCTATAGGTTCTATATCGTCATGGGGAGAGGATTCATGATTTGGAACTTGAGCGTCGATATACTGGAAAAGAGGATCTTTATTATCATCAGAAACTACGTTCCTGGTTGTATTTACATCAATCGACTGTTTGCTGCGCCGAAGGTTGATGACCAAGGGTGGAGGCTTCTGGTTCAGAGTGATCACTAGAGGATCACCTCCTTTTCCTGACCTGGTTTTTTTCAGGTGGATAGCCATGGGCTCCGTAGCTTTTGGACGAGTAGTTCACCCTTTCACCTTGATTGACAGAGGTTGCTTGGTAGAGGGTTCTTCTGACTCCCGGTGGGATTCCTTCTCTGCTTTGCTTGACACCTCTTCCATGTAGTCTTGAGAGTACAACATGGCAGTAGAGTAGTAGGATTTTACTCCTTTAAACGGGTTCAGGTCAGCAAACTCCATTTGTACTGTTCTTTGGGCATCTACATATTTAAAGCATTGATGCAGAGTCGAAGGAACGATGTTGTGGTCGTGGATCCAAGGTCTGCCCAGCAGAATGTTGTAGGATACCTCTGAATCAATGACATAACATATGGCCACTGATCTAAGGTCGCCAATCTGGATCCTCAGGCAAATTTTTACCAATGGCTTACTTTTTCTGGCGTTGAAACGCATAATTGTAGTGGTGGTGTAACCAATTCGCTGGTAGAAATCCTCAGTGGTCTGAGCAGACTATGAGGAATGATGCTGATCGATGATCCCGGATCTATGTGAATCCGGTCAACTTCTATGGAACCGACGTATCCGGTGTAATAGAGGGGTCTGTCATGCTTGTTGTGTTTTAACATCATGTCATCTTGAGTGAAAGTGATATTCGGGACCACCTCCATCACACTATGGCATTGAGGACATGCCACGGGTTCTTCGTCAGGGGACTTGAGCTGGGTCAAGTATGCATCTGCCTGCATTAATGCTTCACTCAGGGCTTGACAAGTGTCTTGAAAGAGCCTGAGTAGTTCAAAGATGGACAACCTGGCCGGTGTATTAGCCAATTGGGCCAGGATGTCGAAGTTGTATGGCTTCTCTAAACCTTTGTTTTGAATGTTTTTCAAAGGTTTATCGAAATGCACTTCTTTTTGCTTCCCTTTGTCCACCGAAGTTGGTCTCGAAGGACCGGCCTCTGGTATGGCGGGTTCTGGTTCCGAAGGCTTGGCAGTTGAAGTGTCTACCGGTGCATCTTCCTGACTTGCTCCATAATCCTTGAGGTAAGCTTTCCCTGAACGGGTTCCAGTAGCCAAGACCTCGTCTTCTGATTCCGAGTGTACCGCAACCATGTGACATGGTTTATGCTTCAAGTTCTTTTTAGATTTAGCCTTAGCAGCTTGAGTCTCTTCCTCGATCTCTGGCACCAGATCTGGATGAGCCCACATAATCTTGCCTCGCTGGGTAGTTAGGGGTACCAGGTCATGATTTTGACCTCTAGCTGGAGGAAGATTAACGATGTTCATCGTTGTCCGGGACATAGGTGTGACACCATCCGGGACTTCTTGGGGAGGCAGATTGCCAAATTACAGAGAGATCATGTTGGCTGTGACTGTCTTCTTGCTATTGCACAGAGTGATGGCCTTAGCATCGATCAGCTCCTGGATCTTCCTCTTTAGTATATAACACGCCTTTGTAGGGTGGTGTATGTATCTATGGAAGATGCAGTACTTGGGGTTGTTAGTACTGCCAACTTCATTAGGCCGCTTCTCCTCAGGAAGGGTAATCTTGCCGCTTTTGACGAGACTCTCGAATATACTCGGAATATCATCGTCGTCAAAAGAATATACTTCAATGGGCCTGGAAGTCCCAGGTTTTGTCTGTGTGGTTGCCACAGTCTTTTGCTTGGACGTGTTGATCGCCAGAGCTTCTTTTCCCTTGGAACCACGAGGATGGTCGATGTTGGAGGATGACCTCTTGCCATTATCAGAGGCCGAGATTATGATGCCATTATCACGCACCTTCTGACTGTTGTCCTCAGCGGCTACCGCTGAGATGATGAAAGAGGGCCAATTATGGAACTGATATGGTCCTGTGAACACCGAGATCACGGGAAGAAGGTTCTTCCTGCAGATGTCCACCAATGCCGAGTCTGGAACTCCTGGAGGCATTTGCAAAGTGGATTGACGAAAACGTTCGATGAAAGTGCGAACGTTCTCCTTTTACGTCTGCTTCACTTCAATGAGAGAGGACATAGACATGTCCATCCCTCCTTCGTAGAATCGCGCAAAGAATAAAGTTTTGAAGTCTTCAAAAGAAGTAATGCAGTTGTCCGCCAGACTCCGGTACCACTGATAAGCTACCCTCGAGAGACAGCCTTTGAACACTCTAGTGAGAAGGGCGTCATTCCCTTGCAATAACACCGTCATCATACTGAAGTAGTTTATGTACTGACTCGGTGATGTCTTTCCCTCGAACAAAGCCATAGTCTGTGGTTTGTATCTAGGAGGGAAAGGGACCTCAACCCAGATAGCGGGGTAAGGTTGGTTGATTCCTAATTTCTTGAGCTGATCTTTGTGCTTCAAGGCGTCAAATTGGGCTTTCAACTCCCGTACTGCCTGTATCGGATCTTCAGCCGGTAGCGGGACCACGGGGTGATGAGGGATCGGTTGTACTGCGACTCCAACAGGAGGTAATACATTCTCCGAGTGGGGATGTGGGGGAGCTGCTGACTCTTGATCTAGAGCAGGCTCCTGATTTGCGTTGGGTGGTGGTAATTCCACCCCCACACGTATCTGAGTTGGAGGGACCGATGCTTGAGCCATAGCAGCTATGTGTTGAGTCAGCATCATCTGGTGCATGATCTCCATCATGGATTGCATCTCTTTCAAAGACGTCTCCAGTACAATAATGCGTTGCTCAGTGCTCCCCGACGAGGAAGCTTCCTCGCGTTCATCTCCAATGGCATAGACTTCATCTCCCTGGGTGTTATTGAAGGATTAGTATAGGTCTCTGTAGAAGTGGACTCTATACTTTCAGCATCTGATTCGAGAAACTGGCAACACATAGCATCGGTATCAGAAGAGTACGAAGCCGGTTGTCGTGACTTCAAACGGGTGTTTCGGAACACCCCAGCTTCAGCGTTCTTAAGGAGCTTGTCGAATCTCCTTTGGCTTGGACGTCTTGAGCTCGACCTTCCTCTAGGAACATGTGAAGCCATGTTCACTGATGCATGTGCGGGTTCTTCTTCCTGGGAAGATAGAGAGTAGTTCAACTGGTCGAAGACCGACCGTTTTGCTTTAGAACAACAATAATTAACTACAATCCTATGGCTATTACAACAGTGCTCCCTAGGAGGCGTAATAGACATGTTAGGAGATCCCCTATCCTTGCGTTTCTGGATCAGATACTCACGCAAGCCAGGAGGATTTATAGAAGAAGAAGAAGAAGATGGTTTGTTCCTCTTTTTTACATCAGTTGGCATACGAATGTTGGGAACCATAGTTCTTCCTGTGCCACCCGTATATAATAGGTTGGCCATCTGGGTAGCGGATGATCCTTGGGGAGTGTGTCTTCCCGCAAACTGAGCCTTCTTTCCGCTGAGGGACTTCACCTGGCGTATTTTGGAGTTCTGCTCAGGCTGGCGTAAGACAGAGGAGGTCCTCAGTCGGACATCAGGTTCTCGCGTAACCCGAAGGGCGGGCAGATTCTTCCCTTGGTGGCATAAAGGCCGAGAAGTTGAGCAGGCCGCCACTTGTTTTCCCTTGCATAGATTGCAGGGATCATCTGCTTTTCCGCGGAGGGCAGATGCATCTTTACGCGCGGAGCACGTTTGGAATTTCTGATTTGGCGCTAAGGCATTGTCAAAAATTTTGTCTGCCACGTCATCGACGGGAAACTGAATTTTACGTACAGAGCGCGGAATAGACTTCTGGACTAGCGCTGAGGCATTGTCCGAAGTTTTGTCTTCCACGTTAGGGATGGGAGACTAAATTTTACGCACAGAGCGCAGAATAGACTTCTGGACTAGCGCTGAGGCATTGTCCGAAGTTTTGTCTGCCACGTCATGAACGGGAGACTGAATTTTACGCGCAGAGCGCGGAATAGACTTCTGGACTAGCGCTGAGGCATTGTCCGAAGTTTTGTCTGCCACGTCAGGGACGGGAGATTGCTATAGGAGTCTGATCTGCAGTCGATCACTTTGTCCCTTGGACCACACGATGATGAAGAAGTGTCGTAGAAGACAGAAAACAGCTTCGAAGGTTGCAAAAGAGATTGGATGCTCGATGCCAAAGTCGTCGATCACTACTCTTTGCCTGAGCTCTGGATTCTTTTCTCTCAAAGACTCTTCGACTCTTAGTTCCTTGACCTTCTCTCTTGATCTTAGAATCTTTGACCTTGATTTTCTTGACCTTCTTTTTTGACCCTCAATTTCTCGACCTCGGACCTCTGTTGATAGAGGTCTCTATTTATAGGGTTTTAGTGACAGTGACCATCCAGTCGGCATAGAAGCCGGGTAGTGGAAAAGTATAGCACCTTTTACGCGATGATTACAATAACCATTACCCACGTATAAATGATCTTTTGAATGAGCGTGTGACGCGTGTCCCATTAAGAGACAGCGCGTATAACTGCTGCGAAGATTATGGCATAGAAGCCACGTAGGTAGTTATCCCTCGCGTAGAAAAGGTTGGCGTAGAAGCCAATAACTGCCACCATGGCGTAGAAGCCAAAGAGTTATCAAATCGGCATAGAGGTCGAGCAGGCGTAGAAGCCGAGTAGGCATAGAAGCCGAGTAGGCATAGAAGCCGAGTGGGCGTAGAAGACAGCTGATCCTCCTCCCCTGACTGAGGCCTTGAGCGAATTCTGGACCGAATAGCTTTAATACGCACCAATGCAAATTTGGCCTGAGTTGGCGTATTCCAAGGAGATAGCGTACAGCGTGCTCCCATAGCTGAGAATAGCCCGATGGCGTAATGTGCCAAAGTGATGATGTGGACGTTTTAGCCGAAATTACGGCTTTTGGAGATATAATCAAATCTCTTGCATTAAATGCAGAGATCTGCCCCATCCTGCGCATTAAATGCAGAGGCGTATCTCGAAGATCTGCCATCATTCTGCGCATTAAATGCAGAGACGTGCCTCGAGCCCTGTATGAAGAGCAACTGATGATGTGGCAGTCTGTTTGTCTTGTGCGGAGCGTAAGAAGCTCACGTCTGCCTGTGTAAAACTAGGCAGCGTATTCCTGAGGCGTGTCTCGAAGATCTGCCATCATTCTGTGTATTAAATGTAGGGGCGTGTCTCAAAGATCTGCCACCACTCTGCGCATTAAATGCAGAGGCGTGTCTCGAAAATCTGTCACCACTCTGCGCATTAAATGCAGAGACGTGCCTCGAAGATCTGTCACCATTCTGCGCATTAAATGCAGAGACGTGCCTCGAGCCCTATACGAAGAGAAGATTTTGACGTGGCAGTCTGTTTGTCTTCTGTGGAGCGTAAGAAGCTCACGTCTGCCTGTGTAAAACTAGGCAGCGTATTCCCTTCTATGCGTAAAAGCAGTTTACGCCAAGGAAATGGCATTAAACGACAGTCTGGGTGGCTGTGCCGCGCCATTATTATAGTCGTCGTCTGGGTAGTCGTGCAGTACTCTTTGTCAGGAGTCAGACGTCGGGTTCACTGCATGATTTGATAGGTTCATTTCGAGGAATACAAAGCGTTCCTCGTACACTTCAATGCTGCATTAAAGCGGATGAGTTTTACGCTATAAAGGCGATGTAGCACCCTTTTTATGCTGAAGCAGCCTGGACATACTGCATTATGTGGATAGTCCTTGAGCTTATAATTTACGCTGTACTTAGCGAAAAAGCTCTGTTGTACGTTGATGGCTCCGAAGTCATCTTTTTACGCTGCCCAGCATCAACATATTGCGTATAGCTACTCAGCGTATTTTTCATGCTTCTACAAGACCTCCTTCAAAGCTTTCAAATTTCTCGTAATTTGAAACGCTTTGAATGAAGCATGAAACGGTCAAGTCTGACACGTTCTTCAAGGCTGACTTCTTCGCAGATTATTGGGGATTTGTTGGGATTCGGTGTGATCTCTTTCGCCTATATAAAGGCTGAGGAGTTAACATGTTCTTCCCACATTTCCTTCACCACACTCAGATGATGGCCGGAGTTCATCGGGTCGACTTGAGGAAGAAGAAGACCATGTTCTTCCAGCATGTAAGGAGTCGGAAAAGAAGGCATCTTCGAGCAAATGTCCTCTGTAACGATGGATCATGGAAGGATATCATAGCTTCCTTTGCTCGGGATAATCAGCAACTTTGTATGGCGGTTCGTCCAGGAGAGAGGAAGGGTCAGATTCGACCACACAGCTTGCAAGCTGTATTTTCTCCTGTCATTCGTGGACGAGAGCAGAAAAACTAGCTCTGTCCTCGAGTATTGAGTTGGGTGAAATACCTCAACTCAATCTGTCATGGCATACGGAGGATGGGCTCTGCATAATTTAGGCAGGCCCAGTTTTGTATCCTCCCGCCATTGATCATTTTCTTGTTAATCGGTCGCGGAAACCGACTAACTGCTGAAGAAGACGGATGAAGATCTCCACCCATGCGAGAACCTGGCAGAACAGATTCTGGGCGTGATCTTCAAGTGAAAATGAGAAACCCTTTGTAGACGGGATTTTCCTCATATGTAATCATGAAAATGAAGAAAAACTCTTGTAGACTGGATTTCCCTCATATGTAATCATGATTTAATAAAATCGTCTTCTTCTGTGCATATGATCATCTTGCCATATATTTTGCTGTGATGAAGTCTGAATATGACAGGTGGTATCAGAGTACGGCTCTACGCCCTTGGCCTCGTCAAATATCATTTTCAAAAATGATATAAGTTTTCAAACGGTTTCAAAAGTCCCGAATTTCGAAAATGGTTGCGAATATATATAAGTAAATTGAAGGTGCTAATGTCCTGCTCTTGAAAAGTATGAAAAATCCAAAGTCCCATGCAATAACTCCATAATACGTTATGAGACTAATGCAAGCTACTCTCTTTTGCAGCAAGATGACTAAAACAGGTAACCCAGGGACATTGCGCGCAGCGAGCGTGAGCGATGACCAAATCGATAGGCTGATTGCTATGTTTGAGAATCAGAATGATCGATATGAGGCCCAACAGGAACGGTTCGAAGCTCAGCAGCAACGGGCTGATGCTAGAGCCTTTGCACAACAACAACAGCTTGACTCTCTGACTCAGATAGTGACGACACTGGTAGCTCACAGTGGTGCATCGGGAACCGCCACAACACCTGCGGCTGTCGCGACCATGCCTCAGGGAGCAGGCTTTGCAGAAACTAACGAGCATCGACGGGCGGCCAGGAAGTCTACCTTTAGAGGTGTTGAGTTTCTGAAGTTGAACTATCCGGAGTTCGAAGGCAGGACTGAGCCGGATAAGGTGATGGACTGGATCGCAAAGTTGGAGGGCTTATTTGAGTTTGCTTCGATACCTGCGAGCAAGAGGGTGGCGTGTGCGGACATGCAACTGCGGTTACGTGCACACGACTGGAGGCAAATTAAGAAACTAGATCTCGCCACCAAGCATCAGGATGGTAAGATCACTTGAAAAATGTTTAAGAATGTATTCCTTGCACAAGATGGACTGCACCTCCATTCGATTGTCTCAAATGTAACTTTGACGGTGCCTTTATAGCTGGAAAAATGGGTTGGACTGCAGTTATAAGGAATGCAAGAGGTGACTGATTTTATTGGAGGTATTGCATCTACAAGATGGTGAGGTTCACCACCACTGGAAGCAGAGGTAATGGCACTCATCTCTGAATGGAGTATGTTAAAGCTCAGAAATATCACAAGATGATTTTTGAAGGTGATTCAGAGATAGTTATCAACGCTGTGAACAATTCCTCTTATCTCATCCCATGGAGAATTATAACTCAAGTGGAAGAGGCAAGAAACAAGCTGTTAATCTCTTAAGGAATTTGTGCTTTCTTACTCCCCTAGATCTTCCAATACTCTAGCTGATGCTTTAGTACATTTCGCTTTTACATTATGTACTGATTCTGTATGGCTTTTCAAGGAGCTGCCCCCTTGTATCTTAGATCAGCTATCAGCTGAATAGTAATTCATTGTTGCAAAAAAAATAAAATAAAAAAATAGATAGGAAATAAAATATTTATGATAAAAGGAAAGGAGGACACTCCGTACAAGTTCTGATAAATTATAATGTTTTGGATTCAAACTACTATATTTGTTAGTCTATCTTATATATATATATATATATATATATATATATATATATATATATATATATATATATATATATTGTATGTAATAATAACTATATCTAGACTCTAGTCATAACAAACCTATATTAACCAAATATAATGGCAGTTCGATGATGTCTTCGGTAAATTGAATAGTACAGTAGGTTTATTTATACTAGTAAATGTGTGCATATTGTACGTAAATAAATTTTTTTTAATATTATTATAAAATAGTTTAATATTTAAATATATTTTAATTATAATTTATTATGGATATATTTTTATTCTTTATAAAAAGTCTTGAAAAAAGCTGACCGTTTAAGCTGTACGTATATTCTCACGTAACTAAAATTTAAAAATTAAATAAATTTTAACTAATTGTGTAACTACATAATATTATATAACTAAATCAAATAGTTCTTCTAGCTCATGTGATTAAGGTGGGAAACATTCTTCTTGGTTGGTCAAGTTCGATTTTTCATGACGTTATTTATAGCAAATTTATTTTTTTGCAGTAATTTCTTTTACGTAATATTAATTTTTAAATAAATGGTTGAGTATATACAAACATCTTATTGTCGGATTGTATCTCGTTTCCGGTTGAGCCCTCAAAGGGGGATGACAATGGAGTTGGTAATTTAGTCCCACATCGGGTAGAAGGTAGGATCATGATGTGTAGATAATTGAGATTGGTTCAGGTCTTACATAAAAAAATTTCTTTTAAGCAATATGAGCCCAGTCCAATATCGTATCTCATGGACCAACTCTGGTTCGGGTCACACCGCATTCCCAACAAGTGGTATCAGTGCCCAAGATTATGGGGCTGATTTGAGCGGCTCTAATTGGTTCGAGAAGATGATGCTGAACATTTATGGATTATACGGGCTCTTCTTAAGGTGGAGTAAGAGCATCAACTATAAGAATTGGCCTTAAAGGTGGATCTGACGAGTCCAAGATGGAGTAAGACGTTGTGGTTGGCACACAATGGTGGTGTGGATAAACATGTCAGGTTTGGTTCTGTTGTCGAACGGATCGAAATGACAATGTATTAGATCTCCTGTGTGCTCGGTTAGCTGAAATAAATGTAGCCGGAGTGTGCTAAGATTATTTGGTTAGTGAGAATTAGCAAATGTAGTCGGAGTGTACTAAGGATGCTCAGCTAGCAGGAACGAGCAAAGGTAGCCGGACTGTGCTAAGGATGTTCAACTAGAGAAAACGAACTAAGGTGGAGATTGCTGGATTGTATCTCGTTTCCAATTGAGCCCTCAAAGAAGGATGACAATGGAGTTGGTAATTTAGTCCCACATCGGGTAGGAGGTAGGATCATGAGGTGTAGATAATTATAATTGGTTCAAACTTTACATGAAAAATCTCTTTTAAGACATATGGTCCAGGTCAATATTGTATCTCATAGACCAACTTTGATTCGGGTCACACTGCGTTTCCAACACTTATACGGCTCACTGTTGAGCCATTTTGAAGTCTCGCTATAAGAGTAGAAATATAAGACATGGAGACCTAGGTGTTCGACATGACCATGGCCGGCGCCGCCAACTACCTCGACTCGAAGTCGCTGCTGGGCGTACTCTTTGCTGTTGTGGCCGAGAACGTGAAGGAGATGTCCGTTGAGGAGGTCAGGGACTATTTTAATATTGAGAACGACTTCACTAAAGAGGAGGACAAGATCAGAGAAGAGAATGGATGTGCTTTCGAATAGGGCTCTTGATAAAGGCACTACAAAATTCATTCGGGGCAGTTCAAATTTTCACCATTGATAATTACAAGTTTGCCACTCCCAAAAATTACTCACCGGACTGTCCACTTTCAATTGATTTTTTTATAATCAGGACTGTCAAAATTTTGACAGTCCTACCAATTGGAAGGACTGTCAAAATTCTAACAGTCCTAAAAATTGGTAGGACTGTCAAAATTTGTACAGTTCTAAAATTATATGTTAATTTTTTTGTGACTGTCAAAATTTTGACAGTCCTTCCATTTGGTAGGACTGTAAAAATTTGATGGAATAAATCAATAAAGCAAAATTTTGACAGTGCAGACCTTAACAGTTTAACCCTGTCCCACCTGTCTAAGGGATGCCGCATGGTGTGAATGTGCATTCTTAGAGCATTTTTCTTTTTGTTGTGTGTATCTCGCTAAGTTCCTGGAACAAGGTGGCGTAATAGATGGAATAAATCAATAAATGAATGCATTACCAAGACCAACCATCTGTTAGCTACCCCAGGGGAGACTAGTTTGCCACAATTGTCGAAGCTTGATTTTAATCAAATTCTCTTTCTCTTTTGAACTTATTATAAGACTTAAATTCTTGGAAATTGTAAAATACGTACTTAAGTAGCATTATGTAGAATGAATTCACATGTTTCCTATTTCCTCTTAAGAAGTGTATACTTACTTTTTCTTGCTACAAATATCACCCAAAATTCTTGGACCAAGGTGATGTCTCAGATAGAAGAAAAGTTATGGGAATAAATGAATACGTTGCCAGCTTTCTGTTTCTGTCTGGTGTCCAAAACAAAAAAGAAAATTGTTTTATTGATTTATTCTGTGAGTACTGTCAAAATTTTGACAGTTCTACCAATTGGAAGAACTGTCAAAAATTTGACAGTTCTAACAATTGGTAGAACTGTCAAAAAATTTACAATCCTAAAAATATATGTTGATTTTTTTAGGACTGTCAAAATTTTGACAGTCCTTCCAATTGGTAGTACTGTCAAAATTTTGACAGTCTGGAAGAGAGGACTACGCAAGGTGACCACAAGGGCTGGACTGCGTGGAGGCCGGAAGGAGGGACGAGGCGGAGGAACGGGAGGGGAAGGAGGCGACGGAGGCGGAGGCGGCGGCGGGAGGCGGCGGTGGAGGACGGGGGAGCCACGACAGTGGAGGACGAGGGAGGAGGCCGAGGCGGCGGTGGAGGAGGTGGAGACGGAGGCGCATTGTGGAGGACGGGGCTGCTGCTGCGCGCTGGGGCGGCGGTGGAGGACGGGCAGCTCCTGCGCGCGAAAGCGGCGGTGAGCGGTGGGGACCGCGGCGAGCGATAGAGGACGGGGTCGCTGCTGCATGCGGGGACGGCGACGAGCGGTGTGGGTGGGGGCGACGGTGAGCGGCGGAGGAGCGGGAGGGGGAGCAGGAGGAGGGAGGTGAAGAGGATGGACAGCCCTAGTAAAATTTGGACTAGCCTGAATAAAATTTCTTCATAACTAGACTAGCCTCAATACTGAGCTAGCCCTGAGTGTACTTTGTAGTGCCTTTATCACAAACCTTCGAATAGTGGTTCTTCGACCTTCGTCAATTGTTGACATTAATTTTAGTTTAGTTTTTTTTTACTATTATTTCATTATCCAGATTTGCAATTTTTTTATTTTTGATTATTTATAGTATCTTGAACTTTGTTTTTCATTATCTTATTTACTCTAAATTTTGAAGTAGATTTATATGTGCGTAGAATCTTTTGTTGATTCAATATATGTATTACATTTTTAGCTAATATTAATTAATTATAGTAAATAACAATAATATAAAATCATAATATTATTTAATGCATTATAGTTAATAAATTTTTTGGCGATAATTTTTACATTTCCAAAACACCTATCCAAGAAGTTATATCATTTGTCAACTATATAGGAAGGGACTAAAAAATAAGTCAATGTAAAATTGACAACAACATGCTTATGTAACAATCGGTAGTTCGATTTTGTACGATTTTGTACGAGCCATGGTAAATTTACAACTTCACATGTGCGTGGTAGACATTAAAGCATTATGCACCAGTAACGAGTAATTAACAATGTGATATGTGGCTGAATTTTGATGTTTTGATTGACCTTGTTAGAGCATCAATAATATGGTTCATCACAATTTTCATATTATACATTTGGAATGTATGAGCTTATTTTGTCGAATAGAAAGACTCAATTGGAACCTCATGATGATTTCATCCCAGACACGAGCAATAGTCTAGACTTGAGAATTTTTATACTCAGAATGTATGAGCTAATTTTGTAGAATAATAAAGCTTAATTGGAGGCCTATAATGGTGACAAACCATTTTGGTTTTGAAAATAAGTGAGACACGAGGAGAAAAATAGTTTAAATGTACCCCCTAACCTATTTTCTATTTTTTTCACATGGATCCAATCTATTTTTAATTAATTTTTTATTATAAATTTATATTTTACGATGTATTTTGCAGTCTTATCTATTGAAGATGCTAGCAAAATGAATTAGTAAGTCTCATGTAATCCGAGTACAAAGACCGTAAGCAACCCTTATTTGAATAATGTCCTACGTGGTTCAAAAATTATACACACAAGAAAAATCTTTAGCTCATGCTTCATATTATCTTTCAAACAATCATCATCACCATTATTATTAAATGGAGTACACATACTGATTATAATTGCTATCTCGTTGACAAGGATACTTCATTGATGGGTAAAGAACAAAAAATTTCTCGTAAGATTCATATTTGTAGCAAAAAATGACTTATTGACGGGTAAGAATTTAGATGGTTATAATCATCATTTCGTAATTTTTTTGACGTCTGTTAACAGCCTAATCCAATTTGAGAGTAAATTGAACCAAATTAAAAAGTGGAAGGCTTTTTAAACTATGAGTCTTTTTTTTTTTTGCTAAAACTATAAATCTTACGAGGGACTTTTGCAATTTACCCTTATTCTTGGAGATAAAAAAAATATTGATTCTTGGAGATGGTAGTTTATATACTTGCAGTTCAAGATGTTTATTGGGCCGGGTCGCTCGAAACCCGGCTCGGGCCTGGTCCGGTCAAACTCGGTCAGGGCTGGTCAGGGCACGGGCAACGGGTCGACCCGGCCCACTAGATCTCTGGTTTTAGGCTGGGTTCAGTTCACAGGCCCGAAGGCCCGGCACGAACCGTCCTGATCCAAAATCATGTCCGAACAGGGTTGTGCTTCCCAACCCTGTCGACCGGGCCCAGCCCGGTCGGTGACCAGGTCAGGTCGGCTCTAGGCCCGGTAGATAAAAAATTTTAAAAAAAACCATTGAAGATTAACTAAAATTACTCTTAATCATTCCCTTTTAGTTAATATGGTAGTATACAAAATTAATGATAGCTAATTTAATTAAAATAATTCTTTCTAATTTAATAGTTTATGATAACGTTCAATCAAACAAAATTAGCTAATTTACATTTGAATGGGATGAACAAAATTAGCTAAACTATGATTTTTTTTTTCTAGTTTAGTATTTTATGATAACGTTTAACAAAATTAAGCTAATATGGAAACAATCATTAATGGGATGTAGCACAACATTTGAATTCTTTTCTAGTTTAGACAAATCAAAATTAATGATAGCTAATTTCAAATCGGATTTTAGTATATATTTTTAACAAAATTATCTGACATGGAAACAATCCATGTCAATGTATATTTAATATATATTTATAGAAAATCTACTATATGCAATATCTAATTACAATAAAAAAATCATATGGAAATTAATTATATTAAATTAATAATAGCTATTAAGAAACTACTAGTTATTCAAAATAAAATAACAATTAATTGAAAGTCATTCACCATATGGAAAATAACTATATATACTTAATGATGGCTAATATATAAAGTAATAGTTATTCAAAATAAAAGGACAATTAATTGATAGTTATTCAATTATTTGATATGGAAACTATTGGTTATTCAAAATAAAATGACAATTAATTGATAGTCATTCACCATAGATGAAAAATAATTATGGAAAATTATTGACAGATAATATGAAAACTACAAGTTATTTAAAAGAAAATGACAATTATTGATAGTCATTCAATTAATTGATATGGAAACAGCTTAGTTATTCAAAATAAAATAAAAAATTAATTGATTGGCATTTAACATATGTATAATTATATAAGATTAATGATATAAAATATTAAAACTACTGTCTATTCAAAATAAAATGACAATTAATTGATAGTCATCCACCATATGAAAAATAATTATATAAAATTAATGATAACTAATATGGAAACTACTAGTTATTCAAAATAAAAAAGATAACTAATTGATAATCATTAAATTAGTTGATATTGAAACTAATAGTTATTCAAAATAAAATGATAATTAATTGATAGTCATTCACCATATGAAAAATAATTATATAAAATTAATGATAGCTAATATTGAAACTACTAAAATGACAATTAATTGATAGTCATTCACCATATGGAAAATAATTCTATAAAATTAATGATGGCTAATATAGAAAGTAATTATATCAAATCAATCAAATTCCTAAATCCGAAATTAAAAAAAAAATTAATAATGATTTTTGGATTACATTTGAATAGTCATTTTTTGGTAGAAAAAATTAAAATTTTCCACCGGGTCAACCCGAATCTGGCCCACTATTTTTTGGGTTTGGACCAGGGTTGGGTTTTGAAATTTCCGGTCCGGCTGACCCGACCCGTCTTCACCTCTGGTCAAGTTCGATCCGGACCGAAACACACCTTTACTTAACAGTCATCTTGCTGTTACGGCTGGCCCGAAAGACACCTTGCACCCTGTAGAATTTTGAAATCTTCATGTTTGTGTTGCATGCCTGCCCCTGTTGGTAGCAACTGAATCTTGAAATATGAACCCTCAAGTATAATAGACTGAGATTATATATTTTGTTTAGTTTATTTAGGATTAGCTGAGTACTGGGATTAGTTTAATAGAATAGTTTATTTGTAAATTTACTTTTGTTTTTTTAGATGTAGTCTATCAAAATAAGGCCTTTTCTCCAATCAAGTTCTTTTAGACCTATCCTTAGAGCATCTCTTGTTTTGTGTTGTCCTATGTAGCATGAACCACAAGACAATGTATTTTTTAGGTGGCAAGAATATATTCACACAAGACAATGAGATAGAAAAATGTTATCCAATGCAAAAATAAAAAAACTACTTTTTCTATCTTTTAAGACAACTTTTCTACTTCTTCCTTTTTTTCATAAATATTTTTATTCATAATTGATGATGTAGAAGTAAAACATTGTGAAGTCCATTGTCTAGATCTAGACAACCAATTTCACATTGTTTTTGACATGTCATTGCCATGTCAACTTCACAATTTATTTTATAATTTGAAATAAAAAGTTATGATTCCTACGTGGACGACCATATTTTCCAAACTTACAATAGGGTTGGAGATGCTCTTAGGGAAAAAAAAAGTCTTCAATGTAGATTTCTATCTAAAGCTCTCTCCAAGGTAAAAATATTAGGGGCTCCTTTGGTTCGCGGAATCATAAGGTTGGAAAAAAAATTTGATTATTTTCTATGTTTGGATGCCAAAGGAATTGAGAAAGAAAGAAAAGTGATTCCCAATGGAAAGAGAAATAGGAAGTAAAATAGTTAATTCTTTCCATCCAACAAATGATTCACTTTTCTATCTTTAAGTAATTACTTTTTTCTTTCAATTTTTTTGATATTTCCAAACACAAAAAATAAATTTTAAAATAATAATTTTCAAAAGGACATGAAAGAGGAGGAAGTTGATTTCCTTTCCTTTCATTTCCTTTCCTTTCCCTTTCCTTCCCTTCCTTTATAAGGAGCTCTGTATGCAGAGTACATCATATAGTTTTTTTTTTGTGTCACATAAAAATGTTCCACATAAATATTTTATTACCATATTACAATAAAAATTATTTATTTATTATTATTATTATTATTAATATTTTGTTAATAGGAATAAATATAAAGATCAAACATCTCTACTCTTATAACGATGCTTCAAAATGGCTCAAGAGTGACCAATCTAAGCCTTTTGTAAATATTCAACCATTTATTTAAAAATTAATATTACGTATAAAAAATTGTTGAAAAAAAATTAATTTGTTATAAATAACTTCAAGGGGAATCAAACTTGAACAACTATGAAGAATGCCTCCAACCTTTATCACATGAGCTAGAAGAGGTGTTTGATTATAGTTATAAAATATTATGTAGTTAAATAATTAGTTAAAATTTATTTAATTTATAATTTTTAATTACGTGAGAATATAAGTACACCTTAGACGGCTAGCTATTTCAATACTTTTTATAAAAAATATAAATATATCCATAATAAATTATAATTAAAATATATTTAAATTATTTTATAATAATATTAGAAAAATTTATTTTACGTGTAATGCGTGTGCATTTACTAGTTTGTTATATATATGTTTTTAGAGTTGCATTTTTGAATTTAAAAATGCTACATAAACCTAGAATTCTACTTAAAAGGGTTTCACAAGTCTAGATACAAAGAGTCTATCTTCATAATGTAGAGTATATCCATCTCAAACTTAATAATGACTTGGTCCATGACCTAGTTTTCAATAATCCAAACATGATTGAGCTTGACTTTAGACGGGTGGGTAGGGACCGTATCCCAAAAGTAGTCTAAATGGGAGGATTCAGATCCACATAAATTTTTGCTCGGCACATTGTGACCAGGTCCCGACACAAAATTTAACAGATTTTAGGTATTTTTTGTATAAACTTTAGTGAAATATCTTAACCAATAGCTCAAGGTATTAATGGGCTAGGTCGGCCAGCCCAGGCCTTATTTTGACCAAGCCTAGGGCCGAACCAGTCTAGCTTGATTAAAAAATGCGATCCAAACAGGGCGGACTCAGCCCGGACTTGATTTTTACCATGTCTGGGCTGGGCCGATCTAGCCCGATTAGAAAATGCATTCCAAGTCGGATCGGACGCATAGAGCAGAACCTAAACCCAGCATGGCCCACTACAGGAAAAAAATGGATCGAGCTGAACCTGGCTAGGTTTGGGTCAGTCCAGGCCTGGACCAGGTTGGGCCGATTTTTTAAAAAGCCCATGAAAATAGTTTGGCTTTGGGCTAATATAAAATTAATATAAATAAAGAAACTTTAATAATCTTATTTATTTGACAAAATTAATCGATATTTTTTGTATAAAAATCAAAAAAGTGAAAATACAAAATTTATCTTCAATTTGATCTTTGTTAGCCCAATGATTAAATTGAGTTTTGATTATGGTTAATCGATTAAGTTTAGTATTATGAAATTACTAATGATCATTTAATCATTATGATGTTTATACTTAAACTCGACATAGTATTAATGCACATTAATGATATCATACTTGCTACTATGTATTTTACTTTATTCGTTTACATGTATTTGTAGAAAAGCAATAAGCAAGATCAAACATGAACATATGCGCATTTAGAAATCATGATGGACGAAAGACATGTTAGTCTGAAGATTTTATTGAACCGTCATTGACATCTCCGGAACCACACACTCGGGGGGTTCCATCGTCCAGTCAACGGATGAGCGTAGAGGGGGCATCGCCTCCCATCTGATTTTGTGGGCCAAGCCCCCGAAAGCTATTCAAAATTTCTAATCTTCTTAGCTTCATACAGCTGACACCAGAAGAAAAATCCATCATTCAACTAACGAAGAAGCAAACCTTCAAGACTTTGTGCTCAGTGCAATCTTTCTTTATTCTTGAATCTCTGGGATTATTTGTAACTAAACAGAGAAAGGCAAATATAAGCTAAATAAAAAGCACAGCCAAATATTCAATTCCTGAACTAGGGTATATGACTAGTATATCGGCGTATACCGCTTGCGGCATACTAGCGGTATACTGAGAAATGGATACTTTAAAACTGAACATTTCCAACCTACAAAAATCTATCAGATCGGTATACCAGATGGTTGACCTCGGTTCAGCATTTAAATATTGCAATGGCTATAAAACTAGGTGTTTTATAGTCGTTACTGTACAAAACGATATACCCGATATACCACTTGCACAATAACAACTCAAATATTTTTGTGCTCTTTTTACCATTATGTAAACCAAGGTCCCATTTATTCCTAATTCTAGCCTAAACTTTCTATCTTTTATATATAAAATTTCTCCACATAAAAAGGCTTTAATTTGTCAAATCTATTTGAGATAAGAGTTTTGACTTAGTTGTAAAGTACTATCTTTAAATTATTATGTGAAGATATTCAAAGCCTTATATTGTAAGAGGTTGAAGTCCTCAAACCTTCATATCAAAGCTTGTGTAGAAGTCGTCGAGCATTCGGATCAAAACTCGGGTACAAGAAGTCGGCGAGATTTCAAATAAAAACTCGTAAGTGTAACTATTGGTTATAATAATGGATTAAATTAAGTCGGAGATAGTTTCAGGACTGGAATGCCTCACGAAAGATACCATTATACATCGGGTATTGGTATTCTTGTCTTATTTTTAGCAATTATTTTAATTTTCTATTAGCAATCATACATGTGCTTAATTATTAGTTAAACCATATTCACCCCCTCTAGAGTGCTTTCTATCTTTAGTCTTCGTTATTCATCAACTTCCTTTATGAATTTTTGTTGCGGTCTTTAATATCTTTAAATCTTTATTTTTCATCTCGTGTATCTTACTCTATTGTAAGAGCTTGAAAGTCTGGTTCATTGATGTCGACACTTTCATCTCTTAATAAGATGGATCCATTTTTTCGTACGAACACAATCTTGAAGTCAAATGCACACTTCTAATATATCTGGCAACATTCTGCTTCTCTTCTTGCTTGACATTCTTAAACCTGTACTAAAATAATATTCCGATACAACTATGGACACTAGGACCATTAATTAGTAGAACCGATACCAAAGAAGAAAGTATAAAAAAAATTTAATCTTCTAAAATTGAAAATATGATCCATATTCGTCGTCATCTTCATCATATGTTTAAATATAAGATCAATTCTTGAGTTGGAAGGGAATATTGTTTTTTTCTTTTTCTTTATATTAGACTATTAGCATAAGATAACCTAAACATTAAACCATATCTACTACCTTGAACGGTAGGTTCAAATCAGTTCAATGTAACTTTTTCTTCTCATAAACTAGTTAGAGTATGTAAACATTCTTCAATTCTATTTTAAACTACTTACATCAACATTCATAATGTCATAAAAGTTATCTAATAATATAAGACATCATAATTTTTATTTTAAGATCTACAACCGTACGTAAACAATATAAAAGTGGTATTTCACACTAATATTTCAGAATTTTTTTATTCTATATAAGAACAACATAATCTAAATTTGGAACATTTCTATATTTTTTCAAATAAATGATAAATATTAATAATCTCTGTTAAAACTAAATGAGAATTTGGATAATAAACTCCGAATAAAATAGATCTAATATTATAAAGTAATTCTCAAAATTGAAGTAGCAACCAACAAATCAAGATTAGTTATTTGTTAATCATTACTTGGATTTACTTTAAGATATGAGTTTAGATTAATTAATGTAGTATGTAATAACATCTTTAAATTTAATACATAATTTCAAAATCAAATAGTTAGAATTACATCTATGAGGTACATCTTTAACAAAAGTCTTAAATCTCAAATCATATTGTACATATAATGTTTTATACTATTGTTGCTTGCTTGGTAAAATTTTAAATTAATAAGACATGTTCTATATATTTTCTAAATTCGTTTGAAAAAAAATTTGAAGGCATATACAATCAAATTACCAATATGCCAAGCAGATCTTACATTAAAAGTCACCCTTCTAATATAGGCAAAAAATGAGATATCAACATTTTCAACCAAGTTGTTGTACATATCGGACAAGTAACTTAACCGATCAGGCACCGACACCTCATTAAGCAAGTTCCGAACGATCGTCGGTAATATGAAAAATGGCAAACTTACTGAAGAATCGACACGAAGTACTATTATTACTTGCATAATAATTTATTTTTTATGAATATCATATTCACGTAAAACTTGTAACAAGACTCCTCCGACTGCTGATCTAGTATGCAAAAATTCAATGGTCTTAGACAAGGAATTCGTTTTCGTCAAATCTATTTTGCATCTAAATAATGTGTCGTGATACAAACAAATTGATAATTTTGTTATTAGCTAGTCCATATATCCGAAATACAAACATACTAATATTTTCAAAATTGTTTCAAATCTTTTTCTTTCTTCAAATATTTCAACCACTTCTGCCACTGCCAAAATATGTCCAATTAGCGCCCATTTTTAGCGACATTTAGTTATGACGTCGCTATATTTTACGAATTTAGCGACATTATTTTACAATGTAATAGGACGTCGCTGTTAGCGACTGTCTGCGATGTTCCGCGACTGCAAATAATATTATGGAATAAGATTTTTTCAACTGTCGCCATACGTCGCTATTATTTTTATTATAGCGACATTTAGCGACTTTAGTTTTCATACGCTGCTGAATATTATAAAATCTGCGATGTTTAGCGATCTCACTTTATGACGTCGCTAACATTTTCATATAGGTTAACAACGTTCATTTTTTTCCATCTTTCCCTCCCAAAATTTTATAAAAACTTTGAGCTCCCGCGGGCGCGACCTCTCCCCGCGACCCCCTTCGGCTCCACAGCTCCAGCGTCTACCATGCTCCCCCTCCGACCTTGGACTCCATCGAGCTCCTCCTCCTCCTCCACCGAGATCCTCCTCCTCTTCGGGCTTCTCCTCCTCCACCGAGCTCCTCCTCCTCCTCTCCGGAAACCCCCTCCTCGGTCAACCCCCTCCTCTTCAGCCACCCCTCCTTAGGTAAATCCTAACCATAACTCGGAAACACACACATGCAAATACTAACCCTAACCCTAAATCGGACACACAAACATGGGGACACACTAATACACGCGGATACACACACACACGCGGATACACTAACACACGCTGGCACTAACTCTATACGGACACGGATACGGACACACTAACACACGCGGACACACACACACACACACACACGTGGACAGACGCAGGCACACACACATGCGGACACACACACACACACACTAACACACGCGGACATTAACCCTAATACAGACACAGACACACTAACACACTCGAACACACACAAACATGCGGACACACGCGGACACACACACACGTGGACACACTAAGACACACGAACATTAACCCTAATACAGACACAGATACTAATCCTAGTAGTGGTGTCCTAGTATCCATAATTGGATACTTAGTGTTCGTATCATGATACGCCATGATACATATGACTAAATTTGATAATTTGGGTATTTTGTTGTCTCATTATGTCAATTACCTATATATTACATTAGATATATTATTCTATAGGTTCATATCAATTCTATATATATTATGGTGTTCCAATTGATATTGGTGTTATTTATTTGGTATCATGATGTATTTGTGTTGATATTTGATTGTATCATGAGATTTGGGTATGTGTTTATGTGCATATAGTGAGGTGTATTATAGGAAATTAGATATGTGGCTATATATATATATATATATATATATATATATATATATATATATATATGTCACGCCCCAGTCCCAAAATACGTAGGACTAGGAATACATAACATGACAGCTACTCATTCGACCAAACTCTGGTCCGACTCGAATACGTATAAGCTGCATTATAATGATCACTATATAAATAATCAAGTAAATATAAATATCTATATATCAATCCACAATAAACAAAATACACAAGAATTACCTACATGTGCTAAAGTCAGCCGTCTAGTAACACACAAACTCGAATAGACCCGAGAAGAAATATGAGTCTATAAAACTAGACTACATCAGCAGAGGAATAAAAAATATGAATAACTAACCATAACTTCGGTAGAAATGATATAAGTACCTGGTACCAATGTCTGCAAGACAAGCAACTCCATCAGCAACTCCAAAGGCTCCGAAATCGTCTATGCTGCAAAAACTAGTAGGAGACCAGGTCCTCAGAGGGACGTAACAAGGTAAAAAAAATAGTATGCCATAGTATAATCGAAAGAAAAAAGTGCAACTCCGAAATAATCTAGCATAACCACCTAAGTGAGACACAACTTTGAAGATAATGTTCGATGCGTGGGCTGTCCAAATATAAAACCGTAGCTTCGAACACAGAGACACACGGGGCATACCGTAGCTCCGAGCACAGAGTCACACGGGTGATACTACGACTCCGGATACAGGAACACTTCATAAATAGGAACATATACATATATATAGTGCGTGCAGAGTAGCCCAAACGTCTAGTAACTGTCTTCCCCTCCCAAAGCGGTCAACGAGTGTTCGTTGAACCTGAACCTCTTTCTAACAGTCTCGTCATACTGAAGTAACTATCAACAATCATGACCCTAAAGTCATCCCAGATTCTGGTCATGATGACAGTATCAGGATACAGGAAGTCTGGCTCGATAACGATGTCTGAATGTATCCTAGGGTTCTGATGTAATCAAGTAGGTACATCAAGGTATTGCGAACATCTATCAATCGATACCAGACATTACCAATAAATGTCTACACCCGGTTACGACCCGGACGTTAAGTAATGATTCTGATCCAAAGTGCGCACAATGCATAGAATAAATAAATAAAAATATGGAAACTGAGATAAAGGATGGCAAGGTACACTTGCCTGGATTCGAATGCTGAAGGTGGGGCCCCGGTACAACGTCCAAGTCCGCGGATCCTGAAGTACCTAAAGACGATATATATGATTAATCAATAAACTATCACGATGCTATTCTAAAATAAGAGGTGACACACGTCTAGCATAGGCTTCAGTCTTAGTTACATATAGATCACATAGACACTAAACTAGAGGGTTGACCCAAGTTGACTAAAGGAACGTTGCATCAAATACGATCAATAATCAGTATAACGTCATCAAACCAAATCTCCAATTCCCTAATATTTATCACGGTTAGTTCATTCGTTCAAGCTATGCTCATCCTCAACTATACCATCCCTGTATTCATAGACGTTATTTGTACAATCAATTTATTCATCCTCAAATAATTAGTTAATAATTATCAAGCTCTCAATAAATAACCTTCATTATATTATTATAGCATAATTTCACATATTTATACCTACTCTTCAATATTTATCATAGAAACTGACATAAAGTAATCATGAACCCTAACCCTAACTAGGTTCTTTTAGCATAAGCATAACTACACTAAAAATGAGAAGGGTGACGAGTTACCCTGGTGACTGCGGGTGGTGGCAGCGGCGATGCTGCAGCTTCGGTCAGGAATGGCGTCGACCGCAGGGGTGGCGCATAAGTCGACCGAGGTGGTAGGGGTGCTCGACTGTGTGAAGAAGGTGTTGCTCTAGGTGGTGGTCGTGGGGGTGGTGAAGCTGGTCGTGGAGGTGGTGGTGCTGGAGGTGGTTGTTGTGGTGGTGCTGGAGGTGGTTGTTGTGGTGGTGCTGGCCGTGGAGGTGGTGGTACAAGGGTATTGGTGATGATGGCGGGTGTAGGTGAAGGAGAGGTGATGGGTACGGTGGTGCAGATCGTGGAGGTGGGGGTAGTGGTGGTGCAAGGGTGGTGATGGTGATGGAGGGTGGACGTGATCTTCGTCGTAGTGCTAGCCGTGAAGGTGGTGGTCGAGGGTGGTACTGGTGATGGCGGGTGGAGGTGTGAGGGTAGTGAGAATAATGGCGGGGGGTGGTGTTGGTAGTGGTGGTCGCGGTGGTCGAGGGTGGAGGCTGCTGCGGGTGGTTGGCAGTTGTAACCTCCGATTTTCAAATTTCCGAAATAACTAGATTTTAATTTATTTTAAATATCAAGTTTATAAAATATTTTCTCCTTGAAATTTTTATTAGATTTTGAACAATGTTTGATTTTAGAAGGTGATTTAAAATCTTTTATCAAAATCATTTTTTTCCTAAATGTCGCTTTCTTATAAAATAAATAGATAAATAATGATATATATATAATACTCTAGCTTCAAATATTTATTGGCTTGAAATCATAAAATTATTTTATTTATTAAAAATTATTTGAAGGACTAGTTGATAAAATATAATAAAATTTTATATTTATTGGGATAGTAAATAAATAAATTTCATACTTTCTAAGATTTTTGCAATATGGATTAATTAGTAGCTAATTGGGAATCAGTTAGCTTTCCTAAAATATTTTTTGAAATTATAATCTTGTCTTTTTAAAATTTTACAATTTTGCCATTTCCCATTAACTAGCCAACACACCCTCATTCCCACATGAAGAACTTATTCATGTATAATCTGGGCCATTCATTATTTGGGCCAATCCTCACCCTTTATCCCACACCCTCTCTCCCTATTTAAGTCTCTCATCACCATTCCCAAGAAACCCTAGCTAGCCCTCACAAATTCCCACAAGCCAACAACCACCACCATTTTGTGTGCTCGTGTCCGTGTGTCCAGCATTACCGTGTCAGCCGTGTTGGCCTCGGGTCCGACCCCGGGTTGTCCCACCGTATCCATTCATTTCCTGTGTCCAGATTTACAACATTACAACCAGATTTTTGTGTCCGACACACCGGACACATCCACCTCCACCACAGCAAACATCATCCTCGTGTCCACCATCTGGACACATCCCCACACCACAGTACATCATTTCTGTGTCCAACACCCGGACACGTCCACCCCAATACCACAACACCACCATCGTGTCCAGCCTCGGACACGATCTACCCCGACACAGCAAATTCAAAAACCCTAACTTCGACCTAACCGTCGTCGTCGAGCTCCTTCCGCCGCGTCGAGCTCGAAGATCCGCCGCCGCCTCAGATCCGTCGAGCCGTGGCCGCCGCTCCCGAGCTTCGACCGCCGCCGCCACAGCAGATCCGGAGCCGACGCCGCCGCTCTCGAGTTTCCGCTGCCACCGCCGAGTTCGACAGCCGCCTCCTCGATACGAGCTTCGCCGACCGCCTCCTCGGGACGAGAACACCCACCTCCTCGAACCGAGCACAGCCGCCTCGAGCAGATCTGCCGCCTCCTCGAGCCGAACACCCGCCGCCGCCTCGAGCCGAGCACCCGCCACAGCAGGCCGAGCAGATCCGCCGACGCCTTGCCGGTCCGACCCCGGCGAGACCCCACCGCGCCGACGCCGGAAAACCCAGCGTGAGCTTCCTTCTTCCCTCTTCCCTCTTTTGTTCTGTGCATAGTAAGGATAGTTATATGAAATTAATTAGTTAGTTTATATATAATGGTTAGTTAATATAATTAGTTAAGTTAATGTAATTAGTTTAGTTTAATAATAAATAGTTTAGTTATATGTAAGTAGTTAATTAATGTGTAATTAGTTGGTTAATATATAATTAGTTTTATTGTCTATAATGTATAAATTTAGTTATTTATTATGTGTGAATTTAGTTATGTATATATATAAGGATTTTTGATTATGTAAAAATAATAATTTCTGGTTTATATTATTAATTAAGGAATAGTTACAATAATAAATTTGTTCAAAATTGGTTATTTTGACTGGTAACTGAAATTACTATAGATATAAAAATATATGATGGCTTTTACCTAAATTCTAGATTTTTTATAAATAAACTTTTATTTGTAATAAATTCGAAATGATTTTCATTAAATTAAGGTGTTACCTTAATTACAAACAAACGACCCTTTCCCCTATTAGCCTGATATCCTTATCCCGATTTTCGTGCCAAACTCCGATCTTGAACTTCTTTATATAGTTTCTAGCTATTTGGACTGCTCCGGACTCATTGGAACTAACTGCTACTTCATTTGGGATCACCTTGAGAAGTGTGGCATTATGTACATTCTTTGATTTGTTAATATACATATATAAAAATATTTGATTGATATATATATATACAAATATGTATTTTGGTATATAAAAATATATATTTATATACATCTATTAGTGTATATACACATATACGTATTTTGTACAATTACTAAGAGACACTTATATATATATTATATACATTTTATTGGTATATACTTTGAGTATAAATGTGTATTATATACGTATCCCTACTAGATGACCCTAGTTGACTAGAGCCATGCCTGGCATAGCCCTGAGGCCAGTGTATTTCTATTGTGTGTTAGTGTAGCATCTTGTGTAAGTGATATTATTATATGTTTTTAGGACTGTCGGATTCTCCAGACGATACTCTGGGACAGGACATTGGTATTGACAGCTAAGGACCCAAGGCGAGTACATTCTCTGATTAGTTTCTAATTTATGATATCTCCTATGTTCACTGTATCTAGTGTAGATATCCATGCTCTTGACACGTTGGTTACACGGATTGGTATACACGGATCTCGTCATGAGATGTTATTCCTTATTCATGGTGTAGCTTGTACAAGACTTGTTTTCTTGTTATCTTGTGCATGTACAGACACTGATTTTCGGGGAGACTTGCTACCTCCCTAGGGAATCCCGTGCCATAGCGTACCATGATTGGATCCACTATACCAGTCGGGGGTGGAGAGTATTTTAGTGTAGATATGTGATCATACCCAACTTTATATGCATCATAGCTCACCCCGCATCTCACGTCGGGTGCGGCCTGACCATTTACATGCTTCATAGCTGTTACGTGTGATTAGCCTGACCTCTACATGCATCATAGCTAACCAACGGTTAGCCTGACCTTACATGAATCATAGCTAATCACATGTAACCAGCCTGATCAAGTTCCCAAGCCGATCACATGTTAAAGCTAGTACTCATACACTTAGTCATAGGTTCTTGCTCATGGACATATTGTTTCTTCTCCTGTATTTACTTACAGTATTTCCAGTTTTTGTTTTATTTCTCGTATCTATACATGCTTCTGGTATATTTCCATCTAGAACTGCTACATAGTTTATATCATTAATATAGAACTGCTATTTAGAGATGTACTTTGCTCCTTCCTGACTGGAAAATATTTTTCCAGACTGTGACCTTAGTAGACTGGTTTCTGACACACATGGGGATTGGAAGTTAATGATTGCAGGTATGATTATTTTGTCGTTAGACTTGTCTTGTATTTCTTGCTTGCCTTGATATCTCATCGTGCTTTAGTTTATGTGATTTATATTTCTAGCATTATTTTATGATATCCACGTCTCCTTATGGAGTTGGGTATTCACGTGAGTTTGATTAGATAGTTATATGACCTAGACAGCGTTCTACCATCGATGCTGCGGCATAGGCTGGACGTACCCACGCACTCATGATCCTAAACTGGGTGCGGGTCATGACACGTTTTTAGTGGTGGCCCATGCAGGTCAGACTTCGCTAGTTGTGCGATATCGTAGTAGTGCGACATCATAGTTGTACTACTACGTGCCTGCTATAGAATATAGGATATAGGATACTAGGATGAGAGAGGATACTCAATCACAAATTCTTGAGAGATTCCTGGGACGACCCCTTGAGAATCTTATTATAATTTCCAATTTAAATCTTTTTCCTTGTTTTCGTCCGCTTTCGCTTGTTGTTATTTAAATTGATTCTTGTTGATCAGTCATTAAATTAAAATCTTGGTATCATTGTTGAGTTTGATTCTTGTTGACCAGTTGTTAAATTTAACTCTTGGTGTCGTTGTTAAGTTTGATTTTTATCGAGATGAATTTTATGGACTAAACTTTACGGTATCATCTGATGACATATGTTGATGAGGACAGTGAGAAAGGTAAAACGTCTACTTTGGTTATGGAACCTAGAGTTTATCGCAGCCATATTAGCTGTCGTGACGAGAACATAGGAACCTGACTTGGATGTACATACTTTAGTTATGAAACTTAGAGTCTCTCGCAGCCATACCGGTTGGCGTGGCGGAGATTCTAGATGACATGATTATAGAGTTGCATACCTTAGTTACGTAACCTGTCGTTTATCGCATTTATGCTTACTGGCATGGCGAGGATTCTGAGTGTCATGATTTCTGACAGACGTGTATGATTATCAGGTTGTATCTTAAAATGGTTCTTAAAGTCTCATCTCAAGACTTATCTATTTTTGTTATTTTAGGACTTTGTTCCATCGCTTCTTTTCTTTACTAGCAGTAAAGATACCTTCAGTCCTTGATCCAATTCCTTTTTGAGTCTTATTTCTTTAAGGATCCTTGTTAGTATGATAATTAGTGACTTGTAATTATGTCTGTGTCTTGAGTATTAGTATTGACTTAGTGTTGCTAGTGAGTGTAAGTGTTTCCTAGTTGGACATGTGAACAGTAGGCCTTAATCTAGAGTTAACTCATAGCCTAGTACCTTGTAACAACGGTTCTAGGATAAGTGTCATTAGGGACTGTGAGTAGAAGAAGAGTATAGAGTATCAGTGATAGTTCCAAGAATTTGTATCAGAGCCAACATACCCGTCCTGGATAATCATGATTATGCACTTGAGTGATCTATGTAAACAATTGAGTATCCAGGAATTGTGTTAAGGATTAATGGAGCATAACGTTCAATCGGATGATTGATATCGGGCGTGTTAAAGGTAAAAAAAATTATATGCATGAGGAGTTATAATGAGGTGTCATGAGTAGAGAAATATCGGAATCGGTAATGAAGATGGTGAAGTGTATCACAGATTAATGTAACAGGCTATGAAAGGTAAAAGGGAAATATCTATACAACCATCGAGATGAAGAACCATATACATGCCCATGAGAGTAAAGAAACATGAGTGTTATAGTAGATACATGTAATCAGGAGTTATAATGAGCTTGATGAATGATCTATTAATGAAGCTAGTGATATAATACCAAGAGTGCTAATGATTCTATATCGAGGATTTGTTAAGAATGACGTTAATAACAGTAAGCACCCTGTATGATGATAATTAGATGATATACCAGTTGACATAAATTGAAATCATGAAAGAAATTACAGGTGATAATAACTTTGATCATTGGAGATAATGGTGCAAGTGATTCAGGCAGTACAATTTTAGTACACAGTTGTAGACAATAGATGTATTGAGTGCACCTCGTGTATTAGAGACCGTGAGCACTTATGGGTATATTGGTGGATTTATAAATTTAAGAGTGGAAATGAATTTTTACTTTGAGAAATTATTGAGAAGTTGAGATTGTGTCATTAAAATTTTTGAGGATTTCAAATATTGATTCAATAAACATGGTCAAGGCTACAAAGATTTTAGAAGTGATTAATTTTTTTTTATTTCGATGTTGAGTATCTGACTTTGAGGAGGTATATGCAATTTATTTTAAGTTGATCGAGAAGTTAAACCTTGATGATTATTTTGAGTATTAATTTTTATGGTAGATGAGAAATATGAATATTAATATATGAATAGATGATATACATGTGTAAGGATCTGATAACTTGAGCATGATTGAGATGGTACCGCAGACTGACTTGGGTGTCCATCTAAAATTGTATTGGAAAGAGCAGAATTTAGTATGGTGTTGCGCTTGACGTATATTTGAGTGATAGGAACGACTAGTATGAACAATTGTAGTAGGAACGGGAACTGACGGCGGGTATGGTACTAAAGAGATAGAGGTATCAACTTGGATGCATTATTGAATCATGGTTATATTAGGGATTCTTGGCATCAGATTTTGGCATTAATAGACAGGTGTGTGCAATACAGATATATTCATGGATCTTGTGGATTAATGATTAGTTGAGATGGGTACCAGTGTACAGGAATAAGAAATTAGTTAGTGAATGTGCTAGAGTTAAGTGTTTGTTAGAGATAGCAGATACTACAAGTAATATGTTAGCAGGTCCTTTCTTTCCCTCCTAATGATTCCTTCTTCGATCTTTCAATTGATTGATTTTCCTAATACTGTAGTTCATATTCATGATTTTCTTGTTAGGATATAACTAGTAGTACACCCTGGCGGAGACTGAAATACCATGACAAAAGATACATGATCTATATATTTTTCTTAAATTGCATGGCTGTAGGTAGAGTTTTTTTAAACCATGATCATTAGAGTTTTGACCATAGCAAAGATCTATGACAAGGTTATGACCGACAAAAGAGACAAGAGGATTAAATTATGGATGAGCATTAATTTAAATAAAGAATTTAGGGGTTGTTATAACAGAGTTGATGGATCATTGATTTTGCGAAAATTGAGGTATGATTGAACTTCGAGGATAAACATTAACTTAAATAGAGAGTTAAGAAATTCATAGGGCAAAATTGAGGATTTATTAAGGTCTTGATATGATTGATTATTAAAAATTTGAGAAAATTTGAGAGATTATCATTTTATCTATTTGATTGCAAGATAGAAATTTTATATTTTATATTATGAATGTTGCATTGAAGATTCTGAAAGTATCGCATCATTGAGTATTTGAGAAAAAAAGAAAATTCGAAAATAAAATCGTTAATGGAATGGTGTCGAATTCAATTCTCGGAGGAGAATTTAGATTTGAATAAGCATCAATTGAATTGGAGTTAGAGGAGTAAGATGATTGATGGATTAGTGGTTAAAATTTAAATTTTGGGATACGATTTTTATAAATATGCATTGATTTGGATTTCAATTGGAGGATTGGATATTAAAATCCTTGAGTATTTAGATACGAACTTAAATTTTGGAGGAGATTATGAGAAAAATTTGAATTTGATTTTAAACTTGAAGATTTTAAGGAATATGATGTTATAAATTTTTTGAAAGGTTGTGAAATAGCAATATGGAATTACTTCATGATTATTTGGTTTGAAATTTAAATTTTGATAGAAATAATATGATGAGTAAAGGCAATTATTGAGAACCTTAAATTTCGAGGACGAAATTTTTCTAAGGTGGGTAGACTTGTAACCTCTGATTTCCAAATTTCCGAAATAATTAGATTTTAATTTATTTTAAATATCAAGTTTATAAAATATTTTCTCCTTGAAATTTTTATTAGATTTTGAACAATGTTTGATTTTAGAAGGTGATTTAAAATCTTTTATCAAAATCATTTTTTTCCTAAATGTCGCTTTCTTATAAAATAAATAGATAAATAATGATATATATATATAATACTCTAGCTTCAAATATTTATTGGCTTGAAATCATAAAATTATTTTGTTTAATAAAAATTATTTGAAGGACTAGTTGATAAAATATAATAAAATTTTATATTTATTGGGATAGTAAATAAATAAATTTCATACTTTCTAAGATTTTTGCAATATGGATTAATTAATAGCTAATTGGGAATCAGTTAGCTTTCCTAAAATATTTTCTGAAATTATAATCTTGTCTTTTTAAAATTTTACAATTTTACCATTTTCCATTAACTAGCCAACACACCCTCATTCCCACATGAAGAACTTATTCATGTATAATCTGGGCCATTCATTATTTGGGCCAATCCTCACCCTTTATCCCACACCCTCTCTCCCTATTTAAGTCTCTCATCACCATTCCCAAGAAACCCTAGCTAGCCCTCATAAATTTCCACAAGCCAACAACTACCACCATTTTGTGTGCTCGTGTCCGTGTGTCCAGCATTACCGTGTCAGCCGTGTTGGCCTCGGGTCCGACCCCGGGTGTCCCACCGTATCCATTTATTTTCTGTGTCCAGATTTACAACATTACAACCAGATTTTCGTGTCCGACACACCCGGACACATCCACCTCCACCACAGCAAACATCATCCTCGTGTCCACCATCTGGACACATCCCCACACCACAGTACATCATTTCTGTGTCCAACACCCGGACACGTCCACCCCAATACCACAACACCACCATCGTGTCCAGCCTCGGATACGATCCACCCCGACACAGCAAATTCAAAACCCTAACTTTGACCTAACCGTCGTCGTCGAGCTCCTTCCGCCGCGTCGAGCTCGAAGATCCGCCGCCGCCTCAGATCCGTCGAGCCGTGGCCGCCGCTCCCGAGCTTCGACCGCCGCCGCCACAGCAGATCCGGAGCCGACGCCGCCGCTCTCGAGTTTCCGCTGCCACCGCCGAGTTTGACAGCCGCCTCCTCGATACGAGCTCCGCCGACCGCCTCCTCGGGACGAGAAAACCCGCCTCCTCGAACCGAGCACCGCCGCCTCGAGCAGATCCGCCGCCTCCTCGAGCTGAACACCCGCCGCCGCCTCGAGCCGAGCACCCGCCACAGCAGGCCAAGCAGATCCGCCGACGCCTTGCCGGCCCGACCCCGGCGAGACCCCACCGCGCCGATGCCGGAAAACCCAGCGTGAGCTTCCTTCTTCCCTCTTCCCTCTTTTGTTCTGTGCACAGTAAGGATAGTTATATGAAATTAATTAGTTAGTTTATATATAATGGTTAGTTAATATAATTAGTTAAGTTAATGTAATTAGTTTAGTTTAATAATAAATAGTTTAGTTATATGTAAGTAGTTAATTAATGTATAATTAGTTGGTTAATATATAATTAGTTTTATTGTTTATAATGTATAAATTTAGTTATTTATTATGTGTGAATTTAGTTATGTATATATATAAGTATTTTTGATTATGTAAAAATAATAATTTCTGGTTTATATTATTAATTAAGGAATAGTTACAATAATAAATTTGTTCAAAATTGGTTATTTGGACTGGTAACTGAAATTACTATAGATATAAAAATATATGATGGCTTTTACCTAAATTCTAGATTTTTTATAAATAAACTTTTATTTGTAATAAATTCGAAATAATTTTCATTAAATTAAGGTGTTACCTTAATTACAAACAAACGACCATTTCCCTATTAGCCTGGTATCCTTATCCCGATTTTCGTGCCGAACTCCGATCTTGAACTTCTTTATATAGTTTCTAGCTATTTGGACTGCTCCGGACTCATTGGAACTAACTTCTACTTCATTTGGGATCACCTTGAGAAGTGTGGCATTATGTACATTCTTTGATTTGTTAATATACATATATAAAAATATTTGATTGATATATATATATATATATATACAAATATATATTTTGGTATATAAAAATATATATTTATATACATCTATTAGTGTATATACACATATACGTATTTTGTACAATTACTAAGAGACACTTATATATATATTATATACGTTTTATTGGTATATACTTTGAGTGTAAATGTGTATTATATACGTATCCCTACTAGATGACCCTAGTTGACTAGAGCCATGCCTGGCATAGCCCTGAGGCCAGTGTATTTCTATTGTGTGTTAGTGTAGCATCTGATGCAAGTGATATTATTATATGTTTATAGGACTGTAGGATTCTCCAGACGATACTCTGGGACAGGACATTGGTATTGACAGCTAAGGACCCAAGGCGAGTACATTCTCTGATTAGTTTCTAATTTATGATATCTCCTATGTTCACTGTATCTAGTGTAGATATCCATGCTCTTGACACGTTGGTTACACGGATTGGTATACACGGATCTCATCATGAGATGTTATTCCTTATTCATGGTGTAGCTTGTACAAGACTTGTTTCCTTGTTATCTTGTGCATGTACAGACACTGATTTCCGGGGAGACTTGCTACCTCCCTAGGGAATCCCGTGCCATAGCGTACCATGATTGGATCCACTATACCAGTCGGGGGTGGGGAGTATTTTAGTGTAGATATGTGATCATATCCAACTTTACATGCATCATAGCTCACCCCGCATCTCACGTCGGGTGCGGCCTGACCATTTACATGCTTCATAGCTGTTACATGTGATTAGCCTGACCTCTACATGCATCATAGCTAACCAACGGTTAGCCTGACCTTACATGAATTATAGCTAATCACATGTAACCAGCCTGATCAAGTTCCCAAGTCGATCATATGTTAAAGCTAGTACTCATACACTTAGTCATAGGTTCTTGCTCATGGACATATTGTTTCTTCTCCTGTATTTACTTACAGTATTTCCAGTATTTCTTTTATTTCTCGTATCTATACATGCTTCTGGTATATTTCCATCTAGAACTGCTATATAGTTTATATCATTAATATAGAACTGCTATTTAGAGATGTACTTTGCTCCTTCCTGAATGGAAAATATTTTTTCAGACTGTGACCTTAGTAGACTGGTTTCTGACACACTTGGGGATTGGAAGTTAATGATTGCAGGTATGATTATTTTGTCGTTAGACTTGTCTTGTATTTCTTGCTTACCTTGATATCTCATCGTGCTTTAGTTTATGTGATTGAGTATTTCTAGCATTATTTTATGATATCCACGTCTCCTTATGGAGTTGGGTATTCACGCGAGTTTGATTAGATAGTTACATGACCTAGACAGTGTTCTACCGCCGATACTGCGGCGTAGGCTGAACGTACCCACGCACTCGTGCCCCTAAACTGGGTGCGGGTCGTGACAGCAGCTGTAAGGTAGCTGTGCGGTTGGCAGCGGCGGCAGCGCGTTGCTCCGGTGCGGTGGCAGAGCTGAGGGAGGAGGCTGTTGTGGGTGGAGGTGTGAGGGAGCTTGGCCGGAGAAGGCGGGTAATGGCCGGTTGCGGGTGGAGGTGAAGTTGAAGAAGAAGAAGACGTGAAGGAGAAGAAGAAGAAGTGAAGGATAAGAAGTAGTGAAGAAGAAGAATTAGTCGGAGAGAGAGAGGGGGTTTTCTAGGCTTCTAGGGATTAGGGCTGGCTTATTGGGAATAGTGTGAATAGGAGTTTTATAGGAGAATGTGTGGTGGTGATGTGGGTGCATTTTGAATCAAGGGTCTTGATTCATCATGAAGAAATTGTACAAAAAAAAATAGGAGGAGAGAGAGAGGGACTTGACCGGTCCAAGAGAGGATGGAGGGTTTCTTCATTTGGCCTTAACCAATAGGGTGGTGACACCTAGCACCCTATTTGCTAATAAACCCCTTAACCTTTGGGTATTTGCACAAGAAGGAAAAGTGGGGGTGATTTGGTGTGAGAAGTGGTATTTGGGGTTATGTAGGGTGAAGGGGTGTTGTGTGTTTTGCATGGGCTTTATGAAAAGGGTATTGGGTTAAATTGGGATTAAGTTGGGATTAGTTTAAGTTGGTGTCCCCAATTTATTTAAATAAAGTGTCGTGTTCTCTTAAATTAAATGGGGGCACATGTGATCTCAATTAGGAGTGACACAAAGGTCATGAACGGTGTAGGTTTGGTGTCAGTCTTGGTCCCTTTAATTGGTTTGGCGAAACAGGTTGAGTTTGTATCCTCAAATCGATGGTAACGACACAGGTACACGACATAGGATTAAAGAATTAATTTTGGGACTGGGAAGTTGTGCAATTAAATTAGAGCACAAGGGAGTATGTTTGTGAGTGACAGAAAAATCCAACGCCTTGGTGGGCTTGTCAGATCAAGATTGCAATAATTTGTTGGAAATTAAAGGCTGTTGTTGGGCTCCAAATATTGTAGCAACGGTAGGGTGCACTTAGGGTTTAAATTAAAGAACAAGTCAACATAGCCTAATTTTTAAACCTCAAACGCCCTGATGCTAAACCAAAATTATAAACCTCCTCACCCAAAAATAGGTATTTGGTGCGTATTTTGTATTTCCTATATTTGTTTTAGACTTTCTTTTAATTAATTAAAATCCAAAAAATTTATTAGGATACTTCACCGTGGTTTGGACATTAATAATATAGGATGGCCCAAAAATCTGTATCGTCCTTCATAGGAAGTAGCCTACACAAGAGACACTACCTGTATGATCTTTTCGTGGCACAGAAATTTGATCCCTTGGTGTTAGTATAACATTAGTGTAACGACCATAGATTAATGGTTAAATATTAGATATTATATATATAATTTAATTATGGTTATTTTCTAATTCTAACTCTTCTACAATTAGCATCCCATAACTTCGTGCCAAATTAGACATTTATCTCATTTTTATGGATGTGCATATTATTTACTATTATTTGTTTTGTGGATAACCATTTAATTAATTACTTAGTTAATTAGATAATGCAATGATTCGATTTATATAACTAGATAAATATATAATTATTAATTACAAAATATTTTATAAAATATTTGGAGTGTAGCAATTTATTAAGGCTTTATAGAGTAATTTTCTAGAAATTATTTGGTGTGCAAATATTATTTTTAGATTTTTAGCCTCATCTATATAAATAAATAAATATATGGTTATTAAATAATAATAATAATAATAATAATATTAGTGATAATAATAATACTACTACTACTACTGCTACTACTACTACTACTAATAATAATAATAATAATAAGAAAAGATAATAATAGTAGTAGTAATTATAGTAAAAGAATAAAGAAAAAAAGAAGATAACTACTAATTAATCTAAAACCTTAAACCTAACCCTTAACCTAACCAAACTAATAAAACCTAAAGCAAACCACTACCCAATTCCCACAACCCCACCTTCACAGCACCCGTGAATCCCATCCCCTCTTTTCATCTCTCTCTCCCTCTCCCTTATATATATATATATATATATATATATATATATATATATATATATATATATATATATATATATATATATATAAACTATACAAAACCCTAATACCCAAACCCTAACCCTAGACCTCGACCCCGACGACCGACCGCCGACGAACCTCCGGCCGACCGTCCCCGCGCCCAGACCATCGCCGCAACCCGCAGGTCGGCCGCCGTCCGTCCGTGAGTGCGCACCGCGCGTACGCGCGCGCGCATGCGCACAGTTTTGGCCCATCTTCTAGGTGATGTTTCTCCCTCAATTTTAATTATTTTTGCATGCGATTTGTTCATGTACGTTCACAACCTAACCCTCTAGGATTTTTATTCAAGCGGCACGAATTTTCGTGTCCTGAATTGGTTAAAAAATCGACCAAAAAATGACTGAAAAACTGACCAAAACAGTTCAGAATTTGCCATCAACATGTTTATTATTTTCAAAAACAAATAAAAGGGTTTTTCTTCTCCATATGACCGAAAATTTTTTTGTTCATTTAGTTTTTGTTAATTTGTTCTATGTGTAAAATTATTCAACCTCTAAATTGACTAAAAACTTGCTTTTAAAATATTGGAAAATTGTGATACGGAGCGCGCTCCGCCAAACGGGACCGTCTCATCGTGTACAAATTGCACCAAAAGGTGCTTATGGTATATCTGGACGTGTGGGCTTTCGAGAAAACTGATTTGGACGTGTGTGCACGTCGGAATCAACATGTATCCATGAAACGTCCCCGTATCACAACTTTTGTAAAATATCGCACCATTTAATATACGCTCGTTGGAATGCGACGAAACTTATGCCATTGGATTCGTGGTATCACGTTGGTCCTGTGACCCAAGTTTCATGCGATTCTGAGACAGTTGACCAAGCCACCTATTTGTGGCCCCCATAGTTGACTTTTAGGGCAAATTTGTGTTTGGCTCACCGGAATCCAAAATTGAACATATCGTTGACTTCATAGTGACGTTTAAAATTTGTTTGACCTATCATTTATCCCTGGCACGCTTTTCGGTGTAAAGTAGCCCACATGTGGACCCGTCCTGACCCAAAATTACCGTTTTGCTCCTGTGTCCAAATTGGACGAAAGGGTAGTATTTTCTAGCTATCTTGCTTATTCTAGGAACGTTGGTGATATTTATTTCAGCATCCGGAGACGTTCATTCTGATGCCATAATTCTGATCCATTGTGCCTTACGTTTGGACGCTTACACATTGCAGCTTTCTTGCCAGGCAAGATACCTTGCCAAATTGCTTACAGTACTTTTACATGCTTATTATATTTTATATATTCATTGTATGTGTAATTTTTTCAGTCATAATTATATACTATATATATATGTTGACACACACTTGACACATAGTATCATGGGAGGGGAGGACAATCAGTAGGCGTATGGACTATAACCACTCTGGTAAACCGTAGTAACTAGCACGCACTATGGTAGTTGTGTCGCGCTGGTTGCTACCCTCGAGGTATATCGATTTCTGGTGTCGCGCTGGTCGCTACCCTTGAGGTATGTCGATTTTTGATGTTCCTGACGTGTGTGTGAGTTATGAGATTAGATAGAGTAACCTACCCATGCCCATACGTCGAAAAGTTATCCTCATTATGCATTCATATATATTATCTTATACAACGTACTTATTATTTTCTACCTATTATGCATGTTTACTGTATTCAAATTGGCATGCTTCTATGTATCTTGTTACGTCCCTCTAAGGACCTGGTCCCTTTTCAGGTCTAGACGATCTTGACTATTCTCAGGAGCACGGATCAGGACTTGCTACTTATCTCTTTCGATGAGGTCTCCTCTTCGAGTCTCATTGTTCATTAGACGTTCTTATGTGGTTTCTCTTATGTTCTAGTTGGTAGTGGATTTGTCTCCACCCAACTACTTGTTATTATCAAGCATTTTTACTTGAATCAGTTATATAGTTGATTGGTTATTTGATTTTGTGGATGAAATCTAGTTATGCCCTGTGACTTATGATAATATTTATACCACATTTTAGTTAACATTCATATTACAGCGTACGTGCGCATTATGGTATCCATATATTGGAGTTGCCATATACATACGGCTGGCATGCTTACGTATTCCTAGTCCTACGTATTTTGGGATTGGGGCATGACATATTTTTGTGGTGGCCCATGCAGGTCGAGAGCATATTGTCTCGGTTACGTTACTGTACCGAGCAAGCCTGCACATAGGATTAGAATATAGGATCTCATCCACTTATTTAATCACCCCCTTGATTTTATTTTGTATTCTTGTTTGATTGCTTGCATTGCATCTTGCTTGATCCTTTCTTAACGTCAATCTTATCTTTTCTCTCGTGCTTGATAGGGGTTAGGAGATAACTTGTACTAGGTATATACACCTTATTGTTCAATAATACTATTCGTGAAATTATTGTAAGTTGGGTAGTATGCCTCATAACCTAATATCACATAGTTCTTTTGACTCATTAATGAAGTATAATTGAACGACACAAACTATAGGCTTGTATAAGAAGATAGTGGTTATCTAGACTATAGAACTTAAAGGCCCATACCCCCATTTGGTCGACTATAGACTTAAACAATAAGTTAATATGGCAACTGTAGAGGCAGTATGGCAACTGTAGAGGCACAGCACTGGTCTTTTTGGTAAACTTGAATTATTTTGTACCTTCTTTCATCATAATCCAGCGTACTTATATTTTTTGGACTACCTCCGCTTATGCTGCTATTTTATAGCCTAGTTTTACAAGCTTATTCTTTTATCGAGCTTGTTCATGACATATGTGTTATTGGGGACGCCTACTAATACATTGTCTAAATCAGAATCAGTGTATTATGGTCTGATCAACCTTTATGCACTTGGTTCGCTCTTCGCATGACTACTTTACGTAGATTGAGATATAGTTTACTCAACTTGTTAGACGAATATACTTGCCCTCTAGACTGGTCAGAGCATATCACGTCAGGTACATAACCGTTCTGATGTGAACATGCGAATAGGAATTTACCAATTTTTTTTTTTAAACCACAACTGCCTTAGCCACTCCCTTTTGATTTCTTTAAATCGCTTTAAACCCCATACTTGTATTCTATCACCTCCTCCTTGAATTCTTTATTGTTATTTTCCGTCTTCCTATTTCGGAAAGACAAACGCTCGTGCTTGGTATAAGTTTGATACATGGAGAGTACTAGACATACCCCATAGGCCAATCACATTACTTGGTGACTATCTTTCGTAATTAAGGGCACATCACATGTGATATATTTGGTGTTAAAATTTTTTTAGGATTGAATAACATGATTAAATAATTAGAGAAAGTTTTTCTTAAATGTATGGCTTATGTGATAGATCGGTAAATTCTAAGATGGGTAGAAGTTGCATAGTCAACTTGAGGTAAAATTTTTTAGATTGCGATCAAGTAAGAATAGATTGAGTGATTTAAGTCATTTTAAATTTTGAGAAATTTTTTAGAAGAATGATTACGATGATGAGGATTTAGCAAATCATGCCTTATTTTTAAATTCGAGGACGAAATTCTTTTAAGTTGGGTAGATTGTAAACCACCTCACTAAAAAAATAGGTATTTGGTGTATATTTTTTATTTTTTGTATTTATTTTAGACTTTCTTTTTATTAATTAAAATCCAATAAATTTATTAGGATACTTCACCGTGGTTTGGACATTAATAATATAGGATGGCCCCAAAATCTGTATCGTCCTTCATAGGAAGTAGCCTACACAAGAGACACTACCTGTAGGATCTTTTCGTGGCACAAAAATTAGATCCCTTGGTGTTAGTATGACATTAGTGTAACGACCAAAGAATAATGGTTAAATATTAGAAATTATATATATAATTTAATTATGGTTATTTTCTAATTCTAACTCTTCTACAATTAGCATCCCATAACTTCGTGCCAAATTAGACATTTATCTCATTTTTATGGATGTGCATATTATTTACTATTACTTAATTTATGGATAACCATTTAATTAATTACTTAGTTAATTAGATAATGTAATGATTCAATTTATATAACTAGATAAATATATAATTATTAATTATAAAATATTTTATAAAATATTTGGAGTGTAGCATTTTATTAAGGATTTATAAAGTAATTTTCTAGAATTTATTTGGTATGCAAATATTATTTTTGGATTTTTAGCCTCATCTATATAAATAAATAAATATATGATTATTAAATAACAAAATAATAATAATAATATTAGTGATACTACTACTACTACTACTACTACTACTACTACTACTACTAATAATAATAATTAGAAAAGAAAAGATAATAATAGTAGTAGTAATTATAGTAAAAGAATAAAGAAAAAAAAAAGATAACTACTAATTAATCTAAAACCTTAAACCTAACCCTTAACCTAACCAAACTAATAAAACCTAAAGCAAACCACTACCCAATTCCCACAACCCCACCTTCACAGCACCCGTGAATCCCATCCCCTCTCTTCATCTCTCTCTCCCTCTGTAACCCCCTGATTTTCAGAAATTTTTAATTTGGATTTTTCACAATTTTCTGTAATTTTTTAGAATTTTCAAGAATTTATTTTAGATTCAAATATAATTAAAAATATCCCAAAATTTTATTTTAGGATCTAAATAGTCAAATATATTTTCTAGAATTTCCTGGAATTTTTTTGAATATTTTTAGTATTTATTGGGAGTTATTTAGACTAATAACTAATTTTTAGGACTTCTAGAATTTATTGTGCAAGCCCAGGTATATAGAATGGACCCACATAAATATTTTAGTGTTTATAATATTATTATATATTTTCTGGAATTATTTCAGAATTTGTGGAATAATGTTAGTATTTATTTTTAGTTTTATGGCAAAACTAATTTTTAGAGCTTCTCCTAATTATAGTAGAAAATCTATGAATATAAAATTATCCCAAATATTTTTCTAGGGTTTTTCGGTCCAAAATATATTTTTGTAATTTTTCCAGATTTTTATGATTATTTTTAATGTTTATTTTGAGTTATTTAGATTTAAAACGACTTAAATAATATTTTGATAAAGGCAAATCAAAAATAAATAAATAAATAAAACTATCCAATCAAATTTTGACACATGTCAGCCTATAGATATCCATTCAGCCGCAGGTACATCTATATATATATATATATATATATATAATATAATATAATAACCCTAATTATCTCATTATTTTAGAGAGAGAGAGAGATTTGGGAGAATTGTCATCTAGGATTTCTTCATCTTCCAGAAGCCATTGCGCATAGCTCCGGACTCCAAACGAGGCCTAGTTTCTTGCGTTAGAACGATATTGAGGTTAGCTTTCTGATTATATAATTTATTTTACAAAATTATTAGTATTAAATTCTAGAAAATTCGTAGAGCACAGCATGTCCGAAAATAGACGTGTTTCGATGTTTTCGCAATTTCGGGAGAACCCGGAATCAGAATCACGAACCGTTTAAAGTTTCGGAAATCTAATGTCGAGATCATCGACATATATTTTTTCAGAATTTAATTTGAAGTATTTACATACTGTTAATTCTGTAGAACTTCTAGGTTAGAATTTAACCATCGGTGCACAATACAAAATTTGTATGTGCCATAATTCCCAAACGAATTTGAATTCGGACGAGCCGTAAATTCTAGTATGTTTTTGATGCTGAAATCTACAGGAAATCATGCATGAAAGTCGAGTTTGTGTCGGTTGACTTTTTGGTCAACAGATCGCCTCGATTTACGTGCCATGAGTCTCGAGTTGATAAAATTTAGTTTCTTTGGAAAAAATTTAGGAATTAACATAAAAATCAGAATAATAAGATTAAAATAGGATTTTAGAGTAATTATTCCAGAATTAAATAAATTAAAATAAATTATCTTTTGACGTGATAAATTTGTAATACATAGGCTATTTGGACTGTGACTTGGATAAAATAAATTATCTTTATCACTTGACACTATTCATGAGACAGAATCTTCTTAAGATATTCATGGTGATTCTGTGTAGGATACATGTTTTATGACATAGACATCATATTCATAGATATTAGATGACTTGCTGCATTAGATATGATCGTGCGTGACATGGACATGGTGTATCATGGACATGAGACGTGTGATTACATTGGGTGGGGAGAGACACACAGGCTACAGGCTGAGTTTATATATATATAAAACATAGTAAACACATAGTAAACACATAGTAAAATACATAGTAAACACTGCTACCGGCTCCAAGACACAGAGCTTGTAGTGGTCTCAGCCTGAGTTTAGTGATGCTCTCAAATTGCATTTTCACATAGATGGTTATATAGTTTACCCTATTTATTTTATTTACTATTACACTGCATTTTGGCATGTCGATTTATGTACCTTGTTATGTCCCCTGAGGACCTGGATACCGGACTTTGTCCCCAGGACTAGCAGACGAGATCGACCCCGAGTTACACGGGACAGGAGCATTAGCAGAAGATGGAGCAGGAGCAGACACTAGAGCAGTACCAGATCTAGTAGACGATTGATCCCCGAGGGTATCATCTGGGTATAGGCTTTCCCCATACTCGGTATTTGCTGTGGTTATCTTTATTCTTGTATCTTGACAGATGTATCAGACTCATTATCGGGTTATTTTCCCGAGTTTATATCATATTGAGATTGATCTTCCTTTATGATTCTGATATTGTTGTATTCATTTCTGTGGATGAGATTAGTATATCTAGACCATTATTATTGTATTACAGCTTAGGTACGCCCCGATGGATCCATTAAATTGGGTTTGTCCATCGGTGTGTGCTGCTGGCCATTGCCACGTGTCTAGTCCCTCGATATTTTGGGACTGGGGTGTGATATGGTTTTTGTGGTGGCCCATGCAGGTCGACGACTAAATTGCTCGGTTTCAACTTAGGAACCGAGCAAGCTTGCAATAAGGATAGGATAAGTTTTTGGATCTCATCCACTTGCTTGAATCGTTCTTGACATCTATATCGGATTCGAATTAATTTCTTGACTTGCATCCTGCCTTGATTTTCGTGCGCCTCTTATTGTTTATTTTGGTTGTTACTCTAAACTTTTTATTATGTGATTGGTAATTAGAACTTGACAGTTTGAGTTAATCTTATAGATGGTGACCTAATGATTACCCCTTAGCTTTGAACCACGTAATTAGTACCCCACCTCGATACAAGTTATCTTTCCTTTCCCTTGAGACTAGTAACCTGTCCATTCTCACTATTGACACATGACCTATGAGCACTATGATTAAGACTTAAGATGACCATTACTTACGTAATACCATAGGAGACCCTAATAAGAGTTCTGTTTTATTTAGATGTGCAAGGTTATTTTGCAGGATCCTCTTAAGACTGTCACAGTATTAGTTTAATTCTTATAAGTTGGGTAGTATGCCTCACAACATAGTACCACCTAGCCCTATTGATGAAGTGACTTAGGATGACACAACTTTAGACTTGCATAAGACGACAGTATTTATTCAGACGATAGAATTTAGAGGTCCTTGCCCCCATTTGGTCGACTAGCGACATAGACAAGGAGTTGTATGATAACTGTAGAGATTGTAGAGTCTTTTATTATTGTTGCTTATTTTGTTTTTGTTTGTGAACTCGAATTGATTTGTACCTCCTTTCATCATCATCTAGTGTACTTATAATTTTTGTACTACCTTGACTTATGCTGCTATATTATAGCCTAGTTTTTGCAACTTATTCTTTATCAAGCTTGTTCATGACATATGTGTTATTGGGGCCTGATCAACCCCACTAATACAATTGTCTATTCAGAATCAATGTATTATGGTCTGATCAACCTTAGTGCATTTTGGTTCGCTCTTCACACGACTACTTTACGTGGATTGAGATATATAGTTGACTAGTAGACGCCTGTACTTACCCTCTAGATATGTCTGAGCAGATCGTATCGGTTACATAACTGTACTAATATGAGCATGCAAACAAAGGATTACCAAAATATGATTTCAATCCACAACTGCTTTGACAATTCCCAATTGAATTCTTTAAACGCCTTGATCTCAATACTTCTATTCTATTACGCTGCCCTTGAACTCTTTATTATTGGTCTCCGTCTTCCCTTATTTCGGAAAGACGAAACATCGTGCTTGGTATAAATTGATACACAGAGAATACTAGATATACCCCATAGGCCGATCACATACTTAAGGATTATTCTTCGTAATTAAGGACATATCATATATGATATGATCGGCATTGAAGTTCGAGGATTGAATGACATGAGTAAACATATTAAGGAATATTCTCTTAAGGTATATAGCCTTATGTGATAGATGGGTAAATTTTAAGTTGGGTAGTAGTGCATTGTCAACTCGAGAGGAATTTTTTTTAGATTGTGATCGAGTAAGATTAAATTGGGAGAGGTTCAAGCCATTTTAATTTTGAGAATTTTAGAAGAATGACTAAGATGATGAGGATTAATGAATTGATATTGAGGACCCAATATTTATACCTTAAGTACATGATTTAAACAATGAAGGTAAAATCATCAACTTGAAATTTAGAGGATAAAAAGATGAAATTTCAGACTTGAACAATGGTGGACTGCATTTTAATTTTTTTTTTCAAGTTGATGATTTGAGTTAAAATAAAAAACTTGATGGTTGGACTACCTATTTGAAATATTAAGGATGTGAATGGAATTTAAGAAGTTGAAGCATACAAAAACTTATAAGTGAAAATAGGAATAATAATGGACTCGAATTACTTCTAGAGGAGATTATGATAATTGGAGATCGTGAGGTAAAATTGATATGCGTATTTAAATCTTGAAGATGATATATGGATTTAATTTAAATTTGGATATGGATAATTTGAAAAAGCGAGAAGAGATAACCATAGGTTGAATTTGATTGGATCAGTGGTCATCTTAACCTAGAAGTGATTACAATGGATATGATTAGGATTTTAATTGTCGCAAGGAGATTGCGATTGACTTGCCTTATGTACACGAAGGATTAACAAATTATGTCTTATTTTAATTTTGAGGACGACATTGTCTTAAGTTGGCTGGATTATGAAACCCCCTCACCTAAGAAGTAGACCTACTTGGCTTAGATAGTGAGACTAAGGCTAGCTCGAATCCACTTAGGAATAGAACACGACATTTTTCATTTAGTTTTATAACATGGTATCCCTCGGCGCGCCTTACCATTACTTCGATAATTGGAGCACTTCCCTAGTCACTGCCTTCCTACAAATTCCACACCTTGTCCTAGACATGCCCATCCTCCAATTTCCATCTTTGTACAACGTTTCAATTGTTGGGCGCTTTTATGCAAAAGAGCATTTAGGTGTCCACACTATTGGACATGACACACGAAGAAACCTATTTTCACTCATGAGAATTTCTTCCATGATTTTCGAAATGTGCAACATGCAACATCGTTCACTCCGTTAAACCTAGCCTTGCATTTTAACCAATACAAATCTTAGACCATCCTTGACTTCTACCATGGCTTAATTTTAATTTCGAGGACGAAATTTTTATAAGTTGGGTAGATTGTAACCCCCTGATTTTCAGAAATTTTTAATTTAGATTTTTTACAATTTTCTGTAATTTTTTAGAATTTTCAAGAATTTATTTTAGATTCAAATATAATTAAAAATATCCCAAAATTTTATTTTAGGATCTAAATAGTCAAATATATTTTCTAGAATTTCCTGGAAATTTTCTGAATATTTTTAGTATTTATTGGGAGTTATTTAGACTAATAACTAATTTTTAGGACTTTTAGAATTTATTGTGCAAGCCCAGGTATATAGAATGGACCCACAAAAATATTTTAGTGTTTATAATATTATTATATATTTTCTGGAATTATTTCAGAATTTGTGGAATAATGTTAGTATTTATTTTTAGTTTTATGGCAAAACTAATTTTTAGAGCTTCTCCTAATTATAGCAGGAAATCTATGAATATAAAATTATCCCAAATATTTTTCTAGGGTTTTTCGGTCCAAAATATATTTTTGTAATTTTTCCAGATTTTTATGATTATTTTTAATGTTTATTTTGAGTTATTTAGATTTAAAACGACTTAAATAATATTTTGACAAAGGCAAATCAAAAATAAATAAATAAATAAAACCATCCAATCAAATTTTGACACATGTCAGCCTATAGATATCCATTCAGCCGCAGGTACATCTATATATATATATATATATATATATATAATATAATAACCCTAATTATCTCATTATTTTAGAGAGAGAGAGAGATTTGGGAGAATTGTCATCTAGGGTTTCTTCATCTTCCAGAAGCCATTGCGCATAGTTCCGGACTCCAAACGAGGCCTAGTTTCTTGCGTTAGAACGATATTGAGGTTAGCTTTCTGATTATATAATTTATTTTACAAAATTATTAGTATTAAATTCTGGAAAATTCGTAGAGCACAGCATGTCCGAAAATAGACGTGTTTCGATGTTTTCGCAATTTCGGGAGAACCCGGAATCAGAATCACGAACCGTTTAAAGTTTCGGAAATCTAATGTCGAGATCATCGACATATATTTTTCCAGAATTTAATTTGAAGTATTTACATACTGTTAATTCTGTAGAACTTCTAGGTTAGAATTTAACCATCGGTGCACAATACAAAATTTGTATGTGCCATAATTCCCAAACGAATTTGAATTCGGACGAGCCGTAAATTCTAGTATGTTTTTGATGCTGAAATCTACAGGAAATCATGCATGAAAGTCGAGTTTGTGTCGGTTGACTTTTTGGTCAACAGATCGCCTCGATTTACGTGCCATGAGTCTCGAGTTGATAAAATTCAGTTTCTTTGGACAAAATTTAGGAATTAACATAAAAATCAGAATAATAAGATTAAAATAGAATTTTAGAGTAATTATTCCAGAATTAAATAAATTAAAATAAATTATCTTTTGACGTGATAAATTTGTAATACATAGGCTATTTGGACTGTGACTTGGACTCTGATTCATACCAGCAACAGGACCCCAGGCAAGTGTACCTTGCCAAACTCTGCAGTATTGTTATATATTTTCCTTGCTTTATTATATTGCTGTGCATGTTTAACCTAGGGCCGTGTGACGTACTTAGCGTCCGATTATAGTCGGGTGCCAACACCGTACGCGGAGTTGTGTATTGTCATCTAGACATGGATATTTGTGACCCTCTTTATTCTCGTATTTGTCCTATCAAGTACACTATAACCCAGGACACTTGACACTATTCATGAGACAGAATCTTCTTGAGATATTCATGGTGATTCTGTGTAGGATACATGTTTTATGACATAGACATCATATTCATAGATATTAGATGACTTGCTGCATTAGATATGATCGTGCGTGACATGGACATGGTGCATCATGGACATGAGACGTGTGATTACATTGGGTGGGGAGAGACACACAGGCTACAGGCTGAGTTTATATATATATATAAAATATAGTAAACACATAGTAAAATACATAGTAAACACTGCTACCGGCTCCAAGACACAGAGCTTGTAGTGGTCTCAGCCTGAGTTTAGTGATGCTCTCAAATTGCATTTTCACATAGATGGTTATATAGTTTACCCTATTTATTTTATTTACTATTATACTGTATTTTGGCATGTCGATTTATGTACCTTGTTATGTCCCCTGAGGACCTGGATACCGGACTTTGTCCCCAGGACTAGCAGACGAGATCGACCCCGAGTTACACGGGACAGGAGCATTAGCAGAAGATGGAGCAGGAGCAGACACTGGAGCAGTACCAGATCCAGTAGACGATTGATCCCCGAGGGTATCATCTGGGTATAGGCTTTCCCCATACTCGGTATTTGCTGTGGTTATCTTTATTCTTGTATCTTGACAGATGTATCAGACTCATTATCGGGTTATTTTCTCGAGTTTATATCATATTGAGATTGATCTTGCTTTATGATTCTGATATTGTTGTATTCATTTCTGTGGATGAGATTAGTATATCTAGACCATTATTATTGTATTACAGCTTAGGTACGCCCCGATGGATCCATTAAATTGGGTTTGTCCATCGGTGTGTGCTGCTGGCCATTGCCACGTGTCTAGTCCCTCGATATTTTGGGACTGGGGCGTGACACCCTCTCCCTTATATATATACATACACACACACACACACACACACACACACACACACACACACACACATATATATATATATATATTACATATAAACTATATAAAACCCTAATACCCAAACCCTAACACTAGACCTCGACCCCGACGACCGACCGCCGGCGAACCTCCGGCCGACCGTCCCTGCGCCCAGACCGCCGCTGCAGCACGCCGGCCGGCCACCGTCCATCCGCGAGTGCGCACCGTGCGTACGCGCACGCGCATGCGCACGGTTTTGGTCCATCTTCAAGGTGATGTATCTCCCTCAATTTTGATTATTTTTGCGTACGGTTTATTCGTGTACGTTCACAACCTAACCCTCTAGGATTTTTATTCAAGCGACACGAATTTTTGTGTCCTGAATTGGTCAAAACATCGACCAAAAAATGACTGGAAAACTGACCAAAACAGTTCAGAATTTCGACTCTAAAACCCCATGTTCACACCCAATTTGTCATCAACCTGTTTATTATTTTTAAAAACAAATAAAAGGGTTTTTCTTCTCCATATAACCGAAATTTTTTTTGTTCATTTAGTTTTTGTTAATTTGTTCTATGTGTAAAATTATTCAACCTCTAAATTGACCAAAAACTAGCTTTTAAAATATTGGAAAATTATGATACGGAGCGCGCTCCGCCAAACAGGACCGCCTCGTCGTATACCAATTGCACCGAAAGGTGCGTATGATATATCTGGACGTGTGGGCTTTCGCGGAAACAGATTTGGACGTGTGTGCACGTCGGAATCAATATGTATCCGTAAAAAGTTCCCATATCACAACTTTTGCAAAATATCGCACCATTTAATATATACTCGTTAGAATGCGACGAAACTTATGCCATTGGATTCGTGGTATCACGTTGGTCCTGTGACCCAAGTTTCATGCGATTCTAAGACAGTTGACCAAGCCGCCTATTTGTGGCCCCCATAGTCGACTTTTAGGGCGAATTTGTGTTCGGTTCAACGGAATCCAAAATTGGACATACCGTTGAGTTCGTAGTGACGTTTAAAATTTTTTTGACCTATCATTTATCCCATTTAGAGACCTTTATCCCTGACACGCTTTTCGGTGTAAAGTGGCCCACATGTGGACCCGCCTTGACCCGAAATTACTGTTTTACCCTTGTGTCCAAATTGGACGAATGGGTAGTGTTTTCAATCTATCTTGCTTATTCTGGGAACGTTGGTGATATTTATTTCAGCATCCGGAGACGTTCATTCTGATGCCATAATTCTGATCCATTGTGCCTGACGTCTGGATGCTTACACTTTGCAGCTTTCTTGCCAGGCAAGATACCTTGCCAAATTGCTTACAGTACTTTTGCATGCTTATTATATTTTATATATTCATTGTATGTGTATTTTTTTCAGTCATAATTATATACTATATATATGTTGACACATACTTGACACATAGTATCATGGGAGGGAAGGACAATCAGTAGGCGTATGGGCTATAACCACTCTGGTAAACTGTAGTAACTAGCACGCACTACGGTAGTTGTGTCGCGCTGGTCACTACCCTCGAGGTATGTCTATTTCTGGTGTCGCGCTGGTCGCTACCCTTGAGGTATATCGATTTCTGATGTTCCTGACGTGTGTGTGAGTTGTGAGATTAGATAGAGTAGCCTACCCATGCCCATACGTCAAAAAGTTATCCTCATTATGCATTCATATAGATTGTCTTGTACAGCGTACTTATATATTTTCTACCTATTATAAATGTTTACTGTATTCAAATTGGCATGCTTCTATGTATCTTGTTACGTCCCTCTAAGGACTTAGTCCCTTTCCAGGTGTAGACGATCTTGACTATTCTCAGGAGCACAGATCAGGACTTGCTACTTATCTCTTTCGAGGAGGTCTCCTCTTCGAGTCTTCTTGTTCATTAGACGTTCTTATGTGGTTTCTCTTATGTTCTAGTTGGTAGTGTATTTGTCTCCACCCAACTACTTGTTTTTATCAAGCATTTTATACTTGAATCAGTTATATAGTTGATTGGTTATTTGATTTTGTGGATGAAATCTAGTTATGCCCTGTGACTTGTGATATTATTTATACCATATGTTAGTTAACATTCATATTACAGTGTACGTGCGTATTATGGTATCCATATATTGGAGTTGCCATATACATACGGCTGTCATGCTTACGTATTCCTAGTCCTACGTATTTTGGGACTGGGGCATGACATATTTTTGTGGTGGCCCATGCAGGTCGAGAGCATATTGTCTCAGTTATGTTATTGTACAGAGCAAGCCTGCGCATAGGATTAGAATATAGGATCTCATCCACTTATTTAATCACCCCACTTGATTTTTTTTTGTATTCTTGTTTGATTGCTTGCATTGCAGCTTGCTTGATCCTTTCTTAACGTCAATCTTATCTTTTCTCTCGTGCTTGATAGGGGTTAGGACGATGACTTATACTAGGTATATACACTCTACTGTTCAATAACACTATTAGTTAAATTATTGTAAGTTGGGTAGTATGCCTCATAACCTAATATCACATAGTTCTTTTGACTCATTAATGAAGTATAATTGAATGACACCAACTATAGGCTTGCATAAGAAGATAGTGGTTATCTAGACTATAGAACTTAGAGGCCCATACCCCCATTTGGTCGACTATAGACTTAAACGATAAGTTAGTATGGCAACTATAGAGGCAGTATAGCAACTGTAGAGGCACAACACTGGTCTTCTTGGTAAACTTGAATTATTTTGTACATTCTTTCATCATAATCCAGCGTACTTATATTTTTTGGACTACCTCCGCTTATGCTGCTATTTTATAGCCTAGTTTTACAAGCTTATTCTTTTATCGAGCTTGTTCATGACATATGTGTTATTGGGTACGCCTACTAATACATTGTCTAAATCAGAATCAGTGTATTATGGTCTGATCAACCTTAATGTACTTGGTTCGCTCTTCGCATGACTACTTAACGTAGATTGAGATATAGTTGACTCAACTTGTTAGACGAATATACTTGCCCTCTAGACTGGTCAGAGCATATCATGTCAGGTACATAACCGTTCTGATGTGAACATGCGAATAGGAATTTACCAAAATAAAATTTCAAACCACAACTGCCTTGGCCACTCCCTTTTGAATTCTTTAAATCGCTTTGAACCCCGTACTTGTATTCTATCACCTCCTCCTTGAATTCTTTATTGTTGTTTTTCGTCTTTCCCTATTTCGGAAAGACAAACGCTCGTGCTTGGTATAAGTTTGATACATGGAGAGTACTAGACATACCCCATAGGCCAATCACATTATTTGGTGACTATCTTTCGTAATTAAGGGCCCATCACATGTGATATATTTGGTGTTAAATTTTTTTTAGGATTGAATAACATGATTAAATAATTAGAGAAAGTTTTTCTTAAATGTATAGCCTATGTGATAGATCGGTAAATTCTAAGATGGATAGAAGTTGCATTGTCAACTTGAGGTAAATTTTTTTAGATTGCGATCAAGTAAGAATAGATTGAGTGATTTAAGTCATTTTAAATTTTGAGAATTTTTTTAGAAGAATGATTACGATGATGAGGATTTAGCAAATCATGCCTTATTTTTAATTTCGAGGACGAAATTCTTTTAAGTTGGGTAGATTGTAAACCACCTCACCCAAAAATAGGTATTTGGTGTGTATTTTTTATTTTTTGTATTTGTTTTAGACTTTCTTTTAATTTATTAAAATCCAATAAATTTATAGGATACTTCACCGTGGTTTAGACATTAATAATATGGGATGGCCCCAAAATCTGTATCGTCCTTCATAGGAAGTAGCCTACACAAGAGACACTACCTGTAGGATCTTTTCGTGGCACAGAAATTAGATCCCTTGGTGTTAGTATGACATTAGTGTAACGACCATAGAATAATGGTTAAATATTAGAAATTATATATATAATTTAATTATGGTTATTTTCTAATTCTAACTCTTCTACAATTAGCATCCCATAACTTCGTGCCAAATTAGATATTTATCTCATTTTTATGGATGTGCATATTATTTACTATTACTTATTTTATAGATAACCATTTAATTAATTACTTAGTTAATTAGATAATGAAATGATTCGATTTATATAACTAGATAAATATATAATTATTAATTACAAAATATTTTATAAAATATTTGTAGTGTAGCATTTTATTAAGGATTTATAAAGTAATTTTCTAGAATTTATTTGGTGTGCAAATATTATTTTTGGATTTTTAGCCTCATCTATATAAATAAATAAATATATGGTTATTAAATAATAAAATAATAATAATAATATTAGTGATACTACTACTACTACTACTACTACTACTAATAATAATAAGAAAAGAAAAGATAATAATAGTAGTAGTAATTATAGTAAAAGAATAAAGAAAAAAAAGATAACTACTAATTAATCTAAAACCTTAAACCTAACCTTTAACCTAACCAAACTAATAAAACCTAAAGCAAACCACTACCCAATTCCCACAACCCCACCTTCACAACACCCGTGAATCCCATCCCCTCTCTTCATCTCCCTCTCCCTCTCCCTTATATATATATATACATACACACACACACACACACACACACACACACACACACACATATATATATATATATATATAAACTATACAAAACCCTAATACCCAAACCCTAACACTAGACCTCGACCCCGACGACCGACCGCCGGCGAACCTCCGGCCGACCGTCCCCGCACCCAGACCGCCGCTGCAGCACGCCGGCCGTCCGCCGTCCATCCGCGAGTGCGCACCGCACGTACGCGCACGCGCATGCGCACAGTTTTGGCCCATCTTCAAGGTGATGTATCTACCTCAATTTTGATTATTTTTGCGTGCGGTTTATTCGTGTACGTTCACAACCTAACCCTCTAGGATTTTTATTCAAGCGACACGAATTTTTGTGTCCTGAATTGGTCAAAAAATCGACCAAAAAATGACTGGAAAACTGACCAAAACAGTTCAGAATTTTGACTCTAAAACCCCATGTTCACACCCAATTTGCCATCAACCTGTTTATTATTTTCAAAAACAAATAAAAGGTTTTTTCTTCTCCATATAACCGAGAATTTTTTTGTTCATTTAGTTTTTGTTAATTTGTTCTATGTGTAAAATTATTCAACCTCTAAATTGACCAAAAACTTGCTTTTAAAATATTAGAAAATTGTGATACGGAGCGCGCTCCACCAAACGGGACCGCCTCGTCGTGTACCAATTGCACCGAAAGGTTTGTATGGTATATCTGGACGTGTAGGCTTTCGCGAAAACTGATTTGAACGTGTTTGCACGTCGGAATCAACATGTATCCGTAAAAAGTCCCCATATCACAACTTTTGCAAAATATCGCACCATTTAATATACACTCGTTGGAATGCTACGAAACTTATGCCATTGGATTCGTGGTATCACGTTGGTCCTGTGACCCAAGTTTCATGCGATTCTAAGACAGTTGACCAAGCCGCCTATTTGTGGCCCCCATACTTTTAGGACGAATTTGTGTTCGGCTCAACGGAATCCAAAATTGGACATACCGTTGAGTTCGTAGTGACGTTTAGAATTTTTTTGACCTATCATTTATCCCATTTAGAGACCTTTATCCCTGGCACATTTTTCGGTGTAAAGTGGCCCACATGTGGACCCGTCTTGACCCGAAATTACTGTTTTGCCCTTGTGTCCAAATTGGACGAATGGGTAGTATTTTCAATCTATCTTGCTTATTCTAGGAACGTTGATGATATTTATTTCAGCATCCGGAGACGTTCATTCTGATGCCATAATTCTGATCCATTGTGCCTGACGTCTGGACGCTTACACTTTGCAGCTTTCTTGCCAGGCAAGATACCTTGCCAAATTGCTTACAGTACTTTTGCATGCTTATTATATTTTATATATTCATTGCATGTGTATTTTTTTAGTCATAATTATATACTATATATATATATGTTGACACACACTTGACAAATAGTATCATGGGAGGGGAGGACAATAAGTAGGCGTATGGGCTATAACCACTCTGGTAAACTGTAGTAACTAGCACGCACTACGGTAGTTGTGTCATGCTGGTCACTAACCTCGAGGTATGTCGATTTCTGGTGTCGCACTGGTCGCTACCCTTGAGGTATGTCAATTTTTGATGTTCCTGACGTGTGTGTGAGTTGTGAGATTAGATAGAGTAGCCTACCCATGCCCATACGTCAAAAAGTTATCCTCATTATGCATTCATATAGATTATCTTGTACAGCGTACTTATATATTTTCTACCTATTATAAATGTTTACTGTATTCAAATTGGCATGCTTCTATGTATCTTGTTACGTCCCTCTAAGGACCTGGTCCCTTTCCAGGTGTAGACGATCTTGACTATTCTCAGGAGCACAGATCAGGACTTGCTACTTATCTCTTTCGAGGAGGTCTCCTCTTCGAGTCTCCTTGTTCATTAGACGCTCTTATGTGGTTTCTCCTATGTTCTAGTTGGTAGTGGATTTGTCTCCACCCAACTACTTGTTTTTATCAAGCATTTTATACTTGAATCAGTTATATAGTTGATTGGTTATTTGATTTTGTGGATAAAATCTAGTTATGCCCTGTGACTTGTGATATTATTTATACCATATGTTAGTTAACTTTCATATTACAACGTACGTGCGTATTATGGTATCCATATATTGGAGTTGCCATATACATACGGCTGTCATGCTTACGTATTCCTAGTTCTACGTATTTTGGGACTGGGGCATGACATATTTTTGTGGTGGCCCATGCAGGTCGAGAGCATATTGTCTCGGTTACGTTACTGTACCGAGCAAGCCTGCGCATAGGATTAGAATATAGGATCTCATCCACTTATTTAATCACCCCACTTGATTTTATTTTGTATTCTTGTTTGATTGCTTGTATTACATCTTGCTTGATCCTTTCTTAACGTCAATCTTATCTTTTCTCTCGTGCTTGATAGGGGTTAGAAAGATGACTTATACTAGGTATATACACTCTACTGTTCAATAACACTATTAGTTAAATTATTGTAAGTTGGGTAGTATGTCTCATAACCTAATATCACATAGTTCTTTTGACTCATTAATGAAGTATAATTGAATGACACCAACTATAGGCTTGCATAAGAAGATAGTGGTTATCTAGACTATAGAACTTAGAGGCCCATACCCCCATTTGGTCGACTATAGACTTAAACGATAAGTTAGTATGGCAACTGTAGAGGCAGTATAGCAACTGTAGAGGCAAAACACTGGTCTTCTTGGTAAACTTAAATTATTTTGTACCTTCTTTCATCATAATCCAGCGTACTTATATTTTTTGGACTACCTCCGCTTATGCTGCTATTTTATAGCCTAGTTTTACAAGATTATTCTTTTATCGAGCTTGTTCATGACATATGTGTTATTGGGTACGCCTACTAATACATTGTCTAAATCAGAATCAGTGTATTATGGTCTGATCAACCTTAATGTACTTGGTTCGCTCTTCGCATGACTACTTAACGTAGATTGAGATATAGTTGACTCAACTTGTTAGACGAATATACTTGCCCTCTAGACTGGTCAGAGCATATCATGTCAGGTACATAACCGTTCTGATGTGAACATGCGAATAGGAATTTACCAAAATAAAATTTTAAACCACAACTGCCTTGGCCACTCCCTTTTGAATTCTTTAAATCGCTTTGAACCCCGTACTTGTATTCTATCACCTCATCCTTGAATTCTTTATTGTTGTTTTCCGTCTTCCCCTATTTCGGAAAGACAAACGCTCGTGCTTGGTATAAGTTTGATACATGGAGAGTACTAGACATACCCCATAGGCCAATCACATTACTTGGTGAGTATCTTTCGTAATTAAGGGCACATCACATGTGATATATTTGGTGTTAAATTTTTTTAGGATTGAATAACATGATTAAATAATTAGAGGAATTTTTTCTTAAATGTATAGCCTATGTGATAGATCGGGAAATTCTAAGATGGGTAGAAGTTGCATTGTCAACTTGAGGTAAATTTTTTTAGATTGTGATCAAGTAAGAATAGATTGAGTGATTTAAGTCATTTTAAATTTTGAGAACTTTTTTAGAAGAATGATTACGATGATGAGGATTTAGCAAATCATGCCTTATTTTTAATTTCGAGGACGAAATTCTTTTAAGTTGGGTAGATTGTAAACCCCCTCACCCAAAAATAGGTATTTGGTGTATATTTTATATTTTCTGTATGTTTTAGACTTTTTTTTAATTAATTAAAATCCAATAAATTTATTAGGATACTTCACCATGGTTTAGAAATTAATAATATAGGATGGCCCCAAAATCTGTATCGTCCTTCATAGGAAGTAGCCTACACAACAGACACTACCTGTAGGATCTTTTCGTGGCATAGAAATCCGATCCCTTGGTGTTAGTTTGACATTAGTATAACGACCATAGAATAATGGTTAAATATTAGAAATTATATATATAATTTAATTATGGTTATTTTCTAATTCCAACTCTTCTACAATTAGCATCCCATAACTTCGTGCCAAATTAGACATTTTTCTCATTTTTATGGATGTGCATATTATTTACTATTACTTATTTTATGGATAACCATTTAATTAATTAGATAATGCAATGATTCGATTTATATAACTAGATAAATATATAATTATTAATTACAAAATATTTTACAAAATATTTGGTGTGTAGCATTTTATTAAGGATTTATAAAGTAATTTTCTAGAATTTATTTGGTGTGCAAATATTATTTTTGGATTTTTAGTCTCATATATATATAAATAAATATATGGTTATTAAATAATAATAATAATAATAATAATAATAGTGATACTACTACTACTAATAATAATAATAAGAAGAAGAAAAGAAAAGATAATAATAGTAGTAGTAATTATAGTAAAAGAATAAAGAAAAAAAAGATATCTACTAATTAATCTAAAACCTTAAACCTAACCCTTAACCTAACCAAACTAAAAAAACCTAAAGCAAACAACTACCCAATTCCCACAACCCCACCTTTACAGCACCCGTGAATCCCATCCCCTCTCTTCATCTCTCTCTCCCTCTCCCTTATATATATATATATATATATATATATATATATATAAACTATACAAAACCCTAATACCCAAACCCTAACCCTAGACCTCGACCCCGACGACCGACCGCCAGCGAACCTCCGGCCGACCGTCCACGCGCCCAGACCGCCGTCGTAGCCCGCCGGCCTGCCGCCGTCCGTCCGCGAGTGCGCACCGTCGTACGCACACGCATGCGCACAGTTTTGGCCCATCTTCAAGGTGATGTATCTCCCTCAATTTTGATTATTTTTGCGTGCGATTTGTTCGTGTACGTTCACAACCTAACCCTCTAGGATTTTTATTGAAGCAGCATGAGTTTTTGTGTCCTGGATTGGTTGAAAAATTGACCGAAAAATGATCAAAAACTGACCAAAACAGTTCAGAATTTTGACTCAAACCCCATGTTCACACCCAATTTGCTATCAACCTGTTTATTATTTTCAAAAACAAATAAAAGGGTTTTTCTTCTCCATATAACCGAGAATTTTTCTGTTCTTTTAGTTTTTGTTAATTTGTTCTATGCGTAAAATTATTCAACCTCCAAATTGACCAAAAACTTGCTTTTATAATATTGGAAAATTATGATACGGAGCGCGCCCCGCCAAACGGGACCGCCTCATCGTATACCAATTGCACCGAAAGGCGCGAATGGTATATCTGGACGTGTGGGCTTTTGCGAAAACTTATTTGGACGTGTGTGCACGTTGAAATCAACATATTTCCGTAAAAAGTCCCCGTATCGCAACTTTTGTAAAACACCGCACCATTTAGTGTACGCTTGTTGGAATGCAAAAAAACTTACGCCATTGGATTCGTGGTATCACATTAGTACTGTGACCCAAGTTTCATGCGATTCTGAGATAGTTGACCAAGCCGGCTATTTGCGGGTCCCACGGTTGACTTTTAGGGCAAATTTGTGTTCGACTCACCAGAATCCAAAATTGGACATACCGTTGAGTTCGTAGTGACGTTTAGAATTTGTTTGACCTATAATTTGTCCCATTTAGAGATCTTTACCCCTGACATACTTTTTGGTGTAAAGTGGCCCACATGTGGACCCGCCTTAACCCAAAATTACCGTTTTTCCCCTGTGTCCCAATTGGACGAAAGGGTAGTATTTTCTAGCTATCTTGCTTATTCTGGGAACGTTGGTGATATTTATTTCAGCATCCGGAGACGTTCATTCTGATGCCATAGTTCTGATCCATTGTACGTGGCGTCTGGACGCTTACACTTTGCAGATTTCTTGCCAGGCAAGATACCTTGCCAAATTGCTTACAATACTTTTGCATTCTTATTATATTTTATATATTCATTGCATGTGTGTTTTCTTTTAGTCATAATTATATACTTTATATATATGTTGATACACACTTGACACATAGTATCATGGGAGGGGAGGATAATCAGTAGGCGTATGGGCTATAACCACTATGGTAAACCATACTAACTAGCATGCACTACGGTAGTTGTGTCGCACTGGTCGCTACCCTCAAGGTATGTCAATTTCTGGTGTCGCGCTGGTTGCTACCCTTGAGGTATGTCGATTTCTGATGTTTCTGACGTGTGTGTGAGTTATGAGATTAGATAGAGTAGCCTACCCATGCCCATACGTTAAAAAGTTATCCTCATTATGCATTCATATAGATTGTCTTGTACAGCGTACTTATATATTTTTTACCTATTATGCATGTTTACTGTATTCAAATTGGCATGCTTCTATGTATCTTATTACGTCCCACTGAGGACCTGGTCCCTTTCCAGGTGTAGACAATCTTGACTATTCTCAGGAGCACGGATCAGGACTTTCTACTTATCTCTTTCGAGGAGGTCTCTTCTTCGAGTCTCATTGTTCATTAGACGTTCTTTTGTGGTTTCTCTTATGTTTTAGTTGGTAGTGGATTTGTCTCCACCCAACTACTTGTTCTTATCAAGCATTTTATACTTGAATCAGTTATATAGTTGATTGGTTATTTGATTTTGTGGATGAGATCTAGTTATGCCCTGTGACTTGTGATAATATTTATACCACATATGAGTTAACATTCATATTATAGCGTACGTGCGTATTATGGTATCCATATCTTGGAGTTGCCATAAACATACGACTGACATGCTTACGTATTCCTAGTCTTACGTATTTTAGGACTGGGGCGTGACAAAAATTTCTAACCCTATCTAGTCTACCTAAAATAATAATTTGAGGGGGTTTACATCCTTCCCAACTTAGAAGAATTTTGTCCCCGAAATTAAAAGTAAAGCACGAATGAGAGATACGAGAATTTAAAAAATTTAACAGGTAATCAAATGCAGTACGTAAATTCGTACCTCAGTCCTTAAATAAATGCGAAAAATGCTGTCGAATAGAATCCTCGCGCTCCCAGGTAAACTCGCCTGGCGAATGATGCTTCCATGCAACCCTGACCAGTCGAATAGTCTGTTACCTCAAAATCTTTTCACTGCGATCGAGTATCCCCACTGGCTGCTCCGTATATGATAAACTGGGCTCGATTGTAATCTCTGAATGATCGAGCACGTGTCTAGGGTCTGCCACGTATCTCCTCAACTGTGATACATGAAATACGTCGTGCACTCCTTCTAATGATGGCGATAATGCAAGACGATTAGCCACTTCGCCAACTCCCTCCAAGATGTTAAATGGTCCGATGTACCTCGGACTCTGCTTGCCTCTGCCCCCGAATCTGATGGTACCATGAGTGGATGATATCTTTAAAAATATATGGTCACCTTCCTTAAACTCCAAAGGTCCGTAGTGCGTATCTGCCCAATGCTTCTGTCTGTCCTGTGCTACGCACATATGGCCCTGAATCTGCTTTACTTTCTCCATCGTCTGTGTCACCAACTCTGGACTAAGTATCTGACGCTCTCCCACGTCACTCCAACATACCGGTGACCTACACTTCCTGCCGTACAGTGCCTCATAAGGCGCCATCTGTATGCTATCTTGGTAGTTGTTGTTACAAGAGAATTCCACCAAGTGTAGATGGTCCTCCCAAGATCCTCCAAAGTCGATCATGCACGCTCTCAACATATCCTCTAGTATCTTAATTGTGCGCTCTGACTGACCATCAGTCTGTGGATGATATACAGTGCTGAACTTGAGGCGAGTTCCTAGACTCTCTTGCATCCTCCGCCACTCCGTGGACTGCCCAACTCTGAAGGGCAAAAAATGTGCAGACTTGGTGAGTCGGTCCACGATAACCCAGGCTGCATCCTTCCCACTAGGGCTCCTCGGGAATCCCATGACGAAGTCTATAGTAATGTGCTCCCACTTCTACTCGGGAATGGGAAGCGACTGCAATAGTCCTGCAGTCCTCTGTTGTTCGGCCTTGACTTGCTGACAGACCAAACATCTCGCCACCAATCTCGTAATCTCCCTCTTCATCCTATGCCACCAGTAGTGTTGTCTCAAATCTCGGTACATCTTCGTACCCCCGGGATGAATAGAATAATTCGAGCTATGTGCCTCGGTCATCAACTCCTGGCGTAGCTCGCCATTCGGAACGTATAGGCGATCTCTACACCTCAATATTCCGTCTTCATGAATCCAGAGTCCCGTCTGCATGCTGGCCTCTGTCCTCTCTCGCAGTCGTCGAAATCTTGTATCTGTAGACAGGGCTGCCTTGATCCTCTCAACCAATGTAGAATGAATCTCTAGACTGGCCATCTGTCCATCCCTGCCTGGCAATACATCCTATATCCCGAGCTCCTGAAGATCCTCTAACAAATGCCGCTGAGTCATCAAAAAGTATGCGATAGGCTTCCTGCTTAAGGCATCTGCTACTACATTCGCCTTGCCAGGGTGGTAATGTAACTCTATCTCATAGTCTGTCATCAACTCTAGCCATCGCCTCTGTCTCATGTTGGGTTCCTTCTGAGTGTAGACATACTTTAGACTTTTATGATATATGTAAATCCTAACCCGCTCTCCATAAAGGTAGTGCCGCCATAGCTTTAGTGCAAATATCACTACAGCTAGCTTTAGATCATGTGTCGGATAGTTCTTCTTATGAAACCTCAGCTGTCTCGATGCGTAGGCTATCACCTTGCCGTGCTGCATCAATACACATCTTAAATCGCTCCCAAACGCATTGCTATATACCACAAATCCTCCCAATCCCGAAGGAAGTGTCAAAATCGGTGCTGATGTCAGACGCTTTTTTAGCTCATCGAAAGTCGTCTGACACTCCTCAGTCCAGATAAACTCTTCACCTTTATGCGTCAGCCGCGTCATAGGCGCAGCGATCCTTAAAAATTTTTCCACGAACCTTCAATAATATCCGGCAAGTTCGAGAAAACTCCTAATCTCTGTAACTGATGTAGGGGTAGGCCACGTCTCTACTGCAGCGATCTTCTCTGGGTCAACTGATAGTCCATCTCCGGTGATTATGTATCCTAGGAATGTTACTCTATCCAAGCAGAACTCACATTTGCTGAGCTTGGCATACAGCCTCTCCTGCCTCAACGTCTCCAACACGATCCTGAGATGCCCCTCATGCTCCTCCTAGCTCTTGGGATATACCAAGATGTCGTCGATAAATACGACCACAAACTTATACAAGTACTAGTCGAAAACCTTGTTCATCAGGCTCATAAATACCGCTAGCGCATTGGTTAAACCAAACGGCATGACTAGAAACTCATAGTTCTCGTACTTCGTCCGAAAAGCTGTCTTCAGAATGTCCTCCCTTCGTACCTTGATTTGATGATGGCCGGATCTGAGATCGATCTTTGAAAATACATATGCGCCACTTAGCTGATCAAATAAATCATCGATGCGCGGCAAAGGGTACTTGTTCTTTATCGTTACAGCATTTAACGCCCTGTAAACGATACACAAACGTACTGTCCCGTCCTTTCTCGGCACAAATAAGATGGGTGCTCCCCATGGAGAAACACTAGCCCGAATGAAACCTTTGTCTAAGAGATCATCTACTTGGACCTTCATCTCAACCAACTCCTTCGGTGCTAGTCTGTAGACGGGGGAACTAACTGGCTCGGCTCCGGGAGTCAACTCTATAGTGAACTCTATCTCTCTGTCCGGTGGCAGGCCTGGAAGATCCTCTGGAAACATGTCCTCAAACTCTGATATAAAGTGAGGGTATACCGGTTCACCTTCTACAATGTGTGCCTCTAAGGTAGATGGGCACCATGCTCTCGGGCTCCCCGAAGAAACTCAAACTCAGGGTGATCTGGTGGTCTAAATATAATGCAACCACGTCGACAATCTAGCGTCGCATGGTATTGGCTCGACCAATCCATGCCTAGGACAATGTCATAGTCTAGACTTAACCTTATAATAAATTCTCCCGTTCTATTTACAACACTAATCCTCAAAAAAAATTCTTCCTTCCCTAATATATAATTACTCCTTCTCAAATTTCTCCCTAAAATTATATTCCTCAAATTTTTTCTTTCCATTATTTATTGCTCCGAGTTACATATTAAAAATTATAATAATGCTATCACCCAAGCACATGCTAGAATTCTTGGTATCAGATAATCATCTTCCAGGTGAGAGCCTAACATTTCATCTTCTTTAGTTCATAATATCGTTCATGGTATCGCTATATGCTACAACTAATTCCTAGTATCTGGCTATTCATCTCCATAAATTATTCTAGAGGGTTAGGATCAACGATCTTTCTAGCTCCCAGTACTTCCCAAATCACTGCTATCTCACGTATGGGTAGGGTTTTATCAGTTCTAGGAACATAAACTAGGTCCAATTCTCTTGCTAACAATCCACACTAGTTCTAGAATCTAAAAGATCCTATCAATCTACCCTACAAAGGATAACAATCATCTCAGAGAATATTAAACAAATCATGTCTTCTGTCTTCTGGACTATGATCTTCTTCTGGAAGGAACCATCAAGCACAAGCATCCGTCTTTCCAAAATAAAAGGAGATGAGAAACAATGATAACAATATTGATGAAAAAAACGAATATAATTTGGAAGTCCAAGGGCGATAATCAAATATAAAGGGAGTTTTTAAAAAAATTGATTATGGATTGAGATCCTATTCAACAATAAATCCTAAATTGCAGGCTCGTTTGGTATAGGATCATAACCGAAATGATATGCTCTTGACCTGCATGGGCCACTACAAAAATATGTCACACCCCAGTCCCAAAATACGTAGGACTAGGAATACGTAACATGCCAACTATGCATTCGACCAAAATCTGGTCCGACTCGAATACATATAAGCTGCATTATAATTGTCACTATTTAAATAATCAAGTAAATATAAATATCTATATCTCAATCCACAATGAACAGAATACACAAGAATGAGCTACATATGCTAAAGTCGGCCGCTCAGTAACACACAAACTCGAATAGACTCAAGAAGAAATATGAGTCTATAAAACTAGGCTACATCAGCAGATGAATAAATAATATAAATAACTAGCCATAACTCCGGTAGAAATGATATAAGTACCTAGTACCAATGCCTGCAAGACAAGCAACTCTATCAGCAACACCAAAGGCTCCAAAATCGTCTATACTGCAAAAACTAGGAGGAGACCAGGTCCTCAGAGGGATGTAACAAGGTACAAAAATAGTATACCATAGTATAACAGAAAGAAACAAGTACAATGTCGGTATAATCTAGCATAACCACCTAAGTGAGACACAACTTTGAAGACAATGTTCGACGTGTGGGCTGTCCAAATATAAAATCGTAGCTCCGAACACAGAGACACATGGGGCGTACCGTAGCTCCAAGCACAGAGTCATACGGGTGATACTACGACTTCGGATACATGAACACTTCATAAATAGGAACATATACATATATATAGCGCGTTCAGAGTAGCCCAAACGACTAGTAACTGTCTTTCCCTCCCAAAGCGGTCAACAAGTGTTTGTTGAACCTGAACCTCTATCTAACAGTCTCGTCATACTAAAGTAACTATCAACAATCATGACCCTAAAGTCGTCCCAGATTTCGATCATGCTGATAGTATCAGGATACAGGAAGTCTGGCACGATGATGGTGTCTGAATGTATCCTAGGATTCCAATATAATCAAGTAGGTACATCAAGGTGTCGCGAACATCTATCAATCGATACCAGATGTTACAAACGAATGTCTGCACTCGGTTATTACCCGGACGCTAAGTAACGATTCTGATCCAAAGCGCGCACAATGCATAGAATAAATAAATAGAAATATGGAAACTAAGATACAGGATGGCAATGTACACTTGCTTGGATCCGGATGCTGATGGTGGGGCTCCGGTACAACGTCCAAGTCCGCGGATCCCGAAGTACCTAGAGACTATATATATGATTAAACAATAAACTATCATAATGCTATTCTAAAATAAGAGGTGACACACGTCTATCATAGGCTTCAGTCTTAGTTACATATAGCTTACATAGACACTAAACTAGAGGGTTGACCCAAGTTGACTAAAGGAACGTTGCATCAAATACGATCAATGTATAACGTCATCAAACCAAATCTTCAATCCCTTAATATTAATCACGGTGAGTTCAGTCGTTCAAGCTATGCTCATCCTCAACTATATCATCCATGTATTCACAGACGTTATTTGTACATTCAATTTATTCATCCTCAAATAAATTAGTTATTAATTATCAAGCTCTCAATAAATAACCTTCATTATATTATTATAACACCATTTCACATATTTATACCTACTCTTCAATATTTATCATAAAAACTCACATGAAGTAATCATGAACCCTAACCCTAACTAGGTTCTCTTATCTTAAGCATAACTACACAAAAAATAAGAAGGTTGACGAGTTACCCTGGGAGCTGCAGGTGGTGGCAGCGGTGATGCTGTGGCTTCGGTCAGGGATAGCGTCGACTGCAGGGGTGGCGTGCATGTCGACCGAGGTGGTGGGGGTGCTCGACTGTGTGAAGAAGGTATTGCTCGAGGTGGTGGTCGTGGGGTGGTGAAGCTGGTCGTGGAGGTGGTGGTGCTGGAGGTGGTTGTCGTAGTGGTGCTGGCCGTGGAGGTGGTGGCCGAGGGTGGTGCTGGCCGTGGAGGTGGTGGTGCGAGGGTATTGGTGGTGATGGCAGGTGTACGTGAAGGAGAGGTAATTGGTGCGGTGGTGCTGACCGTGGAGGTGGTGGTAGTGGTGGTGCGAGGGTGGTGATGGTGATGGCGGGTGGAGGTGATCGTCTTGGTGGTGCTAGCCGTGAAGGTGGTGGTCGAGGGTGGTGCTGGTGATGGCGGGTGGAGGTGTGAGGGTGGTGAGGATGATGGTGGAGGGAGGTATTGGTAGTGGTGGTCGAGGGTGGAGGCTGCTGCGGGTGGTTGGCAGTAGTAAGGTGGCCGTGCGGTTGGCAGCAGCGGTGGTGCATTACTCCGGTACGGTGGCGGAGCTAAGGGAGAAGGCTGTTATGGGTGGAGGTGTGAGGGAGCTTGGCCGGAGAAGGCGGGTAATGGCCGGTTGCGGGTGGAGGCAAAGTTGAAGAAGAAGACGTGAAGAAGAAGAAGAAGAAGAAGAAGTGAAGGAGAAGAAGTAGTAAAGAAGAAGAATTAGTCGGCTGAAGGAAGAGGGAGGAGAGAGAGAGAGGGGTTTCCTAGGATTCTAGGGATTAGGGCCGGCTCATTAGGAATGGTGTGAAGAGGAGTTTTATAGGAGAATGTGTGGTGGTGATGAGAGTGCATTTTGAATCAAGGGCCTTGATTCATCATGAAGAAATTGTACAAAACAATAGGGGGAGAGAGAGGGTGTGGGGTTTCTTCATTTGGCGTTAACCAATAGGGTGGTGACACCTAGCACCATATTTGCTAATAAGCCCCTTAACCTTTGGGTATTTGCACAAGAAGGAAAAGTGGTGGGGATTTGGTGTGAGAAGTGGTGTTTGGGGTTATGTAGGGTGAAGGGGTGTTGTGTGTTTTGCATGGGCTTCATGAAAGGTGTATTTGGTTAAATTGGGGTTAAGTTGGGATTAGTTTAAGTTGGTTTCCCCAATTTAATTAAATAAAGTGTCATATGCTCTTAAATTAAATGGGGGCACATGGGGTATCAATTAGGAGGACACAAAGGTCATGAACGGTGTAGGTTTGATGTTAGTCTTGGCCCCTTTAATTGGTTCGGTGAAACGGATTGAGTTTGTGTCCCCAAATCGATGGCAACGACACAAGTACGCGACATAGGATTAAAGAATTGATTTCGGGACTGGAAAGTTGTGTAATTAAATTAGAGCACAAGGGAGTGTGTTTGTGAGTGACAGAAAAATCCAGCGCCTTGGTCGGCTTGTCAGGTCAAGAGTGCAACAATTTGTTGGGAATTAAGGGCTATTATTGGGCTCCAAATATTGTAGCAACGGTAGGATGCACTTAGGATTTAAATTAAAGAACAAGTCAACGTAGCCTAATTTCTAAACCCAAACACCTTGATGCTAAACGAAAATTTCTAACCCTATCTAGTCTACCTAAAATAATAATTTGAGTGGGTTTACAATATATATATATATATATATATATATATAATTGTATGCATTTGTGTCTAAGTGTAGAATGTACCACTTGAGCACATGAGTGTTAGTAAGTGGTGTTGTAGATGAGTGTGTTGCAAAATGAATGTGATACTTATGTTTGTGACGGCGATACAGGAAGACGAACAAAATAAATTTTTAGATGATGATTGAAAATTAAATAAAATTTATTTCTACTTTTTTTGTTGCCTACTTCTGTGATACTTATGTTTGTGACGGCGATATATACTTATCTCTGTGTATTTGTGGCCTAGTTCTCTGATACTTATGTTTGTGACGGTGATACATACTTATGTTTTATAATAGTGACACTTTTATTATTTAGACATTTATTGTGGCCTAGTTCATAACTTCTGTATATTTTTTTCTGTCATGTAATCTAAATATCTTTGTATATTTGTTTTATTATTATATGTTGTTCTCAGATATGTCTGGACGATGCGGATTCTATTCCTGTGGTAGATCCTCTAGACTTCCTTTTTAGGACATGGATACTCCTTCACGATCCTCGTCCCCGAGTTCTCTATACTATCGAACAGTAGTACCTCAGACTGCGACTGCGACGACCGTACGTGGCAGTACTCCTGAGACCAGCAGTACTCCTGGGACCAGCAGTTCCAGGCTCGAGAGTATCCCGTCTAGTATTCCTGCTCCGTCCAATGTTCCTGCTGCTGATGGTACCACAAAAAAAAGGATGAGATGGCGGTCGAGCCGACTCCGTCTCCATATCAGAGCGATCCTCCGTGCGCTCTGCCGGATGAGACGAGAATGGAGATTTGGACTGATGGCCCTATAAAGTAAGTTAATTAGTTATTTTTTCTTATATATATATATATATATATATATATATATATATATATATATATATATATATATATTCACTTTTTAACGAGTTTAATTATCAATGTATATATAGTTATCGTCCCCCGGTGGTACAGAGATCACTGGGATATTTTCTGAGGCAAAACTATGGTGGACCATGGATAAACTACTCGGATGCCTCGGAAGAGAGAAATACGTTCTGGTTTTGGCACTTTAAGGTAAAAGTATATTTGATTTAAACATCATTAATATTTTTATGTTAATATTTTATAACTAACTATTGTACTTCTTGTAGAGAACATATTTTTATCCACCACACTGGGTCGCATAGATCGAGCAGCAGTTTTATTCCGTCGCCGCCAAGCTCATCCGTGATGTTATGAATGATCAGAATGCTCGTGATCGCGAAGAAAAACTGATCCAAGGCTGGATCACTCCTGACATTGGACTGTGATGAGGGTTAGATTCAACGAGGATAAGTATAGGAAAAGTCGAAGAAGGCCAAGGCAGCTCGACTGAGGACAGAAAAGTGGTGTGGTGGGTCAATTTCGATGATGGAACATTTCCGTCGCTTGGTACGTCTTTCATTGTATACGTACAATTTTTAATCATCATGGCCTAATTTTTTACTTTAATAAAATATAATATATTTTTTAACAGGTCTAGAGGGGTGAGGACTCGAACATGGTGACAGTTGTAGAAGCATGAAAAATACGCTGGGAAGAGCTACACAGCTTCTTGATACAGAGCAGCGTAAGCAGAGGCCTTCAGAGCCATCAGGCGTACAACAGAGTTTTCTCCGCTAAAATACAGCGTGAAGAATAAAGCTCAAAGGACCATCCGCATAAGTGCAGTACGTCCAGGCCGCTCCAGCGTGAAACAGAGCTCTTCATCGCCTCCATGGCGTAAAACTCAACCACTCTCAAAGCAGCGTGATAGCGTACGAGGAACGCTTCATCTTCCCCGAAATGAACCTGTCAAGTCACGCAGTAAATCTGACCTCTGACTCCTGACAAAAGGTGATGCACGGCTACCCAGACGACGGCTGGAAACGATGGCAGACCTCTTTGGACGCGTCCCACAGTATGATGACGGATCTCACCATTTGATGCAAAGGATTTGGTAAAACATCACCAAACCGTCGTTTACTGGAGTCCCCTCAGCATAAACCGCTCTTTTGCGTACCAGGGAATACGCCGCCCTGTTTTACACAGGCAAACATGAGCTGTTTTATGCTCCGCAGCAGACAAACCGCCTGCCACGTCAAAAGCTGCACTTCGTACGGGGTTCGAGGCACGTCTCCACGTCTAATTGCACAGAGCGGTGACAGTTTCTCTCAAGACATGTCTCTGCGATGGATGCACAGAAGGCCTGCAGACCTTCGAAACACGCCTCCGCATTTAATGCATAAGATGATGGCAAATCTCTGCAAGAGATTTGGTTATATCTTCAAAAGCCGTAATTCCAACTAAGGCGTCTACATCAGCACGGTATGCAGCGGCTTCTACGCCCATTCAGGATCTGTGCTCAAGCGGCTTCTACGCCCATTCAGGATCTGTGCTCAAGCGGCTTCTACGCCCATTCTGGCACGATATGCAGCGGCTTCTACGTCCATTCAGGATCTGTGCTCACTCGGCTTCCACGCCTACTCAGTCTCTACGACCACTCAGTCTTTACGACTACTCGGCTTCCACGCCTACTCGGCTTCTATGCCTGTTCGGCTTCTATGCCTGCTCGGCTTCCACGCCTACTCGGCTTCTATGCCTGTTCGGCTTCTATACCTACTTGGCTTCTATGCCATGGTGACGGACATTTGGCTTCTACGCCAACCTCTTCTACACAATGGATACCTACCCGCGTGGCTTTTACGCCATGATCTTAGTAGAAACCGTATGTGTTGTGTCCCCTTAGTTGGACCCACGTCACCCGCTCAGTCAAAAGATCATCTATACGTAGGCATTGGTTACTTTAACCGTTGTGTAAAAGGGTGCTGTACTTTCCACTCCTCGGTTGCTACACCAACGGAGTGGTCACTGTCACCAAAGACTCTATAAATAGAGGCCCCTGTCAATGGGGAACAAGGTCAAAAAATTGGTCAAGAAACCGATATCAGATCCCAGGTCAAAAATTCGGTCAAGAGTACCAATATCAGATCCAAGGTCGACAATCGGAGAAGATCGAACAAGGAGGAGGGAGAGGGAGAGAGAGAGAGAGAGCCCGGAGCTCAGGCAAAGAGCGGGGATCGACGACTTCGGCATCGTGTGTCCACCCTCTCCTACAACCTTCGAAGCTGCTACCTGTCTTCCACGGCACTTCTTCAATATCGCGTGGTCCAAGGGCTAAAGTGATCGACCGCAGATCAGACACCTATTGCAATTTATACCCAGATTAAATAAATTGTACTCCCACATCCTCGTATAGGATTACATTGTACAAGTTTGTTTGTAAACCAAAGGGCGCGGGTTTCGCACAAACTCCGTCATTGAAATACACTTTCATTCTTTTGTTTAATACCACAAATAAGATGGCGACTCTGCTGGGGACGTCTTTCTCTTCTGACGAGGAAGTAATTGCTCAACGTGATACGGTATCTATAAGAACCGTGAAGAAGACGCTGGTCGTTCATTTCGACCAGTCTGCTTACGAAGGCATGCTTCGAACCTGGGGTAGCTCTCACTCTCTCTCCGTCCAAGACAACAGGAAGCTGCGCAAAGTGTGGATGCCCAAGACATCCTCAACCATTCCTGTGGACTCTCCGATCTCTCCAATCTCTCCGACCAATGAGGTGGTAGCATCGCTCCCTCCGTGCCTTGCACGTAAAATTCAGTCTTCCGCTACGCGCGGTACAGACAAAACTTCGGGCAAGGCCTCTGCGCTAACCCAGAAGTATCTACTGCGCTTTACGTGTAGGAACCAGTCTCCCGCTACGCGCGATACAGACAAAACTTCGGGCAAGGCCTCTGCGCTAACCCAGAAGTATCCACTGCGCTCTACGCGTAGATATCAGTCTCCCGCTACGCGCGGTACAGACAAAACTTCCGATGGTGCCTCAACGCCAAATCGGAAGAACAGATCACGCTCCACGCGCGAAACAACATCTGACTTCTACGGTAAAACAGATGAGCGCGGTGATCTCCGCGAGGGGAAGCAAGCAGGCGAATATTCAACCTCTCGGCCTTTACGTCAGCAAGAGAATAATCTGCCTTCCCTCCGGATTACGCGAGAAGTCGATGGCCGAATGAGGACCTCTTCAGCTTTACGCCAGTCTGAGCGAATCTCCAAATTACGCCAGGCGAAGTCCCACGGCCTAAAGAAAGCTCCGGTTGCTACTCCTGACCTACGCGAATGCCTAGTCCAGAAGCGTAAGGAGAGGGGATCTTCCAACATGTCTATTACGCCCCCTAGAGAGCAATGTTGTAATAGTCACAAGATTATGATTGACTGCTGCTGTTCTAAAGCAAAATGGTCGGTCTTCGACCGATTGAGCTACTCTCAGTCTTTTTCGGAAGAAGAGCACGCGTATGCGTCCGTGAATATGGCTTCACGCATACCCAGAAGAAGGTCGAGCTCAAGACGTCATCCCTCTGGGCCTTCAAGCCGAAGAAGATTCGAAGACCTCCTCTGGAGCACTGAAGCTGGGGTGTTCCAAAACACCCGGGCAAGGTCACAGCAACCAGCTCCGTACTCGTCTGATTCTGATGCTGGGGGTCGCCAATCTCCCAGAACAGATGCTGAGAGTGTAGAGTCGACTTCTGCGGTGACCTATACTAATCCTTCGATGACGCCCAGGGAAGTGGGAGCTTACGCCATTGAAGACGAACGCGAGGAGGCTTCAGGAAACGCGCAACAACGCATCACTGTGCTAGAGACATCTCTGAAGCAAATGTAATCCGTAATGGAGAACATGCACCAGATGATGCTAACTCAGCACGCGACTGCCATGGCTCAAGCGTCGGTCCCGCCAACTCAGATACGTGTAGGGGTGGACTTACCACCATCCGACCCAAGCCAAGAACTTGCTCTAGATCAAGAGTCAGCAGTCCCTCCGCTTCCAACTGAGAATCCGATGCAGGCAGTGCGGGAGTTGAAAGCCCAGTTTGACGCCTTGAAGCACAAAGATCAGCTCAAGAAACCGGGAATCAACCAGCCTTACCCGGCTATCTGGGAAGAAGTCCCTTTTCCTCCGAAGTACAAACCTCAGACTATGGCTCTGTTCGAAGGAAAAACATCACCAAGTCAATACATGAACTACTTCAGTATGATGACGGTGTTGCTACAAGGGAACGACGCCCTCCTCACTCGGGTGTTCAAGGGCTTCCTCTCAGGAGTAGCCTATCAGTGGTACCGTAGCTTGGCGGACAACTGTATTACTTCCTTCGAGGACTTCAAAGCGCTATTCTTCATACGATTCTACGAGGGTGGAATGGACATGTCTATGTCTTCCCTCATTGAAGTCAAGCAAAGGGAAAAGAAAGACGTTCGCACCTTCGTCGAATGTTTTCGTCAGGCCACCTTATAAATGCCTCCAGGAGTTCCAGACTCGGCGTTAGTAGACATTTGCAGGAAGAACCTCCTTCCTATAGTCTCGGTGTTCACAGGACCATATCAGTTCCATGAGTGGCCCTCGTTCATCGTCTCGGCAGTGGCCGTCGAGGACAACAGTCGCAAGGCGCGCGACAATGGCATCATGATCTCCGCTTCCGATAGAGGCAAAAGGCCATCTCCCAGTGGCGACCATCCTCGCAGCTCCAAGGGAAAAGAAGCTCTGACGGTCAATACGTCCAGACAAAAGACGGCGGCGACCACGCAGACAAAGTCCGGGACTTCCAGGCCCGTCGAGGTCTACTCTTTCGACGACGACGATATCCCTAGTATATTTGAGTGTCTCGTCAAAAGTGGCAAGATCACCCTGCCGGAGCTAAGGCGGCCCCAAGAGGTCGGCAGTACCGACGACCCCAAATACTGCATCTTTCACAGATACGTACACCACCCAACAAAGGTGTGTTACGTACTGAAGAGGAAGATCCAGGGGTTGATCGATGCTAAGGCCATCACCCTGCACAATACCGAGAAAACGGTCACAGCTAACATGATCTCTCTGCGGTTCGGCCATCTGCCTCCCCAAGAAGTCATGGACGGTATCACGCCCATTTCCCGAGCCACATTGGACATCGTCAATCTCCCTCCGGCTAGGGATCAAAATCATAACCTGGTACCCCTGACCACCCGTCAAGGCGAGATTATGTGGGTTCATCCAGATTTGGTGTCAGAGCTCGAGAAAGAGACTAAAGCTACGTCCAGGAGGACTCAAAGTGCAAACCATGCCATATGGTCACAAATTCTTCGCCATCAGACGAAGACGAGGTACTTGTTGCAACCCGGTCAGGGAGAGCCTACCTCAACGACTACGGAGCGAGTCAGGAGGATATACCGGCAGACGTTTCAACTGCCAAACCTGCAGGGCCAAGCCCCGTCATACCGGAAGCCAACCCTTCAAAACCGACGCCGGCGGACAAAGGAAAACAATGAGAAGTGCGCTTTGATAAACCTGTGGAAAACATTCCGAACAAAGGTTTTTGAGAAGCCGTATAACTTCGACATCCTAGCCCAACTGGCTAATACACCGGCCAGGCTCTCCATCTTCGAGCTACTCAGTCTCTCTCAAGACACTCGTCTAGCCCTGAGTGAAGCACTGATGCAGGCGGAGGCATGCTTGACCCAGCTCAAATCTCCCGACGAAGAACCAGTGGCGTGCCCTCAATGCCACAGTGTGATGGAGGTGGTCCCAAATATCACCTTCACCTAAGATGACATGCTGTTAAAACATAACAGGCATGACAGGCCCCTCTATTATACCGGGTACATCGGTTCCATGGAGGTTGATCGGATTCACATAGATCCGGGATCATCGATCAGCATCATCCCGCACAGTCTGCTCAGACCTTTGAGGATTCCTACTAGCGAACTGGCTTACACCTCCACTACAATCGTAGGATTCAACGTCGGAAGAAGTAAGCCGTTGGGGAAGATTCGCCTGAGGATCCAGATTGGCAACCTCAGATCGGTGGCCACATGTTACGTGATCGATTCAGAGGTATCCTACAACATCTTGGTGGGAAGACCGTGGATCCACGATCACAACATCGTTCCTTTAACTCTACATCAATGTCTTAAATATGTAGACCCCCAAGGAATGGTACAAACGGAGGTGGCCGACCTAAACCCGTTTAAAGGAGTAGAGTCCTACTATTCCGACGCCGTGTTGTACTAGCAGGACCACACGGAAGAAGTGGCGGGCAAGACAGAGAAGGAATCCCACCGGGAGCCAGGAGAACCCTCTGCCGCACTACCGCTGTCGATCAGAGTGAAAGGACGAACCACTCGTCCAAAAGCCATAGAGCCCATGGCTATTCACCTGAACAGATCCAGCTCGGGGAAAAGAAGCAATCCTCCAGTGGTTACTCTAAACCAGAAGCCTCCACCTTTGGTCATCAACCTTCGACGCGACGAGCAGCCGACCGATGTAAACACGACCAGGAACGGAGTTCCAGATGGCAATAAACATCCTCTTTTCCAGTACATTAATACTCAGATTCCAAATCAGGAACCCACTCCCCGTGACGAGGTAGAACCCATAGCACAAAAGTTCTTGGAAGCTATGGACTCCTACCATCCGCATATCTGGGAAGCAGTGTCATCATCCAACGTCATCACAACGTATGGACCGCATGAAGATTCTATCTTCATAGTCCCGCCTACCTGCAGCAGTCAGCGTCCAATAGTATTCGGCTGCATGCGCAATCAACCAGCCATCCAGGAAGATCCTTTCGATGACGATACTTAGAAGATGCAGCTTCACCGATACAGCCCTCAAGCGCTGAAGATCGTGCAAAACATGGGCTACGACTTGAAGCGAAAGCCGGGCCTCAACTACGGAAGAGGCAGAAGAACGCCGCCATGCGGCGACCCCCGCTACCAACAAACTCGTTTCGGGTTAGGGTACGCCACCTCCCTTACGGCTTCCACGTCGGATAAGGACATCTTTTCCTCCTCCTGGGACAGTTCGTCACCCCCCGACTCACCTAGTGCTCCCGAACAAGCACTATCAGCAAATATGGTGATGACAGATCCCTCAGAAGCAGAGGAACGAGATTCTGAGCCATTTGAGAATGACTCTTGGGCTCAACAAATGGATACACAGTGGGAATTTTGCTTCGAACAGAGGGAACCTCCAACCAAAGACAAAGTTATCCAAATCGATGTTGGGGGTGAGCTTTCGCCAAAGCCGATATTTATCAGTGACAATCTTCCACCAGCCGAAAGGGAAGAAATCATACAGCTGATAAAGGAATACGTCGACGTCTTTGCATGGGATTATGGAGACATGCCGGGCCTAGACCCGAAGGTGGCGACTCACAAACTCAACATATTGGCTGACTCAAAGCCTGTGAAGCAGCACCAACGCTGGTTCCGACCGGACATGATGGACGCCATTGAGGCTAAAGTCAAAAAGCTGATAGTCTGTGGGTTCATCCGGGAAGAACAACATCCCGACTGGGTCGCCAATGTTGTCCCAGTCATGAAGAAAAATGGGAAGGTACGCATCTGCATCGATTACCGAGATCTAAATACGGCCTGCCCCAAGGATGAATTTCCTCTTCCCATCACGGACATCATGATCGACAACACCTGCGGTTTTGAACGCATGTCTTTCATAGACGGGTTCTCAGGATACAATCAGATCAAGATGCATCCCGAAGACGAGAAGCACACTGCCTTTCGCACCCCATTGGGAGTGTATTGCTATACGGTCATGCCCTTCGGATTAAAAAATGCCGGGGCTACGTACCAACAGCCTATGAGCGGCATATTCCATGAATATTTACGCAAAACAGTAGAGTGTTACGTAGACGACATAGCCGTCAAGAGCCACTTCAAAGATGATCACATTCAGGACCTAAGGACGGTATTCGAGTTAATGCGCCGACATCAACTCAAGATGAACCCTACGAAGTTCTTCCTGGGCGTATCTAGTGGCAAATTCCTGGGATTTGTTATCACTGCCAAAGGCATCCAGGTGGACCCTGACAAAGTCCAGGCCATCATAGAAATGCGACCGCCCCGCAATCTGAGGGAACTCCGGGGATTTCAAGGCCGTCTGGCTTATATCCGGAGGTTCATATCCAACCTCTCAGGAAGATGTCAGCCTTTTTCGCACCTCATGAAGAAAGCTGTATCCTTCGTATGGGACGAAACCTGTTAGCAAGCATTCGGGGAGATCAAACGCTACCTCACCAGTCCGCCAGTTCTGGTGCCTCCCATCATGGGGAAACCGTTCTTGCTGTACGTCCGAGCAATGGATCATTCGCTAGGAACTCTTCTAGCGCAGAAGAACGACGAGGGGCATGAGTAGGCTATCTACTACCTTAGCAGGATGATGGTCGGAGCCGAACACCGGTACAACCCAGTGGAGAAAGAATGTCTGGCTCTGATGTTCGCTATCCAAAAGATGTGGCACTACGTCACCGGCCAGACTATTCATATCATCTCTAGGATCAACCCTCTTCCAGTACTGATGAGCAAGCCGAGTATTCTTAATTCCCGACTCGCAACCTGGGCGATGCTGTTAACACCATATGACATGGTGTACATCCCGCAGAAGTCCATCAAAGGCCAAGCGCTGGCCGACTTTCTGGCTGTTCATCCGATCCCGGAGGCCTCCAAGTTATACGAAGATATTCCCGACGAAGTTACAGAATGTAATTCAGCAATGGAAAGTGACACATGGCAACTGTTCTTTGACGGCGCCTCCAGGACTGGCCCCCAGGGAAACGTGGTTTCAGGGGTAGGAATCGTCCTGGTCACTCCTGATAAACTCGTCATCTACCGGGCATACTCTCTTAATGAACCATGCTCCAACAATGTGGCGGAATACAATGCCCTGTTGATCGGGCTCCAAGTCGCTGAAGAGCTGGGGGTCGAATCCCTGGAAGCTTTCGGTGATTCTCTGCTTATCGTCAATCAAGTCAGAGGGATATACGAAGTCCGGAATCCAGACCTCATCCCCTATCACCGAGCAACAATCGAGATAGCCATGACGTTCAAAGGGTTCTTCCTAGAGCATGTACCTCGATCTCAGAATCTAGAAGCTGATGCCCTGGCCAGTCTAGCTGCGGACTTAGCTACCCCTATAAGAAGGCAAGATTCGATGATCCTTTTTAACAGAGATTTATTCTGCGTGAAGAACAACCTTCACATAGAACGCAGCCACGCTGTGAACACAGATCCCCCCGGAAGAGACTGGAGAAGTCCCTTCATAGATTTTGTAGCATACGGAATCTTGCCAGAGGACCCCAAAGAAGCAATATCCGTCAAGAGACGATCATTATGCTTCTATTTCGATGCATCTTCACACTGCCTATATCGTCGAACCTACGGCGGACTGCTATTAAGATGTCTCTCAGACGACGAAGCACAGCAGATTATCCAAGAAGCTCACGACGGCATATGCGGAGTGCATCAGCCCGGTCCTAAGCTACAGGATCATATCAGGAGAATGGGCTACTACTGGCCCACTATGATCACAGACGCGATCAGCTATGCAAGATAATGCAGAGTCTGTCAGGTTCATGCAGACTTCATACACCAACCGTCTGAATATCTACATCCTACGGTCGCATCCTGGCCCTTCGAAGCATGGGGTATGGATATCGTCGGTCCCATTCACCCGTCCTCTCCAGAGGCCACCGGTTCATACTGGCCATCACGGATTACTTCTCCAAATGGGCAGAGGCGATCCCTCTGGTTGAGGTAAAAGCGTCTGACGTGATCAGCTTCATCAAGCACCACGTCATTTATCGCTTTGGGATTCCTCGAAGGATAATCCATGACAATGGGCCTCAGTTCATCAGCCAAGCGTTTCATCGATTTTGCGATAAAAGTCGAATACATAATATTGCCTCTACGGCATATTATCCAGCTGCTAATGGTTTGGCGGAAGCTTTCAACAAAACCATTATCAAACTCCTGAAGAAGTTCGTTTCTTCAAACAAAAGAGACTGGAACGAGAAGCTGGGCAAATGTCTCTGGGCATACCGCACAACGGTACGGACACCTACAGGTTGTACCCCCTTTTTACTAGTCTACGGGAGCGAGGCAGTTCTTCCTATCGAAATTCAAATCCCGTCGCTCAGGATAGCAGTGACTAGTGAGTTGACTCGAGAAAAGAATGACCTGTTAAGGCTCCAAGAGCTTGAAGGATTAGACGAGAAACGCCTACAAGCTCAACAGCGCATCGCGCTTTACCAAGCACGCATTTCCAAAACTTTTAATCATAAAGTGAAGGAAAGAGTGTTCAAAGTCGGCGAGCTAGTTCTAGCCGTAAGAAGACCGATGATTCTTACCCACAGAAGTAAAGGCAAATTCCAGCCCAAGTGGGAAGGCCCTTATGTGATCGAGACAACGTTCTCGAACGGCGCCTATAGGATAGCCCAGCCTAATGGAGACCTGTTAATGGCTCCTATCAACGGCAAATTCCTGAAAAGGTACTATGCTTAATCTTCCCTGCTCGGGTGGAACATAGCAAGGCTCTCGATTCTGACAAAACTACTTCCAAAACGCAATTAGTAGGGTTACGCTCTATCATGTCCGTATGACCTCTGAATAGATGTGTCCTGCTAAGAAGTTTATCGGGAGTCTATCATGTCCAGGCTACCTCTGATAACACTCTCACCAAAACCGGTCATTTATATTCCGAAATGATGGGTCCACAAAAGTCAAAAAAGAGTCGCCTTTATTTATTCACGAGAGGGAGGCAGAATTACATCTGGGCAAGCAAAAAGGGGAAAGGATACATCATGATGGCGGGTGAGTCAGATTGTGAATCTGTCGCTCCAGCGCAGCTATCCTCTCATTCCTAAGAACCAAGGCGTCGGCACAAGCCTGCTCCAGCCGTGCCTCGGGAGTGTCCGTGAGGGTCAGCTCAGCCTTTGCCCGAAGACAGGCCGCGCGAGCAGCTTCTGCACGGTCCAGCTCCCGTCGGGCTGTGCTCAGTCGACCGGACGCTAAGTCTAGACCTGCCAGCGACTGAGAAGCCCACTCCTCTGCCCGAGCGAGTTTTTCCTTCAGATTGGAGACCCTCGCTGCATTCTCTTCATGCTCAGAGCGACACCACATCTCAACGGCAAGAGCCTCTTCCACGACAACTTTTCTTCTATCCACCTCCAGCTTATGCTTCTGGATAGAGTTGTCCAGGCTTTCCACCTTCGTAGCAAGCCGCGCAATCATGAGGTCGAACCGAGCCTGAACATCAGCATCGAGACCCCGAGTCAGCTGCAAATGTTCGTTAATAGGTTGCTCTAACCCATTAACCACCGTCTCCAGGGCGTCAGCTACCCCAGGATCGCCGAGCTCCCTGATGACCCCGATCGAAGCAAGAGAAGTCTTCCTCAGGCGCTCAAAATCCAGACTCTTCGCTAACACCATTGACACCATCGTTCTCAAACCGGTATAGAAAAGGCTGGTATGTTGCTCGGTCAACGCAACTAGATCCGACTGAACGCCGGGAGCGCCCACAATGTCAGCAAGTCATTCTCCAGGGATGATCGCAGACGAGATAGCCATAGTTGTCGCATCGACACATGGCGCAATCGAAGAAGGTGCGGTAACGGCGGTCGAAGTCGTCGCCACACTCACAAGAGGCAAGGTCACGACGACGTGTTCATCCTCCTCTCGAGGTGACGAAGCTACTCCAGGCGTACTGGCCCCCGAAGCCACTTCCTCATCAAAGACGAACGCCTCCTCGTCAGAAGCCCGAGCGGAACCAGAATGCGCTTCAATGCTATACTCCCCGTGGGCGCTATCCCCTGAGAAGAAGACGAGAAAGTCAATATCAGTATGATGACAATCTTTCTCAAAGGAGACATAAAAACGACATTTATCCGGAGCCAACGGCGTATATGACGCATCTGCAGTCGATATAGCTAAACCATGCCTTAATGACGCAATGTGAATCGTTATGCCTGGAGAAGGAGGTGGGCCGACCGACATCGTCGAGAGTTCTGTCAGGCCTCCACCAAGACGTGGTCGAAGTTCATCGGCCGGAATCTCGCCAGACGCGCTCACTGACACGGCATGAGTCATGTCCGCTGCTGGCCTCGGGAAAGATTCTCCCATCTGCCTCGGCCACACAGGCAATCTCGCTCTGCTACCTGGAGCAGTAGCCGCCACAGCCACCTCTAACGAGGATTCTCCGGCATCGACGACCGGAACTGTAGGAGGCCCCTCTCTAGAAGGCGAGGAACCTCCAGCCAAGGAATCATCCCCGATGTAGGGAGAGACAGGCTCACTCCCAAGAGCCGCAATGCCAGGAATGCGGAGAGGACAAGCAACCGTCTCCTTCCTCCTCTTGCGAAGAGAAACTTCTTTCAGAGCAGAAGCCCGTCGCTTCCCAGAAGGGACTACCAAAGCCCCCGCAGGCAGAGGCACTTCGCACCTCGACACCGATACCAGAGGCTCGTCCGGAATACCAGACTCCTCACCTTCGTCCGAAGAAACGGAAGGGATGTCAACTCTTCCCCCAGGCTTGGGAGAAGGCACCCGAAAGCTTCCACGCACGTCGAAATCATGATGGAAGGTGTTAATCGCCACATAAAACTGGGCGTAAGAATGGAGAATGCGAAGCTCCGTGGAGGTTGTAACGACCGGCACAATGAAGGTTGCCCTCGTACAACCCATGAGGAAATATTGCCACCCTCTAGCTCCATCAATGAGTCCACCCCTGGACCTAAAGCTGGTAACGGCATTGCCCACATGCAGCTGATCGTTCCCAAACTGCCTGGCAAACCGACTAGGCAAGTAGGGCTCGAAGAAGCAGTGATCTTCGCTCCTGTACAGCAGATGGGAGGGTCTAATATAGACCAACCAGTTAAAAGCTTCCGGGGAAAGGTCGGTCTTCTCTCCACCTGAATCCTCAAGCCGCACCCCTGATTGATTGCGATGCACGGGGGGAGCAGTACAGAGGAGCTTCCAACCGGGGCTGAGGTTCAACACCAGCCGGCAGTCTAAAACTGTGCTCACATTCCAGGAGGAATCCTTGTAATTCAGCAAGAATATACCCCCCGACCTGCTACCGGACCCAGGAGACATCACCCGGGGATTATGGAGAATCAACCATCCCATCAAGTATAGGTATGGTAATTCCACCCTGGGAAAACTCTCACGTCGAGCTTCGTCGACGAGCAACCCATCAGTTATGGCTCTCAAGCCAGCCTCTATACGGCACACCATGGCAGGAAGCAAGCCCAGTCTTGCCCCAAACACCAGGCGCACTGCCGGCCACAGGATGTTTCGGTGAATGCGGTCCACGGACGCGGTACCTGGCACCACTACTCGGCGCAACCATATGGAGAGGAAACCAGCCAGCTGGGCTTCCTTAGACAAAGGCCTGCGATAACGCCTCAAGTAACTACAGGCCTTGGTGCCTTCCGGGTACTTTCCTACCCCCTCGACAAGAATCTGATCTGGAGCTTCAGCCTCCTCCATAAGAGTCTCCATAACTTGGGCACTAAGCACGCCCAAACAGTTCACGGGCTCATTCTTGCCACCCGAGGCTTTCTCCGACCTGGCGGCCCTGGCTCGGTGGAAGAAGAGGTAGGACATCCACTTGGTGGTATGAGCCAAATCAGAAGGCTCGTTATAAAAGGTGGTGCACGCGAAGTATTGACACATCAGCTCCTGATATACTTCCGCCACCCGAGGGTCCAAATCCCCCAACTCCCGGTTGATGGGAACATACTCTTCATATGGAGTATCCCCCATTGGCAGTCTCGAGACAACTGCCATCTCGTGGAGCGCCAACCCCAACTCCCCCAGTGGAGTGGCAAAGGTCCCAGTGAGCGGAATGTACCGCTCCATCAGCGCCAGGAACAAATTGGGGTTCGGAGGCAACCCGACGCTCGTCGCACTCACAGCGGCATATAGCCCAATGCCCTCCAACTCTCTCTGGAAGTGCTTCAAGGCCCAGTCAACTAGGCATCTCCATCGGGAGTTCGTTGGGGCGATCCACCCATTGCACCGAGAATTCTCCTTGGGATATACCCCACCTCGACCCACGAAGTCGTTGCAGAAGGTCGGCAATTGGACCGGCTGGATCACCAAGCTATCTTCACTTGGAATACTGCCCGGGCACAGTCCTCTGAACAACGTCACAACGCTGGAGGGGTGACTGACGAATGACCCCTGGTCAGCTCCTTTCAGATGAAAAATCTTTCCCGGCTTGCCGTGAAGATCAGGAGTCAGCGTCCACGACATCTTCCTAGGATGCGTCGCGTGGAAGAAGGCCGAGATAGGATAATCCCTCGGCATCGTTGGCAGGTACAAAACCAAATTCCCGGCTGAGAAGACCCAAGGCTCCCTCTTAGGCTTCGTCTGGGACTGTTTGTCGATCATGTCCCCAAAAAGGAAAGTCGGCTTTACGTACGGCTCCCCGTCTACATAAGTCAGAGGCTCCCCGTTGATCATACTCAGCAGCATTCGCTTGCCCTGAGCCGATATTAAGACCCTCCTTCCTTCAGGGTACTGGGGTCCGGAGATAGGGAATGACACGTGGGACAGATCCTCCAGGTAGTTCGAATGCAGCATCCCAGCAGCGGAGCCCATTACCTCGGCCAGTGGAGACTCACCCAAGCCAACTACAAAAGTGCAAGGAAAATACGTCATCACAAGTCTTGCACGAACATACGGACCGAAAGAAACAACAGTCTGTGCTCTACGCAGGATTGTGCAAATCTGGCAATTTTACGCCGGAGGTTCCCCCACAAGCGTAAAATTCAAATTTTACGATATACCCCAATTTTTGGTAGCCAGAGCTTCTACGCTCAGAACTACGAAAATATGGAGTCTTTAAGCTGACACATTAGAAATATGGGCGTAAAAGATGAAAATGCCTCCGTGCATCATCTTCCTCAAGAAGAGGCTATCAGCACAGAAGACGACCTAGCGCGGTCACGTTCAACGTGTGCGAAGGATTTTTCGTCGTTTTTGTCACCCCGAAGGCTTTACCTCTAAGACCGGGTGCACTGCTCGTCGGCAGGACACTTCGCTCAGAAGGAAGTTCGCCTTGACCGACCAAAGACCCCCTCGCTGGGGCGGAAGAATAGAAGAGGAACCTATACCCTTTCCCTTGGCAGAGGAGGTCTGTTTCGACGCCATTTTTCTGAAGACTCGAGATGCTCGGAGAGAGAACGAAGAAAAAATCGAACAGTCGAAAGCTCTCTTTCACAGAAGACGGATAAAAAGTTTCTCTCTTAGAGAACTTGGGATATATATAGAGTTCGGGCCGACTCCTCGAATCCTCAGACGGACTCCTCGAGACTCTAACCAAATCTCGCAAAATTGAATAAAGGGTTACGATTGGATGCCACATCAGCCCACTAACCTTGAAAGACGGACAGTCAGCAAATTCGAAAAGTTTTTTTTCGTGCAAAGACGGTTCAGCAGGTCCTACGCTGAAGGAGCTTTCTACGCTCGACAGCAACAGATCTACGATTTTACGCTCGCAAGCTATAAGTCTATGATTTTACGCCCGGATGGCTTTGTGCTCAGTAGCTTTTACGCTCGAGAGGCCACAAATCTACGACTTTACACTCAGCAAATACCAAATCGATGATCTCACGCTCGATGGCGCTCAGATTACGCTCAGAAGCAACAGATCCGCAAGACTTCACGATCGGAGAAATTTTTTTTCAGGAGCTACAGATATACATTTCTACGCTAAAGGAGCTTTCTACGCTCGACGGCTACGAATCTACAACTTTATGTTCGACAGCTACAAGTCAGGTTTTTGGCCCGGATGCCTTTGTGCTCAGTAGTTTTTATGCTCGAGAGGCCACAAACCCATGACTTCACGCACAGGAACTACAAGTCTATAATTTTACGCTCGATGGTGTTCTACGCTCACAGGCTACAGATATACAGTTCTACGCTAAAGGAGCTTTCTACGCTCGACGGCTACGAATCTACAACTTTACGTTCGACAGCTACAAGTCAGGTTTTTGGCCCGAATGCCTTTGTGCTCAGTAGCTTTTATGCTCGAGAGGCCACAAACCCATGACTTCACGCACAGGAACTACAAGTCTACGATTTCACGCTCGATGGTGTTCTACGCTCACAGGCTACAGATATACAGTTCTACGCTAAAGGAGCTTCCTACGCTCGACGGCTACGAATCTACAACTTTACGTTCGATAGCTACAAGTCAGGTTTTTGGCCCGGATGCCTTTGTGCTCAGTAGCTTTTATGCTCGAGAGGCCACAAAACCCATGACTTCACGCACAGGAACTACAAGTCTACGATTTCACGCTCGACGGTGTTTTACGCCCGGAGGCTACAGACTGATGATTTCTCGCTCCACGACTTTCCGTATATTCGAACGGTCCCCAAGACGGTCAATTACAGGAGTTCACACAGAAGATACTCCTCCTTGACCTCAACATATCCCAAGTACCCGAAACATACAAGAGTTCAAACATTGAGAAATTACTCTTCTCGGGTCAAATGGAGGTTCATCCAAACTCCAGTCTGAATATCTCGTCTATCAAAAGATGGCAACTCAGTTTTTGACAGCTATTCCTCGACCCTGTTCCAAGGGATTTTTGAGAAGTCACTCTTGAAGGCGAAGACTGAACAAAAATTCGGTTTATCAGAAGTTCAGAGCTCTACGCGGTTCCTCAGTCCCAACAACAGGACAGTTCTAAGATGTTCAAAATGCTCTACAGCGTTCTATGGACTACTCGCTATGCGTAAAGGACAAGACCTAGCACTCTTTCTACAGAGTCGGCGTACAGATTCAGACGTGTTGAAGCTGCACATATTCAAACTTCACAGCAATATAGGCAAAAGAGATCACAGCGGTCCCCCATAAATCTGCCATAAAGTCTGTACCGACCGTTTCAACGCTCCACTCAGAAACGCTTCGAGTTACGAGGGGCCATTCATGCTTCGTTCAAAGCGTTTCAAATTCCAAGGAATTTAAAAGCTCTGAAGGGAGTCTTGTAGAAGCATGAAAAATACGCTGGGAAGAGCTACACAGCCTCTTGATACAGAGCAGCGTAAGCAGAGGCCTTCAGAGCCATCAGGCGTACAACAGAGTTTTCTCCGCTAATATACAGCGTGAAGAATAAAGCTCAAAGGACCATCCGCATAAGTGCAGTACGTCCAGGTCGCTCCAGCGTGAAATAGAGCTCTTCATCGCCTCCATGGCGTAAAACTCAACCACTTTCAAAGCAGCGTGATAGCGTACGAGGAACGCTTCATCTTCCCCGAAATGAACCTGTCAAGTCACGCAGTGAATCTGACCTCTGACTCCTGACAAAAGGTGATGCACGGCTACCCAGACGACGGCTGAAAATGATGGCAGACCTCTCGGGATGCGTCCCACTGTATGATGACGGATCTCACCATTTAATGCAGAGGATTTGGTAAAATATCACCAAACCGTCGTTTACTGGAGCCCCCTCAGCATAAACTGCTCTTTTGCGTATAAGGGAATACACCGCCCTGTTTTATACAGGCAAACATGAGCTGTTTTACACTCCGCAGCAGACAAATCGCCTGCCACGTCAAAAGCTGCACTTCGTACGGGGGTCGAGGCACGTCTCCACGTCTAATTGCACAGAGCGGTGACAGTTTCTCTCAAGACACGTCTCTGCGACGGATGCACAGAAGGCCTGGAGACCTTCGAAACACGCCTTCGTATTTAATGCATAAGATGATGGAAAATCTCTGCAAGAGATTTGGTTATGTCTTCAAAAGCCGTAATTCCGGCTAAGGCATCCACATCAGCACGGTATGCAGCAGCTTCTATGCCCATTTAGGATCTGTGCTCAAGCGGCTTCTACGCCCATTCTGGCATGATATGCAGCGGCTTCTACGCCCATTCAGGATCTGTGCTCAAGCGGCTTCTACGCCCATTCTGGCACGATATGCCGCGGCTTCTACGCCCATTCAGGATCTGTGCTCACTCGGCTTCCACGCCTACTCAGTCTCTACGACTACTCGGCTTCCACGCCTACTCGGCTTCTATGCCTGTTCGGCTTCTATGCCTGCTCGGCTTCCACGCCTACTCGGCTTCTACGCCTACTCGGCTTCTATGCCTGTTCGGCTTCTATGCCTACTTGGCTTCTATGCCTTGGTGACGGACATTTGGCTTCTACGCCAACCTCTTCTACACAATGGATACCTACCCGCGTGGCTTTTACGCCGTGATCTTAGTAGCAACCGTACGTGTTGTGTCCCCTTAGTTGGACCCACGTCACCCGCTCAGTCAAAAGATCATCTATACGTAGGCATTGGTTACTTTAACCGTTGTGTAAAAGGGTGCTGTACTTTCCACTCCTCGGTTGCTACACCAACGGAGTGGTCACTGTCACTAAAGACTCTATAAATAGAGGCCCCTGTCAATAGGGAACAAGGTCAAAAAATTGGTCAAGAAACCGATATCAGATCCCAGGTCAAAAATTCGGTCAAGAGTACCAATATCAGATCCAAGGTCGACAATCGGAAAAGATCGAACAAGGAGGAGGGAGAGGGAGATTGAGAGAGAGAGCCCGGAGCTCAGGCAAAGAGCGGGGATCGACAACTTCAGCATCGTGTGTCCACTCTCTCCTACAACCTTCGAAGCTGCTACTTGTCTTCCACGGTACTTCTTCAACATCGCGTGGTCCAAGGGCTAAAGTGATCGACCGCAGATCAGACACCTATAGCAATTTATACCCAGATTAAATAAATTGTACTCCCACATCCTCGTATAGGATTACATTGTACAAGTTTGTTTGTAAACCAAAGGGCGCGGGTTTCGCACAAACCCCGTCATTGAAATACACTTTTATTCTTTCGTTTAATACCACAAACAACAGTGTTTCTCGCCACTCATACGAAGGGGGACAACTTATCGATGATAGGGCGACGCAGAGCTATGTATGTATTACTCTTATGTTATGTTAATTTGGATATAACTTAGCAAAAATACATGTAATTAGTAATATGTACCTAAGATATAGAGTAAGTAGTACGCTTATCGATAGATACATATTTTTCTAGGATGAGTATAGGAGGATTTGCGAAGAGTCAACCCAGCCCACACCTGGAGAGGGGGGTAGCTCCTCGGAACCCCCGGCCCACCCAGCTCCGCCGGATGACGAGTTGTGGATGAGAGCCGTTAGTGGTCTATATATGGGTACGTACTACGGTACGAGATCCTACGATGCCTATGTTGCATCACAGTCCTCTAGGACACCCTCTGCCGATGTGCATACCCCACAGCCCTCCCAGGAGTCGCAGCGAGCCCAGGAGAGAGTTGACCTTCAGATTGTATCTCTGCGTGACAAGTTGATGCATAGGATTACGGTACAGCCGCAGCCACAAATGGATGATGCGACGCTCATAACATATTTTAAATTGCTGGAGTGTAGCATCATGGAGCTGAGAGATCTGGCCACGTCGACAGAGCGCAACGTGACGTCGCTACTGGATTTGTAGTTGACCGTGGGTGCCATACTATCGGGGATGCAGGTATCACATATTGAGATGAGCGAACGAGTGAAGACCGTGGGCGCTTCACTATCGAGGATGTATGCATCACATCTTCAGATGGGCGAGCGAGTGGAGCATAGTACTAGGAGGTTATTATCTGTCATGGATACTTGTGACACTCGACTGACAGAGTTAGAGCAACGACGTCCTCCTAGTTCGCCTGCATCATCATCTACATTGACTCTTGCATTGGGGTCCGTGACGCTTATACATGAGCAGTTTGACGAACTATTATCTCAGATTCGACACTGCTTCTTCTCCTAATCAGTAGTAGTTTTTTTTGACATATGTGTATTGGCCCATTCATTGAAGTTTGTCCTTATTATTTGTACACTTTTATTGTGTGACTTATTTGTACAGTTTTATTATGACTGGATATTGTGTGACTACATTCAGGCCTTAGTGTTTTTTATTGATTTATTTCATCATTGTTGTTGTGTGATTGTACCGGTGTTGAGTGTTCCACCGAAGGGGTCGACAAATCCAGAAAATTCAACGGAGGGCTTCTACGGGTCTATCTATTTATTTAAAAGGTTCATCTGTTCTCTTGCCACATTCTAGGGCATTTACAATCCTTGGTTCAATGGGACATTCTGCTCCTCTTACTGAAGCTATTGTTGCTGATGTTGCTATTGTTGTTGTTGTTGTTGCACCATCTAGTATTGTTGGGCAGCCAATAGTCCACGGATAATCTCTAAAAAGGTCGGGGTATCCAGTACTGCCAGCACTGCGGGAGGTATGGGAACACCTGGAGCCTGCTGCTCTGTCCCATTCATCGTGGGATCAACTCGAATCCTTGGTTAGGGTCCCACAGGATTTTGTTCCAATGGTAACTCTATCTCTCTTGTTGCTGCAGCATCAGGGAAAGGATAAGCCCTAAAGAAGAGTACAAGGAATATCAAGAACAGGATGAGAAAGAACAAAAAAGTAATCAATCTGGAAGAGTTCAAACTGAGTATCGAAGATGATGAATTAAAAATTTCAAGAAGGATCATGTTTGATTGAGACTCCTAGAACAAGATACCCTACAAGTCTGAAAAGACAGACCTGTATAGGATACCAATAAAACCTTGTCACGCCCCAAAACGAGAATAATGGAGAACGGGGGAGTGACTCAGCCAACCATATCTTGCAGAATATCGAAGTAAACCACAATATGCTAAGATTGTCAAAAGACAAGGGGGTGCATGCTATAATCAAGTCACCTAGGGTCAAGAACATCTATGTCTCAATCATCAACCAAGAAACAATAAGAATGAACATGTTAGATAAAGCAGTTAGACTTCCCTGACGCTCTATCAGAATGATTATGAAACTAGTTATACAGGATGGTACACTAGTGCCTTGTCAAGAGTACATGACTGTAAATCAGCTGCAGTCTGATTAATATACAATTATATAGAGGAACTAATGTCCAGATAAACCGGCTAACAGGTGCCGTCATATAAACATCGAAAGATAATGCAAAATAATACTCATAGTGGAAAGAAAAAACCCACTCAAGTTCTTCGACGGACATCCTTCTGGTGTGCGCCATCGGTCAGATACATGACAGGATCCTTAGGCTCTGCTACTAAACCTGGCCAAACAAAACCACCAGAGTCAGGCCCCGATACCAAGTACCACAAAGGAGCACAAGTAAATAAAGCAAAACCAATAATGTACATAAAATAGGAAAGTTTGTGCCATAATGGCAAGCGTATGACCTTTCATCGGAGCAGTATGGCACCCCTACAACTAAACAAGGACAAAAGGTGTCGCACTACTCCGAGACAAGGTACGACTAACCAGTTATGAACACGACAAAGATACAACACATCAATATAATCCAGGACACACATGCCATAATACAAGCTAAGATATAGATATAATATGCAGCTTCGGTACGTGACCTATTATGACACATTGGCGCAACCCTACAACCAAACAAGGATAAGGGTTGAACCGTTGCACCACAATAGTTCATGCCCCAAGACTACTAGCACATACTCATTTAATCGGCCAATCAATCCTATGTCTTGATACGTGGAGTCTGGATTATCCCAGAAATAATGTATAATAAGTATCCTCAGATCACACCATTGCCGAACATGAGCTAACCTAACCAATATAATAAAACAACCACTTGTAGGACGCACCAGTCCCCCGGAGGGCCACCGTGCGAAAAATATGGCAGTAGCGGTTCTAGTGTTCCTATAGTAAAATAATGGTTCGACATTATAATAGTCAGATACTATAGTCCACAAAGGCAAATGATATACAATATCTGTGGTGGCCAGCCCACATCACACTTGGAATAAATCTCTGTGGGAATGTTCGTTGGCATGATCTTGGGATACCATTCCCTCCCAATGTTACTACCATTCTTAGTTATCTAATTAACCCTATGTTGTTATTGAAATCTCAAGGCATGGTCACATGAGAATTTTTCTTAATATGACGTACAAGGTACGGGCACGCTAGATACGAATCCATGGAAGTCAAATCTGGATTCACCCGAGCGTGTATGCAACATTCATACAATCAAAAATCCTTGCCACGCTTTGGCAGTTTGACTCTCTTATTACGTCCGTGCTGGGAAAATAATGTTCATATTTATAATATCACTCATTCAGAAATTTGGAGGCATTCTCGATGCACAACCCAAATATAATTATTTAACACATGACATGATGTGTCGTACCTTGGCGTACATGAAAACATGAATAATTATCAGGCAATAGTAGTATCAGCACGAATATAATATTCGAGTCCAATTACCAAACTTATAGTTTGTTATATGAGTATTATCATATGGGGACACTTGGTCCAAATATAATCTCCTCAAATCAGGTACACCGATTATCAATCAATTATAAATCGAATCTTGATGAAATCCTCGAATCAATAATTTTGCAGCCGAACGTGAGTAAGGGAAAGTGTGAACCAATCTGGAGTAGATTCACAATCCTTAAACCAAACAAGGACTGGTATTGTAGATCATTTCCGAGTATAACTACGTCCCTCACTCTATTCGATTAACAAGGATAAGTTAGTCTACTAATCTGAGTTTACTTTGGGTTGCCACATGGCCTACTACAACATATAATCATACTATGCACATAATATTAAATAGACAGTCCACGTAATGTTAAATAAACAGTCCTGTAATAGTTAGGACTGTCAAAATATTTGACAGTCCAAATAATGTTAAATAGACACACTGTAAAAAAATTTGACAGTCCTTCTATTAGGTAGGACTGACCAAAATTTTGACAGTCCTTCGAAATAGGTAGGACTGTCAATTTTTTTTACCATATATCTATTTTAGGATTGTTAAAAAGTTTGATAGTTCTGACAAAAATAGTTAGTGCCCCTAAAAAAAAAATCCTTATTTAATAGGGAACCCAAAGATGCATACTAATTTTAGCCTTCATATTATAAATATAAGTGCAACATTAAAAAAATTTGAGTACAATCACTACACATGAGTACAATATATATGGATAAGTACGTAGTGTAACCATATTAAGCACAGTGGACATACAAATTTATCACTAGTATAATTATTGTTCTGTGTGAAGGACTAGAGTTAGTTGGATGTAAAGCTTGTTATGATTATTTACTGAAATAGATAGGGTATAATTTATACACTCTTTTGATCAAATATACTGTGACATGTTAGAGGTTGACTCATAAACTATACCATGCGATTTTCTATTCATTTTACACTAATAATCAATCACTAGAATGGTAGCTAATCTATATTCCTATCTATATAGATAATAGGTGCAGTAGTTGATTCCATCTGTAATTTATTCTTATATACTACATGTACACTTGAACATGCAACCAAGTGGATATGTGCACATATTGAAATATATGGATTGTTGTAACTGTTGAAGATAAAGCCTGTTGAAGATAAAACTTGTTGTTGAAGATAAAACCAAGACTTAGTCTTACTATTATCTCTTAGTTTGTTGTAACAATATTCTAGCTGATAATATCTTTAGTTAGGATATATCTTTCTTTGTTATTCTAACCTATCTCTTTTAGCTTTACTTGTATTGTATATACTTGTACTCTTCATTAATCAAAACTCAACTTTTCCTAAATATTTATATGGTATCAGAGCGGATTTGATCCTCACCAAAATCTTTTCCAAGGAATACTAATCGCATACCATGTCTTTCCCTCACACCATTCCTAATGACGTCGATCCCAAATGCCCACTCATTGTCGTTACACTCTCCAATATCCTCAAGCTTATCTCCATATATTATCTCTCGTGGAAGCTTCAAATTGAGGCCACCCTTGTTGGATATGATCTCTTCAAATTCTTAGATAGCACCTACCCTGCGCCTCCTACCACCATCACTAAGGAAAATGCCTATGAGGCCAATCCGGCTTACCTCACATTGGTTCGCCAGGACAAACTCCTCTTTGGCACCATTATTGGTACCTTGGAACCTACTCTTATTCCGCTCATCTCTCGATCTCGCACCACTCAAGAGGTCTGGGATACCCTTGCTCACACCTTTGCTCGCCCCACCAGTGGCCATATCAAGAAGTTCAAAGCCACCTTTAAGGTTCTCAAAAAGGGTCTCCAATCTATTACCGAGTACATGTACTCAATTAAAGCCTGTACTGACAAATTGACCCTCCTTGGTAACCCCATAGATATCTCGAGGAAATCACTGGCAAGTTTCTCGAATTCCTCGACTCTACATTCCAAGGAGTCATTGACGCTGTTCATGATCGCGATATGCCCATATCATTTGATTAACTTCATGAGAAGCTCCTCAACCATATATACATACTTAATAATCTTTCAAGGATACTACACTCATATATATCACTCATTGATACACTATAACTGTTATACCTACCACTGCACAGTCCTAATAGGTGCACACTTACAAAATAGTGATACCCAATTTTGTACCCACTGCCTACACTCATTGATCACTGCTGCAACTGTAGTTACTAATCTATGCTGCACTTTCCATTTAATCCTTAAGGTAACCCATCTGCAGTTGCCTCGAGCTGCTTGGCTTGGGACTGTCTGCTGTTATAACTGGATGCACTTAAGCTTGCTTCCTGCTACCATTGCAGGTGCTTTATGTCATGCCCCAATCTCCCGTGATCCAGATCGCCCCTGCCTGGCGTGAATCACCGCACCAGCACTCCCGTGGGATGAATGTTCCACTCGGAACGTGATGCCGTACGAGCCTGGAGATTCTCTCGCACAAGGAAACAATATAAGTCGTCTTAGTTATCATCGAACCGATCGAGTTTGCAGCGGAGGAGCAGTATTACAAACAATAATCCATCTGAGTATACGAGGCAAATGTCAAGGCACGTGGTTCTCTGAATACAATGACATTGTTCCATATATTATGTTCCTCTATACAAAAGAAGTTCAAAATATCTCGATACAGCTCAAGACATCGACACCAGATTTTTGGGTCCTGGGTATGAGGCACAAATATCGCTTATTAGGACGATCCAGCACCTGCGAACAAGCAATTGTTGGTGGGTCAGCACTTCGGAGAAAGTACTGGTGAGTATTAAATCAACGAACATAAACAACATTCACTAAAACCAATACTAAGTAATTATATTATAAAATATTATATTACTAGTGATCTTTCTAGTTTTACCTAGGTTCATTACATGCAGTACGAAAACAGAGTCATATTACTTCTTTTTTTTAAATATCTTTGAAACCAAAGTTCAGTTCAAAACAACCAAGCATAAGGGGAAAGCAGTTCAAGCACGATATGCCAGACAAGGTGTGCACAATGTGTCTCATGAGCTATACTCAAGACTATAGGGACAATGCAGCATCTCGTAGACTATTCTTTTATATTACAAGGTGATCAACATATTCAAGCAAGCATGCAAGCCTAGGTGTAATGCAAGACAATAAGCAAAATAATATATCACTTATTCAGTAGTTCTTATCCCTTACCGAATGGTTATTCCTGCAGCAGACATATAAGTTAGCAACAATTTATATATATAATAAGGTTCTTTTTTCTGTCCATCTCTATATCAAACAGTTAGGTATACAAGAAGACTAGCCTAGCATATTCCCTAACTACCTGAAATGCAGCTATCTCCATGAATAAGCTAACTTCTTAAACTCAAACTCTTTCCAACGGAAGCACCACCTCCCATCTAATAGCCATACCCTCAGGGCATACTATTAGTCTCACTCCATCAGTAGCCTCCATCCACCATTCTAATAACCACACCCTGAGCTCAAGGCGTACTATTAGTCTCCAAACTAGTCATTTAGCCTCCATCCACCAGTCTAATAGCCACACTCTGAGCTCAGGGCGCACTATTAGTCTCCTAACTAGTCGATAACAACCATATCATAAGCATAACATAACGTGATAATACAAGCTTTCAATCCATCTATCTCTTATCTAATAGCCACACCCCCTAGATCCCGTAGGATCGGAACATCAGGGCGGGCTACTAGTCTCTTCTCTAATAAGACAAGCCATTAACTCTTTGTAATAATACAAGCATAAATTCAATCTAGCTTTTGTATCAAAGACAAACAATTATATAAACGACGACAAGCAAACATATGAACGTTTTTTAATTTAACAAGCATGTCACGGTTCTTCTATCTCTTCTAGTTAAGCATGCAGTTCTACTCTTTCTTTAGCATAATGAAGGAACATGTTCAAGTATCTTTTACTCTTCTTATTAGCATAGCAATGGTTCGTTCGATAGCGGTGTTAATGTAACTAGCTTGCAACATTAATTTCTATATTTAGCATGGCGATGATTCTTTCTCTCTTTTTAGGCAAGCATAGAAGTTCTCTAGTTAAGCATACAGGTTCTCGTTCTATCATTCTCAATGCAAATATTGTCTATTTAGCAAACAAGCATTACAAAAACTCAGATTTATTATTAAGGCATGCAAGAACCAGAGAATGAAGTTCTGCCCGCTCACTTAGATTAATCGTCTTGTGTTCGATCAAAAAATACTTCGAGAAGGCTTTCGCTCGAGCCAGCAAAGCGATATCTCTTATACATAGTGCCAACGCGAAGCGGGACACTACACTTTGCTGCTTGCTCAAGCTCTGCAGGTGCTTCCTGCAGATGGGCCTGTATTTACAGCCATCCAGGAAGACCCTCCCTGCTACTGCCTGGTTGCCAAACTCTGGCTACTGTTCTATCACATTAGAACATGTTGCAGGAGGTAAGTCACAAGTATTTATGATATCAAATTAGATTGATACACACACTAGTATATACAACTACCCTCTACACACCCCCCCCCCCACACACATACACACACACACACACATATATATATATATATATATATATATATATATATATATATATATATATATATATGACACTTGTTAGGATACCCATGATATTCAATTTTAAGGAGGTAAGTCACAAGTCTTTATGATTCTACTTTAGCTATTCTAGTAGTAGTTAAGAATGCCTATGTTAATAATGTCTGTGGAGTAGTACGCTGGGATGCTCTTTGGATTGGAAGTTTATCTAATGTAGGCTGGCTCTCTCCATATTATTAATTGCTCAATAATACTTGGTTTTTTTCTCTTAATTCATTACATCTGTGAACTTATTTTTATATAGATTATTGTTTCTAAATAATCTTAGACTCTTATATGTGTTATGTCTTAATAACTTTGATTTTTTTTTATATTGGTTGTGTCCAGGACACCAGAAAGAGCCTTGGCGAGAAATCAACATATATGGTTGAGTGATGCTCCATTTACTAATAGCAAAACTTTTTCACATACAGTTTTAGCAAAGGTTGGGATATATAATCTGCTTGACAATTTTTTTACTGCTGTGAGGTATTTAAAATGCATGAATAATCTGATATTTTTTACTCTTTGTTGTTTCGTCTCTGACTGTGTGACGAATTTGTGCCACACATTTCATAATATCGTTATATATGACAATGTAAGGATGTTCATATGTTTATACATTCGTTCAAATATCTAGTTCAAAGTATATGTCATTGACATCTATCACCTGCGCCCTTTATTTGCAGATAGTGGTATGCTTTACTTTCATGGATGATGTGCTAGAGCTGGGTAAAACTGAACTGGTACTTATCCCTAAGATTTTAAGTTATATGGAATGGCTTAATTCATTTTTACTGAAACTATAACCATTCTGCTTATTGTTTATGTACATATATACATTAGTTTACATGTATACTTAAAATTGACATATAACATCTATATTTGCATATAAAGTGTTGTGCGAGCTATTGATGTTCATATTTTATTGTTGAAATCAAGTTCTTTCTTATAATTTTAAAATGTTACGCTGGTCTCACTGTTAATTTATATAATATCTTATATTGATTCATTATGTGCTGCTCTTTATTATGTCTTCGATTTTATACTATAATTATACTGCACATAGAGCACAACATACTGATACTAAAATGTAGTTCACTGGATTAGACTATTGTGCTCATGTACCATGGTACACACATTCACTTTACACTCTTATCCAGGTGTATATTACTAAGGGAGACACACACAAATCACACACAAGCAGGTTTGGTAGCTCCTTCCCTCAGGCCTACATATATGACCCCGCTGCTCTAATTTACAGATTAACACCAACTACAAATGTAGTTGCTACCTCTGCAACTGCAGAAGTATCGTGATTTGCTCCTCATTTCGTGTATTTTAAACCTGATACCTATAATGCCCTGCTCCACGTCAGCATTATGTATCAAGGTGAGTGGGCAGAACTTCGTTCTCTGATTCTTGCATGCCTTAATGTCACTACCATATTTTAGGAAAAAGGGTATTTTAGTAATTTCCTATTTAAATAAATATTGTGCATGGTAAATAATTTTTGTTGTATTATTTAATTGTTATTGGATGTTATTTAATTATTTTGGACTTATATTAGTGGACCCAACTAGTGTAGTTTGGACCCATGGACCAACATAAATTAAATAGTTAGACTTGGCCCATTTAGAAAGCCCATGGTTAAGGAGATGGATTAAATTAATTAAGTGATTAGACTAGAAGCTTCCTTCCTTAATTATTTCTTCATGAGAGGCCCCAAGGGGTACACTGGACATTTTACAATTGCTTGGGAGAGGGGCAAGGCCGGCCTATTAAAAGAGGGGGGAAATTTCTCTCTCCTCTCATTCTCATTCCAAATCTAGATCTAGAATTTCCCACTCCCAAATTCCCTCCATTCCCATTCCAATTCCCTACCAAATTCATTCCAAATTCTTTCCAATTCACCATTAGAGAAGGAGGAAGCAAGGATCTAGAAGAAGGAAGCAAGGATCTACAAAGAGGAGCAAGGATCTACAATTTGGAAGCAAGTTCTTCTCAATTGGAGGTTTCATTGGGAATCCATCTCCCAATAGGTATAATTCAGATTTTCCTATTTAAATATCTTCTAAATCTGAGATTTAATCATGTAAAATCAACCTATAAGTATGTACTACCCATAGGACTTTGTTTTGTGTTCATAGGAGACCCATGGAGAAAGTTATGGTACTTTTTGTGTTAATTTTGTTGGAATTCCGAATTTACATTTTGTTGTGTGTATCAATTGATCCTATAGATCAATTGGACATGAGCTTATGTGTTTGTGGCTAGTGTCGTGTCCATAATTTGGTACATGTGGTTCGTATCCCAACTATTTGGTGATACGTGTCATTTTGGGGGTTTTCCCTCCGACACGGGGCTTTGAACATGTCGTATTTTGACACGGACACATAGATCTACTTTTGACACTTTGATTTATTCATAAATATTATTTGTGATTTTTTTGTATCCTTCGGGGTGCAATTGGTTGTGTGTTGGACTCGTGTCACATGCGTATCCTAGATCTAGTGGGATACGGTGTGATACTCTCCAATTGTGTAGATTTTTGAATAGATCTAATTATGTATGGTTTAAATTCTTCAATTATAATTAGTAAATATATATATATATATATTATATATTTATTTTGTGTATTTATTATAGTAATTATTGTAGCATAGATCTATATATTTTTGTGTGTGCTAATATGATGTACAAATATAATATGTAGCTTTCTTGAATGTAATTATATATGTACTTATGTTAATAGTATAAATTATACATAAATGTTTTATAAAATATATTTATGTGTTTAATTGTGTAATTATATTATTTATAATTATTATTTAATTATTTGTATATTAATGTATATATTTTAGGTGTGCTTCTAGCCATGTAAAATATGAACATTAATATATGCATGTGTTGTAACTATTGGTATTTAATTATAAGTTTATATATGCATATATATATAAGTATATAATTATTTATTTATATATATGTATTGTGATTATTATTGCATATATATATTTATATATATATATATTTTTATATTTTTATTTGTTTTGGTGACAGTGGTTTCTATGACAGTAAAACTGTCATTATTTGGTCTGAACAGCAGCCGCTGTACAGTGGTCAGCATTAATGACAGATCTGTCATTAATGCTGCGGCAGTTTTGAGCGGCAACCTTTCAGCGACATTTTTTGTGACAGTTTGAAACTGTCAGCAAACTGTGACAGCAGCGGTTTTGTATATGGAGTTTCTGCGACGAATTTTTAGTGACAGTCAAGACTGTCACTATTAAACCTGTTTTATTTTATCTTGTTTTGTTCACTGTTTTCAGTGACGCTTTGATAGTTTTAAATTATATTTTATATATTATTATTGTATATATATATATGTGTATATATATGTATTTTGTGAGGTATAATATTTGTAATAATATATTATGTTATTTGTATACATATTGGTTTGTATATATATTATTTTAGGGTATATATTATTTGTATTAGTAGTATACTTTGTGTGAGTATGATTTGGGATCTAATTTTTATTCCTAAATTGTTGTATTTTATTTCTATATTATTTATATAGATTTCTTGTGAGGTTGACCTTGGTTTGACCATGTTTGACTTTAGTTGACTTTAGAGTTGACCATAGTTGACTTTTGACTTAGAATTTATTTATTGACCTAGGAGTTGACTAGTTTGACTTGTTCTCTTTCCGGGACCTTGTTTTAATGTGGTATTCCATATCTAGGTCTTCGAGGCACCGAGTCAGACATCTGTGAGACTGTTCTTTGGATTTCAGGCGAGTACATTCTCTGATAGTTTTTCATTTATGATATCCTCTATGTTCGTTGTATCTAGTGTAGATTTACATGTTTCTCTCGACACTATGGTTACACGGATTGGTATATCCGGATCTCGTCATGAGATGTAATTCCTTGGTATATGGTGTATATGGTGCAAGTATTGTTTCATTGGTTATCTTGTACATGTACAGACACCGATTCTCGGGGAGACTAGCTATCTTCTTGGGGAATCTAGTGCCATAGCATACCGTGGTTGGATCTATTATACCAGTTGGGGGTGGGGAGTATTAGTATAGATATGTGATCAAATTCCTATTGAATAAAGTATTGGTAAGCGAATAGTGTTGATCATGCACCGCACGTATGATTAGCTAGGCCGCATTGTATCTTGCCCAAGCCGATCACATGTTAAGCTAGTACTCACACACTTAGTCATTAGTATTATTATTTTATTGGCATATTGTTCATTATTGTATTTCTTTCCAGTATTTCCTTATTGTCTATATATCTCTTGTATCTATTTTGTGCATCTTGTTTATCCACAGCTATTTACTGTTACATAGTTTTTATCATGGATTAAAACTGCTGTTAGAGATGTACTCTGCTCCTTTCCTGACTGGATATATTTTTCCAGATGACACTGAGGAGTACCCTACCTATTATGGACCCCAGGATGTTATGGGTTTAGATTCGGAGACCCTGGCTCAAGAGGGACTTATCCCAACTGAGACAGTTGACCCTGGAGTGTAGCTTGTAGTATGATAGTATTCTTTTGTACTGGATTTGTCTCCAGCTTATTTTTGTTACTCTTCAGACTCATTGATGTATTATTTTAAACTCATGAGTTGATGACTATTCTATTCTTATCTGATCCGTGTTTATTCTATCTTAGTTCTGTGATTGAGTACACTATCTTTTGGTGGTTCATTATATTAGATAGACTTTCTAGACATCGTTCTACCGTCGATTCTGCGGCGTAGGCTGGGCGTTGTTTTCGACTAGTACCCTTACCCCGGGTGCGGGTCGTGACACGTTTTTGGTGGTGGCCCATGCAGGTCTAGCTTCACAAGTATGTGATATCGTGGTAGTACGACAACTTAGTTGTACTACTGCGAGCCTGCAATAGGATATAGGATATAGGCTGAGATACTCAATCACATCTAGGAAAATTCTTTTGATTCAAGATACTTGATCCCTTAAACTGTCCTTTCCTTGATGTCTTACATCTTGTGCCATATTGATCCTCATTCCGTCTTTTTATGAGACATACTCGGAGATACTTGCGGAGGCACGCAAGGTTGAGCGGGATCTGGGTTTAAAGACCAAGAGAGACCGTGATTCTTTTCTGGGGGCCAACGGCAGTGCAGTATCTGCCAAACGTCCTCATTTCCAGTCCAGACCTTTCCAGCAGCCACAGCAGAACCAGACTCCAGCTAGAGCGCCTTTTCACCAGGCACCTCAGCAGCAGAGGCAGTTACAGCAGGCCCCATGCAACCTCTGCAAGAAGCCCGGCCACATCTGGGAAGTTTGCAGGAGGAGGCTAGGAGTTTGTTTGTATTATGGTACTAAAGGGCATCAATCGAGGGAGTGTCCTCGTCGTGCAGTTCAAGGAGCAGCTCCAGCTCCGAGGACACAGACGAGACCACCTGCAGCACAGCCGAGGGGACCGCTTCCGACACAGCAGCAGCGTTTTATCCAGCATCAACAGCAGGGAGGTGCTCGGCAGGGACGAGCGTTTGCTATGACCGTCGAAGAGGAGGAACCCACCGGAGATGTTATCGCAGGTTCTATTCTTCTTGATTCCATTCCAGCTTTAGCTTTGTTTGATAGTGGTGCTTCCCATAGTTTTGTATCTGTTTCTTTTGCTCTGAAGCATGGTTTGGTAGCTGAGTCTTTGCTTAGGACTTGCAAGATCATGACCGGGGGAGGCATTATCCTGGTTAATGATATTTGCAAGGATCGGAGAGTTACTCTGGGAGGCCGAGAGTTGAGTGCGTATCTACTTGTAATGCCACTTCCGAGCTACGATATTGTACTTGGGATGGATTGGTTGAGTAGGCACCGTGCTAGCATAGACTGTAGAGGAGGTAGAGTTTTGTTTGGTCCGCCAGGAGAGCCAGAATTCGAGTTTGTTAGAGGAGCTGCGGAGCAGGGAGAAGGCATTATTTGTGGAGCTATGGTGGAAGACAAGGAGTTGCCACATCCGTTGATAGCAGAATTCTTGGATGTGTTTCCTGAGGAATTACCAGAATTGCCGCCAGATCGAGATGTTGAATTTTTTATAGATTTGGTGCCAGGTGCAGAACCAATTTCGCAACATGTCTATAGAGTAAACAACAGCGAGCTGGTCGAGTTGAAGAAGCAGGTGAACGAATTGCAGGATAAGGGATTTATCAGATCGAGTTCTTCACCATGGGGAGCCCCGGTATTGTTTGTACCGAAGAAGGATGGATCGGTGCGCATGTGCATTGATTACAGGGCTTTGAATAATCTCACTATCAAGAATAAGTATCCTTTGCCACGGATTGATGATCTGTTTGATCAGTTGAGTGGTGCGAAGGTGTTTTCTAAGATAGATTTGAGATCAGGCTACCATCAAGTGAAGGTGAAGCCGGAGGACATACCGAAGACTGCTTTTAGAACTCGGTATGGTCAGTACGAGTTTATGGTGATGCCGTTTGGTTTGACTAATGCACCGACGGTATTTATGAACTTGATGAACAAGGTGTTCCACCAGTACCTTGACAAGTTCGTGGTGGTGTTCATCGACGACATACTCATATACTCGAGGACACCGGAGGAGCATGAGGAGCATTTGAGGATTGTGTTGGATGTGCTGAGGAAGGAGAAGCTGTATGGAAAGTTGTCCAAATGTGAGTTTTTCTTGGACAAAGTAGAATCTTGGGGCATGTTGTGACTGGTGATGGTATTTCAGTGGATCCGAAGAAGATTTCAGCAGTGGAATCTTGGAAGACTCCGAGTTCAGTAGCAGAGATCAGGAGTTTCTTGGGATTGGCAGGCTATTACAGGAATTTTGTGCAAGATTTTTCGAGGATTGCCGAGCCGATGACCAGACTCACAAGGAAGGATGTGGAGTTTGTTTGGACGGAGGATTGTCAGGTTGCTTTTGAGGAGTTGAAGAAGAGGTTGACGTCTGCTCCTATTTTGACGTTGCCATCAGGGTCCGGAGGTTTCACTATTTATAGTGATGCATCGGGGAAGGGTTTAGGTTGTGTTCTTTAGCAGCATGGGAAAGTGATTGCCTATGCATCCAGGCAATTGCGTTCTCATGAAAAGAACTATCCTACCCATAATTTAGAGTTGGCAGCTGTCATATTCGCCCTGAAGTTGTGGAAACATTATTTGTATGGAGAGCGTGTGGAGATCTTCACAGACCACAAAAGCTTGAAGTACGTTTTCACGCAGAAGGAGTTGAACATGAGGCAGCGTCGGTGGTTGAAATTGATGAAGGATTTTGATATCTCTTTGCAATATCATCCTGGGAAAGCCAATGTAGTTACCGATGCTTTGAGCAGGTATACGGTAGCTATGTTCTTGACGCATGATCGATATCTGTTGGAGGACTTGGAGAGCTTGGGTATTGAGGTGATTGTTCCTGGGTGTGCTATGCAGATGTGGGGATTGCAGATACACTCAGATTTGATGGACAGGATCAAGGCAGCACAGTATGATGATGTATCTTTGAGGAGTATCAGAGCTCAGGTGAGAGCAGGATTGGAGGATGATTTCACTATTGCAGAGGATGGATCCTTGAGGCATGGAGTTAGATTGTGTGTGCCTAGTGGGGAGTTGCGCGAGGAGGTATTGCAGGAAGCGCATCGCTCTCAGTATTCCATACATCCAGGTGCTAACAAGATGTATCGGGATATACGAGAGAGTGTGTGGTGGTATGGCATGAAGAAGGAAGTGGCACAGTTTGTATCCAGATGATTAGTGTGCCAGCAGGTGAAAGCCGAGAGGCAGAGGCCAGGAGGGTTACTTCAGCCATTACCCATTCCAGAGTGGAAGTGGGAACATATTACTATGGATTTTGTGTCCGGACTTCCACGATCTCCAGGAGGAAAAGACGCGATTTGGGTCATTGTTGATAGATTGACCAAGTCGGCCCACTTTTTGCCTTTCAAAGTGGGTTTGTCTACGGAGAAGCTGGCAGAGATGTATGTGAGGCAGATCGTTAGGATACACGGAGTTCCCGTCAGCATAGTCTCAGATCGAGATAGTCGTTTCACTTCTCATTTTTGGAGGAGTTTGTAGGAGAGTTTGGGCACTCAGCTCAAGTTCAGTACTGCATATCATCCCCAGACAGATGGGCAGTCAAAGAGGACTATCCAGACTCTCGAGGATATGTTGCGCACTTGTGTACTAGATTTTGGGGGTTCTTGGGAGGACCATCTCTATTTGGTAGAGTTTGCTTACAACAACAGTTACTAGGCCAGTATAGAGATGTCACCTTTTGAAGCTCTATATGGTCGAAGGTGTCGTACTCCTTTGTCTTGGGACGATGTTGGAGAGAGAATTTTGCTTGGGCCAGAGATGGTTGTGGATGCAGCGGAGAAGGTTCATTTGATCAAAGACAGACTTCGAGTGGCGCAGGACAGACAGCGGCATTGGGTCGATAGCCATCGGAGACCTTTGGAGTTTGAGGTATAATTTAGATTTTGTTTGTGCTTGTTCTTGTTTGTTATAGATTAAGTTCTTAAGATGGTGTTTTGTTCTAGGTGGGTGGTTTGGTGTTTCTGAGGATTTCTCCGACACGAGGCACGATTCGCTTCGGTGGAGGCAGAAAGCTTAGTCCGCGATTCATCGGACCTTTCACTATTCTAGAGAGGGTCGGTGCAGTTGCTTATAGACTAGACTTGCCACCTGCATTGGAGGGAGTGAACAACGTGTTTCATGTGTCGCAGTTGAGACGATACGTGGCAGATCCTAGTCATGTATTGGATCACTCGGAGATAGAGGTGGGCCCTACTCTTAGCTATCCAGAGCAGCCAGTTGAGATTCTGGATCGGAGAGAGAAGGTGCTGAGGAACCAGACTATTCCTTTGGTGCGCGTCGCATGGAGGCATCACTCTCCGGGGGAGTCTACCTGGGAGAGAGAGGATGACATGCAAGAGCGTTATCCATATTTGTTTGTACCTTGAGGTATGTTATTTCTAGTTATGTTCTGTTCATTGTTATGTTCTGTTCATTAGTTAGTTGTGATTCTTTAGTTCTGTTCTGTATTTTTCTGGGGGTAGTTTTTGTAACCTCCGATTTCCAAATTTCTGAAATAATTAGATTTTTAATTTATTTTAAATACCAAGTTATAAAATATTTTCTCCTTGAATTCTTGTATTTGATTTTGAACAATATTTGATTTTAGAAGGTGATTTAAAAATCTTTTATAAAAATCATTTTTCTAAATGTCGCTTTCTTATAAAATAAATAGATGAATGATGATGTAAATATGATACTCTAGCTTCGAATATTTATTGGCTTGAAATCATAAAATTATTTGTTTAATAAAATTATTGAAGGACTAGTTGTTTCATAATAAATTTTCATATCCATTTTGGAATAGTAAATAAATAAATTACATATTTTCTAGGGTTTTGAAATATGGGTTGATTAGTAGCTAATTTAATCAGTTAGCCTGGAAGCCTCTTAAAACATTTTCATAAATTATATTTTTCTATTAAATTATAAGTTTACCATCTTCCATTTACACCCTCATTTTTTCCACATGAAAAACTCATTTATATATGATCTGGGCCATCCATTATTGGGCCAATCCTCACCCTTCATCCCGCACCCTCTCTCCCTATTTAAGTCCCTCATCACCATTCCCAAGAAACCCTAACTAGCCCTCACAAATCCCCATAAGCCAACAACGATCACCATTTTTGTGTGCTCGTGTCCGTGTGTCCAGCATTACCGTGTCAGCCGTGTTGGCCTCGGGTCCGACCCCGGGTGTCCTATCGTATCCATTCACTTCCTGTGTCCAGTTACAACATTACACCCAACCCTGTGTCCGACAGACCCGGACACGTCCCCCACAGTACAGCAAACCCGCCGTGTCCAGCTTCGGACATGACCCAACACACCCCGACTCGATTCGCAGAACCCAAAAACCCTAACCTAGATCCGCCGCCGAGTTCGACCGCCGCCGGCGACTGGGTTCTCCTCCTCGGCGTCGAGCGCCTGTGGCCGACGAGACGCGCAGATCTGTCGACCGCCGGTGGCCGCCTCGAACCAAGATCCGTCGACCGCTGCCTCGAACCAAGATCCGCCGGTGGCCACCTCGGATCTCCTCGACCTCGTCGAGCCGTGGCCGCCTCAGATCTCCCCAACCTCGCCGAGCTTCGACCGGACGCAGCCGCCTCGAACCGAGATCCGCTGCCGCCTCGATACGAGCACCGCCGCCTCCTCGGGAAGAGAGCACCCGCCACAGCAGATCCCGCCGCCTCCTCGAGATGAGCACCCGACCACCGCGTGACCTCGACGGAGCCCCCACCGCGCCGACCCCGGCGAGACTCCTCCGCCGACGCCGGAGAAAACCCCTTCGTGAGCCCTTCTCTCTTCCCTCTTTCCTTTCTTCAATTCAGTATTTAGTTAATTAATAGTTAGTTAATTTAAAATAATTAGTTCAGTTAATTTATAATTAGTTTAATTATATAATTAGATTAGTTAATTAAATTACTAATCAGTAATTAATTTGTAATCAGTTAATTAATTCATAATCAATTAGTTAATTTATGTAATTAGTTAATTTATGTAATTAGTTTAGTATATGTAAATAGCTAGTTTTATGTAATTAGTTTATTTAGTTATGTAATAATTAAAAGGGTTTTTTTTATTATATAAAATATAATAAATCTTGGGGTTTATATTGTTAATAAAAATATAGTTTCAATAATAAAAAAATAAGATCAAAATTTGTGTATTTGGGCTGGTGACCAATTTTACTATAGATATAAAAATATATGATGGCTTTTACATAAAATTCTAGATTTTATATATATAAACTTTTATTTGTAATTATTGTTCAAAATCTAATTTCGAAATGATTTTCATTAAACTAAGTGTTACCTTAATAACAAACAAACGACCATTTCTCCTATTAGCCTGGTATCCTTATCTCGGTTTTCGTGCCGAACTCCGATCATGGACTTCTTTATATAGTTTCTAGCTATTTGGACTTCTCCGGACCCATTGGAACTAACTACTACTTCATTGGGATCACCTTGAGAAGTGTGGCATTATGTACGTTCTTGATTGTTAATATACATATATAAAAATGTTTGATTGACATATATACACAAATATGTATTTTGGTATAAAATATATATATTTATATACCTCTATTTAGTGTATATACACATATACGTATTTTGTACAACTACTAATAGACACTTATATATATATTATATACATTTTATTGGTATATACTCTGAGTGTAAATATGTATTATATACGTATTCCTACTAGATGACCCTAGTTGACTAGAGCCATGCCTGGCATAGCCCTGAGGCCAATGTATTTCTATTGTGTGTTAGTGTAGCATCTGATACAAGTGATATTATTATATGTTTATAGGACTGTCGGATTCTCCAGACGATACTCTGGGACAGGATATTGGTATTAACAGCTAAGGACCCAAGGCGAGTACATTCTCTGATTAGTTTCTAATTTATGATCTCCTATGTTCACTGTATCTAGTGTAAATATCCATGCTCTTGACACGCTGGTTACACGGATTGGTATACACGGATCTCGTCATGAGATGTTATTCCTTATTTATGGTGTAGCTTGTACAAGACTTGTTTTCCTTGTTATCTTGTGCATGTACAGACACTGATTCCAGGGGAGATTTGCTACCTTCCTAGGGAATCCCGTGCCATAGCGTACCATGATTGGATCTACTATACCAGTCGGGGGTGGGGAGTATTTTAGTGTAGATATGTGATCATACCCAACCTTTCATGCATCATAGCTCACCCCACATCGCACGTCGGGTGCAGCCTGACCATCTCCATGCTTCATAGCTGTTACGTGTGATTAGCCTGACCTATACATGCATCATAGCTAACCAACGGTTAGCCTGACCTTCATGAATCATAGCTAATCACATGTAACCAGCCTGATCAAGTTCCCAAGCCGATCACATGTTAAAGCTAGTACTCACACACTTAGTCATAGGATTCTTGCTCGTTGACATATTGTTTCTCTTCCTGCATTTACTTACAGTATTCCCAATATTTTTTTTATTGTACATTTCTCGTACCTATACATGCATCTCGTATATTTCCATCTAGAACTGCTACATAGTTTATATCATTAATATAGAACTGCTATTTAGAGATGTACTTTGCTCCTTCCTGACTGGAAAATATTTTTCCAGACTGTGACCTTAGTAGACTGGTTTCCGACACACTTGGGGATTGGTTGTTACTGATTGCAGGTATGATTATTTTGTCATTTGACTTGTGTTGTATTCTTTTGTTTCTTCAAATTCTTATCGTGCTGTAGTTGTGATTGAGTATGTTGTTCATTTTTATAGTGTTATCCGTGTCTCCTTATGGAGTTGGATACTAGTGTGAGATTATTTAGATAGTACTTGACCTAGACAGCGTTCTACCGCCGATGCTGCGGCGTAGGCTGGACGTACCCACGCTCTCGTGCCCTTATACCGGGTGCGGGTCGTGACAGTTTTCGTCTTTGAATTTCGAGGACGAAATTATTTTAAGGAGGGTAGACTTGTCACTACCACATTTTAGGAGAAAGGGTATTTTAGTAATTTCCTATTTAAATAAATATTGTGCATGGTAAATAATTTTTGTTGTATTATTTAATTGTTATTGGATGTTATTTAATTATTTTGGACTTATATTAGTGGACCCAACTAGTGTAGTTTGGACCCATGGACCAACATGAATTAAATAGTTAGACTTGGCCCATTTAGAAAGCCCATGGTTAAGGAGATGGATTAAATTAATTAAGTGATTAGACTAGAAGCTTCCTTCCTTAATTATTTCTTCATGAGAGGCCCCAAGGGGTACATTGGACATTTTACAATTGCTTGGGAGAGGGGCAAGGCCGGCCTATTAAAAAAGGGGGGAAATTTCTCTCTCTTCTCATTCTCATTCCAAATCTAGATCTAGAATTTTCCACTCCCAAATTTCCTCCATTCCCATTCCAATTCCCTACCAAATTCATTCCAAATTCTTTCCAATTCACCATTAGAGAAGGAGGAAGCAAGGATCTAGAAGAAGGAAGCAAGGATCTACAAAGAGGAGCAAGGATCTACAATTTGGAAGCAAGTTCTTCTCAATTGGAGGTTTCATTGGGAATCCATCTCCCAATAGGTATAATTCAGATTTTTCCATTTAAATAGCTTCTAAATCTGAGATTTAATCATGTAAAATCAACCTATATGTATGTACTACCCATATGACTTTGTTTTGTGTTCATAGGAGACCCATGGAGAAAGTTATGGTACTTTTTGTGTTAATTTTGTTGGAATTCCGAATTTACATTTTGTTGTGTGTATCAATTGATCCTATAGATCAATTGGACATGAGCTTATGTGTTTGTGGCTAGTGTCTTGTCCATAATTTGGTACATGTGGTTCGTATCCCAACTATTTGGTGATACGTGTCATTTTGGGGGTTTTCCCTCCGACACGGGGCTTTGAACATTTCGTATTTTGACACGGACACATAGATCTACTTTTGACACTTTGATTTATTCATAAATATTATTTGTGATTTGTTTGTATCCTTCGGGGTGCAATTGGTTGTGTGTTGGACTCGTGTCACATGCGTATCCTAGATCTAGTGGGATACGGTGTGATACTCTCCAATTGTGTGGATTTTTGAATAGATCTAATTATGTATGGTTTAAATTCTTCAATTATAATTAGTAAATATATATAGATATTACATATTTATTTTGTGTATTTATTATAGTAATTATTGTAGCATAGATCTATATATTTTTGTGTATGCTAATATGATGTACAAATATAATATGTAGCTTTCTTGCATGTAATTATATATGTACTTATGTTAATAGTATAAATTATACATAAATGTTTTATAAAATATATTTATGTGTTTAATTGTGTAATTATATTATTTATAATTATTATGTAATTATTTGTATATTAATGTATATATTTTAGGTGTGCTTCTAGCCATGTAAAATATGAACATTAATATATGCATGTGTTGTAACTATTGGTATTTAATTATAAGTTTATATGTGCATATATATATAAGTATATAATTATTTATTTATATATATGTATTGTGATTATTATTACATATATATATTTATATATATATATATATATATATATTTATATTTTTATTTGTTTTGGTGACAGTGGTTTCTATGACAGTGAAACTGTCATTATTTGGTCTGAACAGCAGCCGCTGTACAGTGGTCAGCATTAATGACAAATCTGTCATTAATACTACGGCAGTTTTGAGCAGCAACCTTTCAGCGACATTTTTTGTGACAGTTTGAAACTGTCAGCAAACTGTGACAGCAGCGGTTTTGTATATGGAGTTTCTGCGACGAATTTTCAGTGACAGTCAAGACTGTCACTATTAAACCTGTTTTATTTTATCTTATTTTGTTCACTGTTTTCAGTGACGCTTTGACAGTTTTAAATTATATTTTATATATTATTATTGTATATATATATATGTGTATATATATGTATTTTGTTAGGTATAATATTTGTAATAATATATTATGTTATTTGTATACATATTGGTTTGTATATATATTATTTTAGGGTATATATTATTTGTATTAGTAGTATACTTTGTGTGAGTATGATTTGGGATCTAATTTTTATTCCTAAATTATTGTATTTTATTTCTATATTATTTATATAGATTTCTTGTGAGGTTGACCTTGGTTTGACCATGTTTGACTTTAGTTGACTTTAGAGTTGACCATAGTTGACTTTTGACTTAGAATTTATTTATTGACCTAGGAGTTGACTAGTTTGACTTGTTCTCTTTCCGGGACCTTGTTTTAATGTGGTATTTCATATCTAGGTCTTCGAGGCACCGAGTCAGACATCTGTGAGACTGTTCTTTGGATTTCAGGCGAGTATATTCTCTGATAGTTTCTTATTTATGATATTCTCTATGTTCGTTGTATCTAGTGTAGATTTACATGTTTCTCTCGACACTATGGTTACACGGATTGGTATATCCGGATCTCGTCATGAGATGTTATTCCTTGGTATATGGTGTATATGGTGCAAGTATTATTTTATTGGTTATCTTGTACATGTACAGACACCGATTCTCGGGAAGACTAGCTATCTTCTTGGGGAATCTAGTGCCATAGCATACCGTGGTTGGATCTATTATACCAGTTGGGGGTGGGGAGTATTAGTATAGATATGTGATCAAATCCCTATTGAATAAAGTATTGGTAAGCGAATAGTGTTGATCATGCACCGCACGTATGATTAGCCAGGCCGCATTGTATCTTACCCAAGCCGATCACATGTTAAGCTAGTACTCACACACTTAGTCATTAGTATTATTGTTTCATTGGCATATTGTTCATTATTGTATTTTTTTCCAGTATTTCCTTATTGTCTATATATCTCTTGTATCTATTTTGTGCATCTTGTTTATCCACAGCTATTTACTGTTACATAGTTTTTATCATGGATTAGAACTACTGTTAGAGATGTACTCTGCTCCTTTCCTGACTGGATATATTTTTCCAGATGACACTGAGGAGTACCCTACCTATTATGGACCCCAGGATGTTGTGGGTTTAGATTCGGAGACCCTGGCTCAAGAGGGACTTATCCCAACTGAGACAGTTGACCCTGGAGTGTAGCTTGTAGTATGATAGTATTCTTTTGTACTGGATTTGTCTCCAGCTTATTTTTGTTACTCTTCAGACTCATTGATGTATTATTTTAAACTCATGAGTTGATGACTATTCTATTCTTATCTGATCCGTGTTCATTCTATCTTAGTTCTGTGATTGAGTACACTATCTTTTGGTGGTTCATTATATTAAATAGACTTTCTAGACAGCGTTCTACCGTCGATTCTGCGGCGTAGGCTGGGCGTTGTTTCCGACTAGTACCCTTACCCCGGGTGCGGGTCGTGACACTTAATAATAATCTGAGTTTTGCTTGCAATATTTTCATAAGAGAATGATAGAACCTGCCTTGCATGTTAATGAATTAACTCACTTAGCTTGTCTTCGAAATGAACATGTCTTCTTAACTAAGAGACCCTGAAACGCTTGTCTAAGTATGTGTTTGCATGAACATGTTCACTATCGCCTATGCTCTGAGAGAACCATATCGTGTGCCTGAATGTGTTCAAATGATAAGGCGGCTTGCCCGGCAACAATAATATAGTCTAATGGTTTGTCTCGTCTGCATCCTAAAGTTTATTTGATAGTATTTCCATGCATTCGCATCATTCGGACAATGGCTATTGGTGGAGAGCTGAACTGTATGTGTCACAACTGCTACCATGATAGTGAAAATCAACTATGAGTCACAGCTGCCATTAGCATCAGATAAAGAGTCATTGGTATGCTGGACCAACAGCTGCCGATCCTAAGATACTCGGGGACCGTATTGCATATAGCTAGTTTATTGTGTTGGCTTGGATAGAGGACTTCCCCTAAGATATGCTTGTGTGTCTAGATGTGAATCTGTCCCTAGAGTCTCCCGAGATATGCTGCGCACACCCTGAAACAGAACGAACAACTTGTCTTGCTTGCTTGCTTATTTAATATGAAACTCTGTTTTAAAAGATGTTTCCAAAATAATGTAATATGACTCCATTCTTCTGCTGCATGTAACGAACATAGGTAAAACTAGAAAGATCACTAGTAATATAATATTTTATAACATGATTACTAAGTGTTGCTTTTAGTGAATGATTGCTTCTGTTTAGTTGTTTTATCTCACTAGTACTTATAAAAGTGCTGACCCACTAACAGTTTACTTGCTTGCAGGTATTGGATCATCCGAGGGAGCGATAGGCATGCCTCAATCCCCAAGACCCAGAATTCTGGTTTCGATTGCCTCAAGTTGCTATCGTATAAAGGGGGCATAATGTATGGAACGATGCCTTTATATAAGAGAAACCCAGTCCCTCGATTTGTCCCCAATACTCAGTTGGCTAAATGCATTGTATTGCAATAATGTCCCTCCGCGGCTTACTCGATTGATCCGATGATAGCCAAACAAACTTAAACGATATGGCCTTGTGCGGGCGCAACCCCAGGGTCGCATGGCATCACGTCCTGGTATCAAATGAGCCACATTCCCTGCCTCGTCGAGGGTGCGCCGAGGCACAGTGATTTGCGTCCGGTGGTCCCGACGGGGGAGAGGTGGTGGTCCGGGCGGCCCTCGGGGCCGGGGCATGATAATACCTATTCTAGCACACACACTACCCAACTCCAGGAACCACACTACATAAAATACCTACACAATTAGAATCTGGAATGAAAATACTAGAACCCTGCTTCTCCAGCATATGACACACATGTGCGAGTTTTTGCATCTATATACGCGCTAATTTTTGCATGTACACACACTAAAATTGTGTTCTTGAGAAAAAAAGAATTTCAGACAAAATGTTTACTGAACTGCAAAATATGTTCAAGTATTTTTATAATGATTATAAAATTTGATGTATCCATTTAATCATAAGATATCTTATGAGAATTATAGCTGCAAGTACTCTTCTTTTTAGATGCTAAGAAATTTAGCTAGCTTAGTGATCATTTTCCAGAACATCAGGCAAATATTTAATTGCTCTCTCTCTCTCTCTCTCTCTCTCTCTCTATATATATATATATTTATATATATATATATATATATATATATATATATATATAAGATATTACCATGCATTTGAAATTCTATATATTATTTACGGAAGTAATAGAACTGTGATTTGGATGCAAACTGTATTTCCAACTCCAAGTCAGGATCTCTCAAGTAAGTTTGGCAAACCAAACAAAAAATTATCTCAAAATTTTAGTCTCTGAGTTCTGGATCCGATATAAGTCACTGAAGTTGAAGGTTCCATATTAGATATAAGTCACTGACATATTTGATACAACCAGACACTAGATATAAGTCACTGATAAACTTGATATAACTAGACATTGTACACTTGATATACTCTGATAATTGACAGTTAATATAACTTTAACATATACTAATTTTGTTTTCAAGTTTGTTCTTTGATACAATTGATATATGCTAAAAAAAATTACAATTGTTGTTCTCTAATATAGTTGATATCAGTTTGTACAAAAATACATAATGATTAAATCTATTTCTCTTGTGCTCTCAGGAATTACATAGAAAATAAAGATTGTACTGGGATGAGAGGGATATGCTCCGAGTTTATATATTTTTGCACGTTTACTTGTATAAATAGGTTTTAGATGTTTAAGATGTTGTACAAACCATATACTTTGGTTATTTTGATATGGTTGGATGTTTGTGGTGTATGAAGGTGCTCGTATTTGTTAATATAAAAATTGTTTATTATAGTTCTTTGATGCTTGTGATATTTGGAATATATTGATATTATGTGTGTTTGGTAACTGGATTCTGGAATATATTGATACTACTGTAAACATGTTTCTCTTGACAGTTGCAAAATGTTAACAAAACGTTAATTTTTGATGGGTTTTAAACAACAAAAAATGGTTTTAATGACGGTTGTTAAACATCAAGAAATATTTTCCTTGACAGTTTTTCTCGGTCAAGAAAGGGCTTTCTTGACGGTCATTATCCATCATCTAGGCCATAGTCAAAAAAAAATTTTATTTACCCTGAAGATTTTTTTATATGTTTTCTTGACGGTTTAAAACCGTTAAGATATGCTTGTTACTTGACGGTTTAAACCCGTCAAAAAAACAAAAATAGAAACCGTCAAGAAAAGTGGCAACTTTTCTTGAATGTGGTCTAGATGACGGATCCAAAACCATCAAGAAAACCCTTTCTTGACGGAAAAAAAACCGTCAAGAAAAGCCATTTTTCTTGTAGTATTTAGTGGAAAAATATTTTGAGAAAAATATCAAAGTCATATATTCGGACAATATGGGAGAATATCAAGCCTTAGTAACTTTTCTAATCATTGATGGTGTTTCCGATCTAACTTCTCCACCTCATATTACCAAACATAATGGATATGCCAAAAGAAGGCATCGCCACATCGTTGAAACGGGCTTCTCTCTCCTTGCCCACGCTCAACTTTCTATCGAGTTTGATCTCATGCCTTCCCCACAACCGCCTATCTTATCAATAGGTTTTCCATGCCCACTCCCTCAAACTCATCTCCTTATCATCGTCTATTTGGTACTCCTCTTAACTACCTAAAGTTAAGGAGCTTCGGTTGTTTGTGTTATCCTTGATTACGTCCTTATTTCACACACAAATTGGATCCCAAGTTTATTCCTTGTATCTTCATTGAGTATTTTAATACTCAAAGTGCTTATTATTGTCTAGATCCCACCACCCATAAAGTCTACATGTTTAGGCACGTTCGGTTTATAAAAACCAAATTTTCTTATGCTTGTCTTAGCACCCGCACTCATGCTACTCCCATACCCAATCCAGACCATTGGCGCCCCTTGTCGCTGCCCATAATTCAGCCAGTAGCCTTAAATCCCCCGGACAATAACAATAGTCTAGCTACTGTCACAGTGCCAAATACCCCCTCGGCCCAGCTAACCCCAACCGTTGTCCAGCACAACTCTCCGCAGCCAAATCAACAGTCCTCCTCAGACTCCCCCATGGCCCAACCTAGCCCAGCCACATCTTCTACTGAGTAGCAGCTCACTTCCCAACCGGCCATTACACCCTAGCCCAGTAGTCCATATCATACCACTACTCTACCACCCCTTCCTCCATCTCCCGACATCGTCACCCGCTCCAAAAATAACATCAACAAGCCCAACCCTAAGTACAACCATCATACCAATCTACAACATAAACCAATCAAACCTACTACCGTAGCCCAAGCACTTAAAGATCCTCTTTGGCGGCAAGCAATGATTGATGAGCTCACGGTATTACATAAGCTTGGTACTTGGGACTTGGTGTCTCCTAAAAATAGTCGTAACCTTGTTAAATGCAAATAGGTATTCTGTATCAAATACAAACCTGATGGGAGTATAGAATGTTATCTGGCTCATCTTGTTGCAAAAGGATTCCAACAATTCCCCAGTATTAATTATACGGAAACCTTCAGTACGGTTGTAAAATTGGCTACCATCCGTACTCCCGTTCCACCGGTGATAGGCGGGGGCCTTCCCGTTCCAAGTCGGCCCTATTGCTATCATTTCAAATAGGGAAGTCCCATTGAGGGTCGCGATTACGGGAACCAAACCCGCCCGGAACTAGCCACCCCGTTCCCCACCCCTCTTCTTAGCCTTGCAGTTACAAACAATTGACATCTCCGGCAACTTGACATTAATAATGCATTTCTTCATGACACACTTCATAATGAGGTATATATATCACAACCCTCAATTTTTTGGATACAATCTTTCATACTCATGTCTACAAATTACGCAAGGCAATTTACGGGTTCAAACAGACACATCGAGTATGGTACACAAAGCTAGTCAACTTTCTTCTTGGTTCGGGTTTCAAGCGATAGGTTGCTGATGCTTTATTATTTATCATGCATCATTCCACTTCACCTATTTATCTCATTGTGTAAATGGATAAAATTATAGTAACTAGTCCTAATGCTACTAACCTAAATGCTTTCATTAAAATTTTGGCTAGCAGGTTCTCCTTGAAAGACCTTGGTGCACTCTCTTATTTCTTGGGAGTAGAAGTCATGCCTACCTCTCATGGTCTCTTCCTCAGTCAAAAGAAGTATATTACTGATCTACTTGAACGCATGCATATGCTCAATGCTAATTTGGTTCTTACTCCCATGGTGGTTAACAATTCTTTAACTCTCACTTCTAGCGAACTACTTGACACTCCTACATATTATAGAGCAGCAGTTGGGGGTCTCCAATATCTCACGCTCACTCAGCCCGATGTTGCATTTATGGTAAATAAGATATATCAGTTCATGCACAAGCCAAGAAGCGCTCATTGGGATGCCCTCAAACGGCTCCTTCGTTACTTGTGTGGCACTCTCAACAAAGGCTTCACAATCTTTAGCCACTCGCCACTCCATCTTTATACTTTCTCATATGCAGATTGGGCTGGAAACTAGGATGACTACACTTCTAAAATGGGTCAAATAGTCCTTCTTGGTTGCACCCTAATTACATGGATCTCCAAGAAGCAAAATTCTCTAGCACAGTCATCTACAGAAGTCGAGTACAAAGTTGTTGCCTCTACTATTGCCAAACTCATATGGGTTCAAAATTACCTTGGCGAACTTGGTATTTAGCTCACTTGTACTCCAGTCATTTATTGTGACAACTTAGGTGCCATGCATCTTAGTGCTAATTCGGTTTTCCATTCCCAAATGAAGAATCTAGCACTTGCCTATCACTTTATTCGTGAACAAGTTTACAATGGTACTCTTCGTGTCACTTATGGCCCAAGGGACGTCCAACTTGCGGATTTTCTTACAAAGCCATTGGTTCGACCTTGGTTTGAAATATTGATATCCAAGATTGGCCTATCCGATCGGACGTCCATATTGTGGGGGAATGTTGAAGATAAAGCATGTTAAAGATAAAGCTTATTGAAGATAAAGCTTGTTGTTGAAGATAAATCCAAGACTTAGTCTTGCTATTATCTCTTAGTTTATTGTAACAATATTCTAGCTGATAATATCTTTAGTTATGATATATCTCTCTTTGTTATTCTACCTTATCTCTTTTAGCTTTACTTGTATTATATATACTTGTACTCTTCATTAATGAAAACAACTTTTCCTAAATATTTACAGTAACCCCAATGCATTAATTAATTTCCATATTCAAGACAAATATTTATCGGGTTTATATTTTAATTTCTAGAAATCTATAATGTATATATCTAAGTTTATAATTTAATAGTTCTATAATGAGACCGTACCTAGTAGTTGTAAACAATCGAGACCATAACTGACTAGTTAATATAAATTTGACCCAATAATTATCTGTACGATTTAATTGTATGTATTTATCTTAACTTGTTAACTAATCAATTCAGGTCCTTAACCTAGATAATTAATTAGTATATTAGTACTTGGGTTCACTATTTTCAATGAATATATTTGACTGTATCGTCCGGTGCAAGGACTTTTAAACTCTTTGTTGGTTGCTTAGCTCGATTTTGATATCGATATTCTTTCATGTCCTACATGTCGGCTCGTCAACAACCGTAGACCACACAATTATATGTACCTTTCTTTTAGTACTTCATAATATTAGCTTTTCAATTATTATCAATGTTATGTTATATTGTTAATAGACCATTTTCGGGCATCCAAGTAGTACTTGGGTTCATTCGGCCTTAGGGGTCGAACGGATCGATCTAAGTACTTTGATTGGATAGATATTTATGTATCAGTGTATCAAGTGACAGGTTGGTTATCTAGTGGATATCTTTGTTATATTAGGATTCTTATTTATAATAGTTCAGATATGTGTACTATGTTATCATTAGTATGTACTTATACTCTGGTCTGATCGGATCACGGACCCGACACTAATCATATCATTTGATGGGGAGGATAGTCATTAGGCGTATAGACTATTTTTCGGTGAATGGTTGGTATCCAGAGGAACCACAGGAGTTATGATTCCTTATTTAGATGGCCTCTAGCCTCCATGAATTTTATGCACGTTTTATTATGCAGATGGTGTAACTTTTAGACCCAGAAATTTGAAATTGTTAATTTTCCCTATTTTCTAAATAATTTCCTGAATTTAATTGAATTAAGAAAAATTCTAAAAATTATTTATGGAATCTTTGTCAAAATTTTAATTAATAAATTTTAATTTAGAAACTAAATTCTAATTTGTGATTAATTGAATTGCTAAGCTTAACTAATAATTAGTTAGTTAAGTTAGTTAATAACCTACATATTTGAGGAATAAGTGAACATTGGAAATCTAATTGAAATAATAAACTAGGATTACTTGTTGGCAAAAAAAACTAGGATTATTAGAATTTTGAAATTAAATTGAATTTAAATTGCTATACCAATTTTTCCTCCAAGGTGAAAGTTTCCAAGCTCCTTCCTAAGTTTCTAGAAGAGAATTCAAATTCTTAATCCCTAGAATTTAGATCTAGATTTAACTGAAAATTGGAGGGGGAAAAATTAAACTTCAAACAAATCCAAAAAGAAAAAGAAAAAAATTTATGCAAATAAGAATTCATTTTATAATTAACCAATTGTTGCTTATAAATAATGTGTCGTTGAGAATACAAATTTCTCACATTCTTTTCCCGCTCCTTCCATTCCGGATCCAAAATTTGTTGATCAATAATTCGTCTTCCACCTTCGAGCTCCTCCGCTGACATCTTCTCGTCGTCGTCGTACACTGGTGGGCTCACCGCCAAAATCTCTTAATCTAGTGCGGCATCGTTGATACGATTAATCACTCAGGATAATTGTCGATATCTGGTGCCAAGCAATCTTGACAGAGCTCTTGGAGTGCTTTTTCGTCCATCCGACCGCAACTAGTGGATAGCTGGTATGATCCCCATACTTTTTGTAGAGTTTCTGATGTAGAACTAAGTTGGAAGAACACGATGCGTAGATTGCAGAATTGAGAAGAGAAGAATAAGATGAGATTTAGATGAAGATGTGGCTGAGTTGAGAACAAGAAGAATAAGAGAAGGGTTTTGAGAGAGAATTTATATATTGATTTGTTTGATAATAAGATATCATACAAGTTATACCAATCTCTCTATATATAATAAACTAAAGAACCAAAAATATAAATTCTATCTAAATCGAGAATCCTAAATTGACTCAACAACTAAATTAGAAATCCTATCAAGATCCTAAATTTACTCAACAACCTAGATTGACTCAACAAAGTAAATTAGAAATTCTATCAAGAATCCTAGATTGACTCAACAACTAAATCCTAAAATAAGAAAGAAAATACATGAACGTGTATCCGACTTCCTATGATATAAAAAGTGGACTAGGACGTCCTACATCAATCCCCCCTCTTCAAAGAAACACGTCCTCATGATATCGTCACAAAACATAAGCTCATTATCTCTATGGTAGTTAAAAATCTCTTGAACGTTGAAGATGTTAGAGATGCTTAAGTTGGGAGGAAGATTTCTTCATCTTTGTCTTGTTATAAGTACCAACTAAAAAATACTCTTTTCGTAGATGAACCATGACTAGTTCTCCTTCTTGAAATGTCTTGAATCATCTATGCTTATCCGCATCTTCTTTAAATTTGGCATTGGACGCTTCAATCTTGGTCTTGACGGCATGATAAACTTGAGAAGCTTTATCAATGAGATTATCTGCCTTAGTGTTGGAACCCAAATTCTTGGGAAGCACTAATAGATCAAGTACATGGTTAGGCACCTTAGAATAAACTATTTCAAATAGAGTCTGACCCGTAGAGCGATTGACCGAAGTATTGAAAGTGCATTCTATATGGGTAAGAAGAGTATCCTATTGCTTATTTTTGTTATGACACTTAGCTCGAATCAAATTTTCCACAGATCGGTTCACAATTTTTGTTTGGCCATCTGTTTGTGGATGAGAAGCAGTGCTGAATTGCAAAGTAGTTTCTAACCGAATTTATAAAGTCTTTCAAAAGTAACTCAAGAACTTAGTATCACAATATGAAGTAATCGACTTTGGTACTCCATGAAGACGAACCACTTCTTTGAAGAATAAAGGAGAAACATTGGAGGCATTTGTTGTCCTTTTGCAAGCAATAAAGTGAGCCATCTTTGAGTATCTATCAACTACAACCATAACAGAATCATTACCTCTCTGCGTACGAGGTAATCCCAAGATAAAATCTATGCTAACATCAACCCAAGGAGCATTTAGAACTAATAAAGAAGTGTAGAGACACGTAATCTGAATAGTGCCTTTAGACCTTTGAGAAACCATGTATTTATGCACAAATTTCTGAACATCACGCTTCAATGAAGGCTAATAATATCGTTCCTCCACCAGAGCAATGGTTTTGTCACAACCAAAGTGCCCATCAAGCTCGCCTCCATGCAATTCTTGAATGAGATGAATACACAATGATCCTTGAGGAATACAAAGACGATTACCTTTGAAAAGAAAACCATCTTGAATTAGAAAATTATTTGTACCATGTGCAAGAGAGCTACACTTTTTCCATATTATATTGATATCTTTTGGCAAAAACTTTTCTCAAACTAATTTTCTCATTCTTTTCCAATCGCGAATAAGAGGTTTTTTTTATTCTTGTCGTGATCTTCCGATAGCTCTTCCTACCATGCAGTGACTCCTCCTTTAAATTTATAAGCGACTAACTTCACCTTTGAACTATTAGAAACATTTATGAATTTAAAGAAACCTTCAACCTCATATAATAATAATGTTTCAATATTGAATGTTCCATTAAAATTTGGAATATCCATTTTGAGTTTGTAGTCTGGTAAAGCTCTATACAGACTCTGCCCTTGTTTAAGACGTTTGTCATCATCCCATCATTTCTCTTGTGCAGCTTCAATCGAAACATCTTCTTTACTTTCATAATCATGAATAGAACCCTTAGAGAGATCTGATGGTGAAGCAAAAAAAAAAATTATAAGGAAGATTGATGAATTTCTCATATTGTTTCTTATTACCCATCTTCTGTATAACATAATCTGGAATTTGATTGCCATGGACAAGCAATTTCTCAAGATCAATATTCAACTTTGGATCTGTCTTTGTCGCGGATGAATCTGTAGCCTAGGACGCATTTTCTTGATCCTTGTTGGGTTGAGTTTGGGTGGGAGGATGGGTTTGTTTGAGAATTTGCTTCATCATCTATTTCATCTCTTCAAACTCATCTTTGGTAACAAACTCTTGTTTAAGTTGATTCAAAGCTTCTTGAAGATCATTTTTGGTAATGAACTCTGACCCCATCTCTTTCTTTCTTTTTCTCTTTTTTTTATTCTTTTTCTTTCATTCTTTCTTTCTTTTGATTTTTTTGATTCGTTTTGATTGTTTGTGAAAGAAAAAAAGAGAGTGTAATGCCTTCTTGATAAACATAAAAAAGTTGTGGCTCTGATACCACTTGATCTAGAACTAAGTTAGAAGAACACGATGCAGAGATTGCAGAGTTGAGAAGGGAAGAATAAGATGAGATTTAGATGAAGATGCAGTTGAGTTGAGAAGAAGAAGAAAATGAGGGTTTTGTGAGATAATTTATATATTGATTTGTTTGATAATAAGATATCTTACAAGCCATACCCAATCTCTCTATATATACTAAACTAAAGAACCAAAAATAGAAATCCTATCTAAATCAAGAATCCTTATTTGACTCAACAACTAAATTAGAAATTTTATCAAGATCCTAAATTGACTCAACAACCTAAATTGACTCAACAAACTAAATTAGAAATTCTACCAAGAATCCTAGATTGACTCAACAACTAAATCCTAAGATAAGAAAGAAAATACATTAACGTGTATCCGACTTCCTATGATATAGAAAGTGGACTAGGATGTACTAGGATGTCCTACATCAATTTTGTTCCATGTCATTGATTCATGAATGATTAATTATTGATCATAATTATGCCCAATATTCACCGCATATTCTGTCCTGATCTGGTTTAGACCCAAACTAATTTGGCTCCAATTTCTAGATTTCTCCAAACCTGCTTTGGACCCTGCCTTACCTTGAAATAATTTTTGACTTTGACATTTTTGGCTTCTTTATATTAATTCTACCAATTTGGCTTCATCAGATTTGTTGGTAATGTTTATTTCTATATTCGAGCTTAGTTAGGGATATTTTAGTATTTGTATAATTTTTTCGTATCTAACACGTTCGTGTCCAATACATTTGTGTCTGACACGTTGACTTCACATTTTTTTGAGTCAAGTACTTTACACTTATTGCTCCCATTATTTTATTATTTCTATAGGACATGTTCTATATTCTATATTCCTTACATGATCATGACAATATGTTTTACACGGGTGAGGTTATATTACGTTTATTCGGTTCGTGTCATTTTGCAATATGAGATATATTAGTCTTGTATCGTGTCATCACCAGTGTATTTGAGTGATAGTCGGGTGAAAGAATATATTAGAAGGCATATGGTCAATCCAAAATTATCTCATGGTCTTTCCGTGAATAATAGCAGTCGTACACTACACGTACGATGTGGTGGATTTATCCATAGTCGTCTATATGCCGAAAGTGGTATTCCATGTACTTAGATTATTTGTATCCCTAACTATTATTATTTTCTCATGTTGTTAATCTCTAGTTCCCTATCATGCTTAGTTTTACCACTTATTCTTATCAATTTTAGCCTGTTATGCTTTTCAGTTTATATATGTTCTATCTTTCATGTTCGTCATTTATAGAGTTTGTTATTATAATCTTTATACTATTTTGTGTAGTTTTATGTGTACTTGTACTTTCTTACATCCTCCAATCCTGACTAGATACGTTTACATTTGGGCGATGATGACTTTTATTTCACTTTCTACGGTCCTCAGGATGACATAGTAGATGAGGTGGGTACGAATGCCGACTTGGACTAGGATAGGACCCTTGGAGGGATTTAATTTTACCGAATACCTAGTATTACCTTTTAGCACCATTTTATTGGGTTTTTCCCCCCATGAAACCTTCTTCTAGAAATTACTTATATTTGGGATTTTGATGTTGGACTTATTCTCGTGAGAAATTATATGTTGTTGTTGGTGATTTTGTAGCTTGGGATTATATTCTATTTCCTTATCTTCTCGCATAGTTATTTATGTGATTTGAGTTAGATTACTTACCATTTGATATGCATATATGGATGGACTTATGATACTTGAGGTATAGACTACAGTCGATATCGCGACGTAGGTTAGACGTACTCACGCACTCATATACGATTATTCAAGAACAGAGCGTGACACATTTTTATGGTAGCCTATGCAGGTCAATCTTCGTAACTAGCGTGATATCGTAGTAGATTCAGGTTTGGAGTGCTACTATGAGCCTATAAATAAGTAAGGACTTTAAGAATTTATAAAAGAGTACCCAATCAAAGACTAGGATTCCTAATTTCTGATTTTGAATAATGTTATCTTACCTAATTGCTTAAATTTTGTCCTCTTTGAATTCTTCTTTAAGTTGCTCCCACATTGATAATCTTTGCATATCTGAACTTGAATTCCTTCAATCTTCCCATAATGGTGAATTGAAAGAAGGATATTTGGAGTCACAATGTTAATGTTATTTACTATGAATAGTCGTCATCATCTAGACTAGTAGTTCAGGAGACGAAAGAGATTATTCCTCCTCCACCACCTCTTCCAGTTCAGGATAGAGTCCCTCCTAGATAGTTCAAGAGAGAGCTCCACTATTCACCATTAAATGAGTTCTTGAACACTTTGTATTTAAGGAACGAAAAAAGAGTACAAAGAATCCTAAACAGAATTATTGAAGTACAATATTTTGATCTGGAGTGTGACGATAGACAAAGAGCGTCGTGGCGGCTCCTTTACTTCGTTGATGATCCAATGCGGGGTGAGGAAGCTTATGTTCTCTCTTTGCTCATTTATGTATGCTCTCTCTCTGTGTTGGGCGACCCCTCTCTGTCTGTCTTTTTTTGGGCATGGCACCCGGGTATATATAGTGTAAACCCCCTCACCCAAAATTAGGTCTACTTTGCTTAGATAGTAAAATTAGGGCTAGTTGAACCCAATTAGAAATAGAACACGACATTTGATTTAACTATACAATATTTTATATCGCTTAGCGCACCTTACCGTTGCTTCGATAATTGGAGCACCTCACTACCATTGCCTTTCTACAAATTTCACAACCTTGTCCTAAATAGGCCCGCCTACTATTCTGACCTTTGTGTAACTTACAATTATATTTTCTTGTGCTACATTTTAGTCGCACAACATTCATCGCGGACGTTATTATTTAATTCTAATAAATTCCAACTATGTACCCTTGTGCGTTCCAATCAAAATTGGAGACACAATCTTGACCGTTTTATACAACTCAAATTTTATTAATATTCTATACTATACCCTCTACGTCCCTGACACTTGTGTCCCACCTAATTTTAATCCCATGTACTCCTAATTAAATCCAGAATACCGTACGCGGTAATTTTAATTAATTTAATCCCAATTTCCATCTTTGTGCAATTTTCCCAATTGTTGGATGCTTTTATGCAAAATTGTATTGAGGTGTCCACACCATTGGACAATACATGAAGAAACCCAATTTCTCCTTCACATGAATTTTTTTATAATTTTCGGAATGTACAACGCGCACATCGCCCATTTAAATTCTAGCCTTGTATTTAATTAATATAATTTATAGCTCTCCCAAACATCCCCATGAGAGCCCAAGGCCCAACCCTAAGGAGGTGTTGACCAAGCCCACTCCTAGGTCAACAAAACCCTAGTTCACATGCATATAAATACAAACTTTTCTCTTTGTTTATTATTCATTGGAAAACCTAAATCCCAACCCTATTTCAGCCAACACCTCCTCCCCTATTCCCTGTTCACCACCTTCCCCGGCCAACCCATCGTCGGAGCTCCCGTCGGAGCCCAGCCTCGCCTGCCCTCGCCGTCCTTCTCCTTACTTCCCCGCGGCCTGTCCTCGACATTCACCACTCGCCTCCTCCTTCTCCAACTGCTGCGCACCCCGATCGCCTGTAATAGCCATCCCTCCGACTTCCCTCAGCCGCGGCCCGCTGTCAGCTCCACCGGATTGACGACCTCCTATCCTCTCCTTCCCCCACTTCACTTTCTCTTCCTCCGCCTGAGTAGACTCGGCCAACACCACCACCACCATTGCCATCTCGACGACAGCACTCCGCCACCGCCGTGGTCATCCCCAACACTCTGTTACCGCCGCCATCATTACCCTTCTCCCGTTCTCCTCTAGTCCCGCTCAACTGGAGCACGACCCCGCCTCGTCCTCCGCCGGAGACCCGACTGCTCAGAGCCGCCTGAACTCCTCCACGGCTAACCCGACTGCACGATGCCGCCCGACCTCATCCCCTCCACGATGCCGGAGCAACCCCCTCCTCCTGAGCACAGGCTTCCCTTTCCTTCGTCATCTTCTTCACCTCCTTCCCCCGCCTAACCGCCGGAGCACGGTCACCCAGCGCCCGGACCTCCGCCTCTCTTCTCCTCCCTTTCAGGAACTCCACCTCATCCTCCCTACTCCTGCCTTCCCCTTGACTCATCCCCCCTGCTCGACCTCTTTGCCGGACTCCCCTGGCCGAGCCTCCCCACCCTGAACCCGAGCACGCAGCCCCTTCACCTTGCCGGACTTTCCAGACGAGGCCGAATTCCGGTGATCATCATCATCGCGTCATCCATAACCATCATCACCACCATTACCATATGAACATCATGATCATCATACTCATCATTGTCATCACCATCACCATTATCATCATCTCCCAATCATTATACTAGCTATCACCATCACCATTACTATCATCCTCGTCACCACCATCTTACACATCATCATCCACATCATCAACCTAGTCATCATCATCATCCTAGGCATCATTATCATCATCCTTGTCATCACCATTATCCACGTCATCGTCCCCGTTATCATCATCTCCTCCATAGTCATCGTCGTTATTATCACCATCGTCATCGATATCGTTACCATCCCCATCATCATGATCATCAACATTATCCTCATCCCTATCATTCCCATCCATATAATCATCCTTATCTCGTTATCCACATCATTATCGTCTCATCCTCATCATCACCATCATCCCAGGCACCAGCTACAGCATCCTCCTCACCTCATCATCAAATTACCATAGTCATTATCACCTTAACCATCACCCGTGTTAACCTTAATCATCGTCATAACCCTCATCATCATCGACATCATAGACTCATCACCCTTGCCCGACAACCTACAGCAGTCACCCCGATTCCGTACCTGTGCACGCTGACCCCAAAGATCTGTTGGATTTATCTGTGCGACTTCAGGAGCAGGTTATTGGTGCTACACAGCTCTCTTGCCAGGCAAGTATACCTTGACTTTTGTTGTACTGTTTAAATTTAGTTATATTGTTAGTTGCATGTTTATTATTTTATATTATATAACTGTGCGCGTCCGAAAGAGACTCGGGTACAGTCAACGTAGGCGTTGACGTTAGGACTTATGTCTGACCTAGTATCTAGTAGACCCACATAAAGTTGTGGAGTTATTGGTATAACTCCCAGGCCTTGACACTTTTCTTACACGTGTTGTGAGTCTCATATAGGGCACGGACTTGCGTATATGGTTGGCCACCTGTACGTATAAGTCGTGCGACGGATAGGGTATAACTGTTAATAGTGATGCATATTAGAAGACCTAGCAGTTATTAGTAGGCGGAGCATAGACTAGCGTGGTACGATGGTCCCATCCTTGTCCTTGTTTGGTTGTAAGGATGGACTATTGCTCTAACGATAGACTATGAGCCAGAGTTACGATGCCGAGGTGTAGTAGCCTACGCATGTTGTGGATACAACATTCTTAGATCATTGGGCGGGGAGGACGACTAGTAGGCGTATGGGACACCCACTTCGTCTATGCAGATTCCACACTCGACAGAGTGATATGGACGTTATATATTCTATGCAGATTCCACGTTCTTCGGAGCGATATTGACGTTATATATACTATATAGCTTCCACATTCTTCGGAACGGTATGGACGTTATGCCTATACCTACCCATACGTACCAAAGTTGTCCTCAAGTTGTATTTCACTTAGATGGTTAGGTCACCCTTGAGTTTTTACAGTATTTAATTTATGGCATGCTTTTATGTATCTTGTTATGTCCCTCTGAGGACCTGGCCCTTTCCAGGTGTATTATTCATGAGTATTCGCAGGAGCGCAGATCCGGACTTGCTACGTATATTGCGATAAGGTCTTCTCTTCGAGCCTCGTGATTGTTAGATATTGTACTTATATTGTATTTATCTTGTTTATTCTACATTCTATTTCGGTAGTGGATTTGTTTTCATCCGACTGTCATCTTTAGATACTTTTCATTGAGATATAGTTTCATAGCTACTGGTCATTTAATTATATTGATTCTATGGATGAGATCTAGATTATACCATGTGACTTGTGATGGAGTTATACCACTTGTGGATTTTGATATTCATATTACAGCGTACGTATGGGTTTTGGTTTCCATATATTGGAGTTGCCATATCCATTCGGCTGGCATGCTTACGTGTCCTAGTCCTACATATTTTGGGACTGGGGCGTGACATATTTTTGTGGTGGCCCATGTAGATCAAGAGCATATTATCTTGGTTACGTTACTGTACCGAGCAAGCTTGCACATAGGATTAGAGTATAGGATCTCATCCACAACTGACTATGACTCATCCTCCTTCCAATCTATTCTATTTGAATAACTGCATCATGCTTGATTCATGTGCTTCCCTATTAGTTCCTTGAGTGTAGCCTTCTCCTAGAATATAGAAGTCTCTGTTGTTAGATAATAAGTAGAGTAACCTTCCTTTTAAGAATACAGCTAGAGTGTTGACACATCACTAAGTTTAGAACATCTAATGAAACCCTAGCACCCTTACCTATAGATTGATGTACCATTACCCCTCGATATATGTATGAAGACTTGAGAGTGGTATAGACACTACTAGAGTAGTTAGAAATATGACCATAAGGTTTGACCCTAGTATTGAGGAACCAATAGAAGCATAAGGTTAAATATTAGGGCTAACCTAGTTTTTCATGGTAAGATAGTACTAGAGAACTACAACTTTAGCTTCTTGTCTTATAGTAGCCGAACAATACCTTAGGAAGCTAAGAGGAATAAACTAATATTTTCCTTGATCATACCTCGAACACAGAGATTAGCATCCCACTTTCCCTCAAGAAACCAGGACATTATCTAGAGTCTTTCTATTTAGTTTAATGACTTGTTCCTCTGAACCCTAACGCTCGCTATGGTGCGACGACTAATTACGTTTTTCTTTCCTTCATCTTTCAACTCGTGCCACCTAACCATTCAGATTGTAGACCAAGTAATTTTACTTTACGATAGGATATATAGTTTGCTGGGATTATAGTTGTTACTCTTGAATTTTGAATCTAGTGCTTGGTAGTTAGAGCTTGATAGCTTTGGGTTATTATTGTAGATTATGACTGGATGATTATCCTTTAGTTTAAATTACGTAACACGTACCCCACCTCAATATAAATTATATCCTCTTCTCCCTTGAAGGTCATTAACTCTTCCATTCTTACTATTGACACTTGTTCTATAAGCCCTATGATTAAGACTTAAGATGACCATTACCTATATAATACGATAGGATACCCTAAAAAGTACCAAGACCTTTTTCGCATATACCTCAATAAGAGTCTATACTTTATTTACAAGGACAATATTATCTTGTAGAATCTCCTTTAATGCAGTTATAGTATTAGTTAATTATTTTTAAGTTGGGTAGTATGCCTCACAATATAGTATCACATAGCCCTATTGACCCATTGATGAAGTGTAATAGTATGGCACAACTTTAGACTTGCAAAAGAAGATAGTGTTTATTCAGACTATAGAAATTTAAGGTCCATACCCATATTTGGTCGACTAGCGACTTAGATAAGGAGTAGTATGACAACTAGAGAGACTATAGAGTCTTATTTTTGTTTTGTTCGTGAACTTGAATTATTTTGAAATTTCTCTCATACAATCTATCGTACTTATATTTTTGTACTACCTCGACTTATGCTGCTGTTATAGCCTAGTTTTGCAAGCTCATTCTTTTATCGAGCTTGTTCACGACATATATATTATTGGACGCGTACACTAATACATTTCAGAATCAGTGTACTACGGTCTGATCAACCAAAGTACGCTTGGTTCGCCCTTCGCATAACTACTTTACGTGGATTGAGATATATAGTGATTAGTAGACGAATGTACTTGCCCTCTAGATATGACTGAGCATATCGTATCCGTTACATAAATGTACTGATACAAGCATGTGAATAGGAATTACCAAAATAGGATTTCAATCCATAACTGCCTTGATAATTCCCATTGAATTCTTTAAACGCCTTGATCCCCATACTTCTAATCTATTACCTCCCCCTTGAACTCTTTATTATTGTTTTCCGTCTTCCCTTATTTCGGAAAGACGAAACCTCGTGCCTAGCATAAGTTGATACACAGATAGTATTAGATATACCCTATGGGCCAATTATATTATTTGATGATTATTTTGTAACCAAGGGCATATCATATGTAATATATTTGGTGTTAAATTTTTTGAGGATTGAGTAACATGATTAAGTAAAAATAGAGGAATGAGGTTTCTGAAATGTAAGAGCCTTATGTGATAGATGGGTAAATTCTAAGTTGGATAGCAGTTGCATTGTCAACTTGAGAGAAATTTATTTTAGATTGTGATCGAGTAAAATTTGATGTAGAGGTTCAAGTCATTTTTTAATTTTTGGAATTTTGGAAGAATGAGTAAGATGATGAGGTTCAAGGAATTTCAAAAACTGAGATATGATGAACCAAATATTTATACTTTGAGCACTTGACTTAAATTTGGAGTATTGAAGGTTGAATCATTGATTTAAATCTGGAGGAAAATAAAATAGAACTCTAAATATGAACATGGTCGGATCGAATTCCAAATTCGATAATTTGAATTAAGAAATTAAAAATTTTGAGTGTTGGATCACCTATTTGAAATATTGAGGATGTAAATTGAAAGAAAAATATGAAGATTACGGAATTCACAAGTTAAACATAGAAATAAAATATGGTTATAATCATTTTTGAGGAGATTATGATAATTGGAGATTGCGGTATAAATTTTTAATATAGGATGTCATATAAATTTGAATTAGATTCGGATGTGAATTATTTAATTTAAAACTTGAGAAGATAGTGTAATGTGTTGAAGTTGATCTGAATCAATGGTTAATCTAATTTAAAAGTGATCGAGATAGATTTGGATAAATTTTTAGAAGAGATCACGATTGACTTGCCTGATGTACGCAAGTAAAGGATTTAAACCAATTATGCCTTATTTTAATTTCTTAGACAAAATTGTTTTAAGTTGGGTAGATTATAAACTCCCTCACCCAAAATTAGGTCTACTTTGCTTAGATAGTAAAATTAGGGCTAGTTGAACCCAATTAGAAATAGAACACGGCATTTGATTTAACTATACAATATTTTATATCGCTTAGTGCACCTTACCGTTGCTTTGATAATTGGAGCACCTCACTACCATTGCCTTTCTACAAATTTTACAACCTTGTCCTAGACAGGCCTGCCTACTATTCTGACCTTTGTGTAACTTACAATTATATTTTCTTGTGCTACATTTTAGTCGCACAACATTCGTCGCAGACATTATTATTTAATTTTAATAAATTCTAACTCTGTACCCTTGTGAGTTCCAATCAAAATTGGAGACACAATCTTGACCGTTTTATACAACCAGAATTTTATTAATATTCTATACTGTACCCTCTATGTCCCTGACACTTGTGTCCCACCTAATTTTAATCCCATGTACTCCTAATTAAATCCAGAATACCATGCGCGGTAATTTTAATTAATTTAATCCCAATTTCTATCTTTGTGCAATTTTCCCAATTATTGGGTGCTTTTATACAAAATCGTATTGAGGTATCCACACCATTGGACAATACATGAAGAAACCCAATTTCTTCTTCACATGAATTTTTTTATAATTTTCGGAATGCACAACGCGCACATCGCCCATTTAAATTCCAGCCTTGTATTTAATTAATATAATTTATAGCTCTCCCAAACATCCCCATGAGAGCACAAGGCCCAACCCCAATGAGGTGTTGACCAAGCCCACTCCTAGGTCAACAAAACCCTAGTTCACATGCATATAAATACAAACTTTTATCTGTGTTTATTATTCATTGGAAAACCTAAATCCCAACCCTATTTCAGCCGACACCTCCTCCCCTATTCCCTGTTCACCACCTTCCCCGGCCAACCCTTCGCCGGAGCCCAGCCTCGCCAGAGCAGCCCACGCCTGACCCTCGCCATCCTCCTCCTCACTTCCCCGCGGCCTGTCCTCGACATCCACCGCTCACCTCCTCCTTCTCCAACTGCTGCGCACCCCGACCGCCTGCAGCAGCCATCCCTCCGACTTCCTTCAGCCGCGGCCCGCTGTCAGCTCCATAAGTTCGACGACCTCCTGTCCTCTCCTTCATCGACTTCACCTTCTTCCCCTCTGCCTGAGCAAGACTCGACCAACACCACCACCACCATTGCCATCTCGACAATAGCACTCCGCCACCGCCGTGGTCATCCCCAGCACTCCGTTACCGCCGCCATCATCACCCTCCTCCCGTTCTCCTCCAGTCCCGCTCACCTGAGCACGTCCCGCCTCGTCCTCCGCCGGAGACCTGACTGCTCAGAGCCGCCTGAACTCTTCCACGGCTAACCCGACTGTACGATGCCGCCCGACCTCATCCCCTCCATGACACCGGAGTAACCCCCTCCGCCTGAGCACAGGCTTCCCTCTCCTTCGTCGTCTTCTTCACCTCCTTCCTCCGCCTAACCGCTGGAGCACGGTCACCCAGCGCCCGCACCTCCGCATCTCTTCTCCTCCCTGTCAGGAACTCCACCTCCTCCTCCCTGCTCCTGCCTTCCCCTTGACTCATCCTCCCTGCTCGACCTCTTTATCGGACTCCCCGGGCCGAGCCTTCCCACCCTGAACTCGAGCACGCAGCCCCTTCACCTTGCCGGACTTCCCAGACCAGGCCGGATTCCGGTGATCATCACCATCGCGTCATCCATAACCATCATCACCACCATTACCATATGAACATCATGATCATCATACTCATCATTGTCATCACCATCACCATTATCATCATCTCCCAATCATCATACTAGCGATCACCATCACCATTACTATCATCCTCGTCACCACCATCTTACATATCATCATCCACATCATCAACCTAGTCATCATCATCATCCTAGGCATCATCATCATCATCCTTGTCATCACCATTGTCCACGTCATCGTCCCCGTCATTATCATCACCTCCATAGTCATCGTCGTTATCATCGTCATCGTCACCGACATCGTTACCAACCCCATCATCATGATCGTCAATATTATCCTCATCCCTATCATTCCCATCCATATAATCATCCTCATCTCGTTATCCACATCATCTCATCCTCATTATCACCATCATCCCTGACACTAGCTACAGCATCCTCCTCACCTCATTATTAAATCACCATAGTCATTATCACGTTAGCCATCACCCTTGTCAACCTCAATCATCGTCATAACCCTCATCATCATTGACATCATAGACCCGTCACACTTGCCCGACAACCCGCAGCAGTCACCCCGATTCCCGTACCTGTGCACGCTAACCCCGAAGATCTGTTGGATTTATCTGTACGACTTCAGGAGCAGGTTATTCGTGCTACGCAGCTTTCTTGCCAGGCAAGTATACCTTGTCTTTTGTTGTACTGTTTAAATTCAGTTATATTGTTAGTTGCATGTTTATTAGTTTATATTATATAACTATGTGCGGAGAGAGACTCGGGTGCAGTCAACGGAGGCGTTGATGTTAGGACCTATGTCTGACCTAGTGTCTAGTAGACCCACCTAAAGTTGTGGAGTTATTGGTATGACTCCCAGGTCTTGACACTTTTCTTGTACGTGTTGTGAGTCTCATGTAGGGCACGGACTTACGTATGTGGTTGGGCACCTGTACGTATAAGTCGTGCGACGGATAGGGTATAACTGCTAATAGTGATGCATATTAGAAGACCTAGCAGTTATTAGTAGGCGGAGCATAGACTAGCGTGGTACGATGGTCCCATCCTTGTCCTTGTTTGGTTGTAAGGATGGACTATTACTCTAACGATAGACTATGAGCCATAGTTACGACGTTGAGGCATAGTAGCTGACGCATGTTGTGGATACAACATGCTTAGATCATTGGGCGGAGAGGACGACTAGTAGGCGTATGGGACATCCACTTCCTCTATGCAGATTCTACACTCGACGGAGTAATATGGACGTTATATATTCTATGCAGATTCCACATTCTTCGGAGAGATATGGACGTTATATATACTATGCAGCTTCCATGTTCTTCGGAGCGGTATGGACGTTATGCCTACACCTACCCATACGTACCAAAGTTGTCCTCAAGTTGCATTTTACTTAGATGGTTAGGTCACCCTTGAGTTTTTACAGTATTTACTTTATGGCATGCTTTTATGTATCTTGTTATGTCCCTCTGAGGACCTGGCCATTTCTAGGTGTATTGTTCATGAGTATTCGCAGGAGCGCAGATCCGAACTTGCTACGTATATTACGATGAGGTATTCTCTTCGAGCCTCATGATTGTTAGATGTTGTACTTATATTCTATTTTTCTTATTTATTCTACATTCTAGTTCGGTAGTGGATTTGTTTCCATCCGACTGTCATCTTTAGATACTTTTCATTGAGATCTAGTTTTATAGCTACTGGTCATTTAATTATATTGATTCTATAGATAAGATCTAGATTATACCATGTGACTTATGATGGAGTTATACCACTTGTGGATTTGATATTCATATTACAGTGTACGTATGGATTTTGGTTTCCATATATTGGAGTTGCCATATCCATACGACTCGCATGCTTACGTGTTCTAGTCCTACGTATTTTGGGACTGGGGCATGACATATAGTCATCATTGGGTACGCATATGTTGGGCCGCATGGATGCTAGAGGGTGCCATGTGTGCCTCCTTAATAGGGTACAGATGTAACCGTGAGCGGGCCAGGCTGTCACGTGGGCGCTTGTTGGGTTCTTCTGTTGCTAAAAATCTGGGTATTTCTCATCCTATGTGGGCATGACTTGGTCAGCTTGACATATAGTCCACACTTGGTTGGAGAGAATTACTGTGGTCGTAACAACAAGATTCGGCCTTCATGGAGTCTGAAGCACCTATGGCCAGAGCCGCATCTGCATGGAGTCTGGGACGCGTGGGGCCAAAGACGCATGGGACCACCTAGAGCCTGGGATGCATGGGGCTAGAGACGCTTGGGACCAGAGACCCATGGGACCAGAGACGCATGGGACCACCTAGAGCCTAGGACGCATGGAGTCTGGGACGCATGGGACCAGAGATGCATAGGACCACCTAGAGCCTCAGACGCATGGGACCAGAGACTCATGGGACCAGAGATTGTAAACTCCCTCACCCAAAATAGGTATTTGTGTATATTTTATATTATTATATTTATTATAGATGTTAAATTTATTTAGAGTATTATCTTAGTTAATTAGAAAATAATTTTCTTTAGTATATTTACTTATATAAATATTTATTTAGAATTTTTTTTAGGCTATTTTAGATTATTGGGATTTTTTCATAATCTTTAGTTAATTAAAAACTAGTAATACTAATTTTTAAGGAATTTAAAGAATTTATTTTATGTTCAAACTTAATTAAAAATATCCCAAAATTTTATTTTAGATTCTAAATAATAAAATATATTTTCTAGAATTTTTTGGGAATTTTTCGATTATTTTTAGCATTTATTTCGAGTTAATTATGAAAAACTGAATTAAAAACTAATTTCTGAAAAAGAAAACCCAAAAAGTAATTAATTCTGCCTAGTCAGCAAACAGGGGGCCCACCTGTCAGCCTCCTGCAGCAAACAGTGCCGGGCCCGCCTGTCAGTGACTGCGGGGCGGGCAGCGTTGGATGGCTGCCACGTGTCAAGATCTGAGCCGCGACTGCTTTCTCTCTCCTCTATATATATATTAGTTTAAGTTTATTTCTAGGGTTTTTCTTCAGCCGAATTTTGGAGAATTGCCATCTAGGGTTCCTTCATCTTCCAGAAGCCATTGCGCATAGCTCCGGACTCCAAATGAGGCCTAGTTTTTTGTGTTAGAAAGATATTGAGGTTAGCTTTTTGATTATATAATTTGTTTTACGAAATTATGAGTATTAAATTCTAAAAAATTCGTAGAGCACAGCATGTCTGAAAATAGACGTATTTCGATGTTTTTGCGATTCCGGGAGAACCAGGAATCGGAATCACGAACCGTTTAAAGTTTCGGAAAGCTAATGTCGAGATAATTGACATATATTTTTCCCAGAATTTAATTCGAAGTATTTTTATACTGTTAATTCTGTAGAATTTCTAAGTTAGAATTTAACCATCGGTGCACGATACAAAACTTGTATGTGCCATAATTCCCAAACGAATTTGAATTCGGACGAGCCATAAATTTCAGCATATTTTTGACGCTGAAATATACAGGAAATCATGCATGAAAGTTGAGTTTGTGTCGGTTGACTTTTCGGTCAACAGATCGCCTCGATTTGCGTGCCATGAGTCTCGAGTTGATAAAATTCAGTTTCTTTGGACAAAATTTAGGAATTAACATAAAAAT